>JASAUF010000094.1:2517500-3117500 GCA_030180095.1 Magnolia changhungtana
AAGGAAAAAATATATATCTGCTTGATCCAAAACTTTTGTAACCAACCTATTAAGAAGTGTTTAATGGTGGGCGTTCAATCAACACTGTGCGGTCTACTTGAGATTTGGATCAAACTCATTTTTGAGCTCATAACATAAAATGATCTGGAAAAATGGGTGGACGGCATGGATGAAACACATACATCATGGTAGACCCCACAGAGCACCGACCATTAGCCATTGGCAAGTGGCGAAATGGGATTGCGTACTGAGTTACTCAGTACGCTCTTATCGTACTGAGTAAACTCTGTTGGGCCCACTGTGAATTCATGTGGTTTATCCACGCCGTCCATCCGTTTTTACAGAAAATTTCAGTGGTTGAGTCCAAAATTGAAGTATATCAAAATCTCAAGTAGACCATACCAAAGGAAACAGTGGAAGTATTGATTTCCACCATTGAAACCTTTCTAAGCTCTCCAGTGATGTTTATTTGTCATCCAAACTGTTAATAAGATCACAAAGATGTGGATGAAGGAAAAACAAAAATATCATCTTGATATAAAACTTCTATCGCCCCCAAGAACATTTTGAACGGTAAACTTCAATTCACACTGTTTCAGTTACTGTGGTCCATTTGAACTTTGGATATGATTAATTTTTAATTAAAGCCCTAGAATTATATGAGAAAACAGATGGACGGAGTTGATACAATGCATGAATGACGGTGGGCCCCACAGAGTTTACTCAGTACGCTCAGCGTGCTGAGTTACTCAGTATGTAATCCACTTCCGCTAGTGGCAGGGTCAGTAGCCAATCCATTTCCAGGTCGAAGAAGTCCTATAGTACGGTCCACTCAAATACTTCAGATCTCCAATCTTCAGTTCTGACCATTTTCAATGAGGCCCATCTTATCAATGGTTGTGGATACTGGGCCATGGGCCCCACTTGGGTTATTTGAAAATCTTGATCAGACCTCACAAACCATCAGCCAAAGAGAAGTAAAGATGGGCATACGCAAAATCATGACCAAAAAAAAAAGGCCCACTCATCAAGCACTCCACACACACGTGCATCGAATGTGGACCTTTGGTTTGTATTTTCAGACCATCTTTTAATATCGCCTACATGATATGCAGACCAGCATGTTTATCTGGATGGTGTGATCTACCACACCCACCGGTTCAGATGTCCCTAAGGGGGGCCAACATGTTCATTTCAACGGCCTGATCCACCTTGACGTCCGTAGGCACGTGAGGTTCGGCACATGATCTATAAGTGGGGCTGGACCGTATTTACAGGAATGCCCTCTAACCCTGAGCTGTGAGAGGTCCACCATCATGTCTGTATTATATCCACTCCATCCATCCATTTCAGCAGCTCATTTTAATATATGACCCAAAAAATGAAGCAGATTGAAAACTCAAGTGGGCCACACTACAGGAAACAGCCAGGATCGAAACGTCCACCGTTGAATCTATACAGGGGGTCCATCGTGATGTTCACATGCCATCCAACCCCTTCATAATGTGAATTCCACTAGGATGAAGGGATAACACAATTATCAGCCTGACCCAAAACCTATGTGGCTCTAAGAATGTTTCAACGATTGGTTATCCATCCCTTTATTTTCTGTTGTGTGGTCCACTAGAGTTTTTAATTTACCTGATTTTTGAAATTTTAAAATCACATTTTAAAATTAACTGGCGCAAATGATAGATAAAGTGAATATAACACAGACCCACAAAACTTAGGGTTAAAAGGAAACTTGTGGGTCAAATATTCTTATTCGTTCATGAAATCATTTAGTCTTTTGTGGACATTGTACAATAGTTGGAAAACATACATTGCAGTTTATAAGAACCCAAGGAGGAACGTTGATATTTGGTGGGTCAAATTTCTATCTTTTGAAGAATATGAGACAACATGCTATTGTCGTGCTGTCAAATTCAGCACTCCTATTTTCCATTCACATACATTTCTCAAACATTGCCCCTCAAATAATAGACCATGTGCTATACTCTTCTTGATAGAATAATCATGGCCCTTCGATAATATTAATCACTGGGTACCATTGAATTAAATAAATATATGAAATAATATTTTAATTGGAACATTATTTCAACGAGAACATTCTCATTGTCCTCATAAGGAGGCAATTTGAAGGCTCAACAATAAGCTTTCAATCCCCACTACTTCATTAGAATTTTGTAATAAATCAAGTTCTTTTAGCTTCCATGGTCCAATCAATCTTCAATGGCTATGATTGAAAATCCACTGGGCATTTCCATCCATCTGACGAATATCTTGTAAATAGAATGATCTGAAGTGGTCACTACAAAATATACTTACAACCATCAATCTAAACCATCCATTTAGTCACCACTACCACAGATCGCTTATAATTCTCATGAAGAGTTAGTTACAACCATCTGATCTATGGGGAGAAAGATTTTCACGGTTAAAACATTCATAGGGCCCACCATAACCTTTATTTTCCATCCAATCTGTTCATAAGGTCAAAAAGACCTGGATGAAGAGGAAAAACAAATTTCATATTGATCCAAAACTTCTGTGACCCCCAAAAGGGTTTAAATGGTAGACATTCAATCCCCTACTACTTTTTGCAGTGTGGTCCACTTGATTGTTAGATCTATCTTATTTTTCATCTTGATTGTTAGATCTATCTTATTTTTCATCTCAAGCCTTACGACAAGCTCTCCAAATGGATGGACGGTTCCGATATAACAAATACCTCATGATGGGACCCACATAACTTTTTAAAAATTTGACAGGAATATTTTGGTCAACATTCAACCAAAATTTTAAAAGACTTGAAGTTTTAAGCCAAGTTGCGATCGCTGAAAAAAATAATAATAATTTAAATAATTTTTCCAATTAAGCATTGAAGGTCTTTTGGCTACCAAAGGGTTTGAATTACCAATATCAATGAAAATTGCATTTTTCAGTAATAAGTCACAAAATTAAGTTTTACCAAACACATCCTAAGATATAAAAAATGATGTTTGACTGACAATCTCAACTAATTCCCGGTTTCATTACCATAGGAATTTTGTGCTCTCATTGTCGATCACATGCCTATGTAAAGAAAGAAAAGGCTGTTAGCTAACATAAAACTTTGGACACAACTTTTCTCATAAATCCTGACAATCATGATAATCTAACAGATCCCAAAATGAACGGCCAAGATGAGATGGTAGTTATATTCTTTTCATCTGCTTGACCTGTTCTGTTTGGAATATTCATCCAAACAGATCAACCTCTATAACCAATCACTCCCTTTCGAATGACCAAACTACAACTCAGATCTTGCATACATTTTCAGCCTAGTGGTTTAAAACAACGGTTAGAACATCCTTAATAAATCTCCAAACATAAACCTGTGTGAAGGAATTCCTTGTCGCAGCTAGGCATTGCTTTCCAAAGGAACATCTCTAAGAAGAAACACCATATCCCTTTCTTGATGGGAATCCCATGCACTCATGGTCCTTCCTTATCAAGGAAACAATCCACCACCATTCAGCTTAGGTTTTAATAACCTAGTTGCTCCTCTTGGCTGCTTATATGCCCAACCATCTAGTCTAATATGGGTTTGACAATGTGGTCAATGACATTCCAAGGCAGAGAAGCCTTTTAATGTTTATAGTCGAAAGAAATTGTTTTGATACCATGTTGTCATAGTAAGCGTTCATAAAAATAAATGCAATATATAGCAACCAATGTTCAAAGTATCAGTATTGCTAGAAGTTTCATTGGCCAGAGATACGGAAACAATATCAATATTGCTAATAATATCTCCAATGACAAGAAAAACAGAGAAACATGAGATACGGAAACAACATCAATATTGCTAATAATATCTCCAATAACAAGAAATACAGAGAAACATTGAAAAAACATAGGGAAAACATTAGAATTTTTCTGAGCGATCCCTTCTATGAGAAAATATGTGGCATGTGTGCATCATAGTGATCCCTTCTATGAGAAAATATGTGGCATGTGTGCATCATCTCCAGAGATCTGGACCATTCATCAAGTATTGGACAGACCCATGTTTTTTGAAAACTCGACAGTTAGAAAAAGGTCCAAGACCATCACAAGCCCCAAATCAAAGATGCCCTGCAATGCATGTGACGTGCTACTCGAAGCCGTCATCATGATGGCAGTCATAGCCCCATCACAATCCAAGCTCAAAACCTTATGAATCTTGTTCTTCTGATCATTCAGAATAAAAATTCTATATAATCGCTTCCAAAATTAAAGCTGGTAGTTCAGTCACTTCAACCTTAGCTTATTAGCAATCATGCATTTTATCAACAAACCAATCTGCCACCAGATCCTTACTCTTGCTCCGGTGGTAGACTCTTCGGAGTTTCAACAGCCAGTCAAGGGTTCAAGTATCCATAGGTGGTGAAATCCCACTACAGTGTGAGTGTGTGTATGTGTGCATGTGTAAAAATAATAATAATAATAAATAAATCCACCACCATTCAACCCAGGTTTTAATAACCTAGTCACAATTCATGTCTGCTTATATGCCCAACCACCTAACCATATAGTCTCATTTCATGTTTTTTTAAGAAAAAAAAATATAAAAAAATCTGCTCTTATATCATGTTATGATTGTAAATATTTATAAAAATAGACACACCAAAGGTTGATCCACATGGTTTATATTGCGGGACTCACTGCTTCAAAAGATCCATTCTATTGATCAATTTATTTTGAGATTTGGAGATTAACAACCCCTTTTTTCCAAATATATCAGTTCTAGGCAAAGCCATGAATATAAGGTTCATGGGTCTGTCCAATACCTGATGAATGTCCAGATCTCTGGATATGATGCACACGATCCACACCCCTCTGATACTCATGACGCATTCAAAACCTACATCAAATGTAGGTTAACATGGAGATATTATCACATACACCAGCCAACCTTTCACTCACTGTCCAAGTCCTTCACTACAATGTCGAAGAGGTGTTTGCCTGAAAACATTCCATCCCAACGCATTGCAGTCGATCTTAAGCCTTTGAATTTGGGACATCTTACAACAACCCAAACCGTTGATACCGCAACTCTCACTTGGTATGGCAGAAATTCAACAAACAAACCCTCTCAGTTAAAATATTTCAACCATTCAATAATTTGGCTATTTTTCTTTGAACATCAACAAATGTATCTGCCAATACATGCAATCTGCAGAGCAATAAGCAGCTTGACTGGACTATTGGCTGAAAGAGAGTGTGAGAACCAAAATCCCCACTTCTTTTTTTGTGTGAGAAGGGCTTCTTAAAAGGGCTGAAGCTAAAAGCCACTTCCTTCTTCTTCCCTTCTTACATTCTTGTGTCCACCAAGGTTGAAAGTATAGTATGAAACCGATACGTATCAGGCAATATGTACTGGTGCCTGTTACATCGCCCATCGACAGTACGAGTGTATCAGCCCGAAACAACCCATTACAGGGCGATACAAGGCCATATTGGTGGTGAATAACACGATACTTGATGCACTGAAGCCTTGGTGTTCAGGCCTCCTTTTTTCCTTTAATTTCAGAAGTTCGGTAAGCGGTTTGTAGATGAAACAACAACAACCGGTCAGTTTCCTTCTGGTTAATATAGCTACAGCCACCTAGGCAATTGCAAGAAATGGGCAATCAAAAGATACCCGTCTCTTGGTACATGTAGCCCAAAAGAAAGAAAGAAAGAAAGAAAGAAAGAAAAAAGCAAAAAAGAAGGTCAACTGATAACATACAGGCCAGTGTACTGCAGCTTGGGGCACTGTATAATCTTTACAGTCAACACACCACTAGTGCAAGACATAAGTGCCATGAAAGCAGTAGGCCCAACCATCAAGATCACTCTTATTGAGAATCGAGCTTATCAGCACAGTTGGTTATTCATTGATTCCAACAGCATGGCCCACTTGACAAGTGGAATGGCCTGAATTTGTCCTAGGTGATTTTCATGGTGGGCCATATTATTGTCCTACACAAGTGGCGTGTTAGTGGGAAAGATAACAACATAGCACAAGTGATCAAATTCTCAAGGAAAAAGTTAGGAAAAAAAAAACATCGCCATTAGACGAGAACAAGTCATGACGCCGAAAATGAACAGGACAGAAGTGGTGGAGGGACCGAACCCACAAACCCTAGAATCATAAGAAAATCCCTAAAATATATAGGGCGATTCCTACCAATTTCAGATATGATACATAAAAACCCACGTTTACTTGCCATTTAGTTGGGTTTTCAAATCCCGGCCCTATTTAACAAGCCTTCCTATCCCCTCAAGAACCTTTAATAGTCCTTTTCTAGTCTTCCTAACAAATCATGTTTTGCCAATCATTCCTAAGGCCCTATACTTGGTAGGTTAATGAGCCTTCCTATCCCCTCGATAACCCTGATCCAAGTCCTTATTCTAGTCTTCTTTTTCTGCTAATCTGTTTAGATTGGTGGAAACAAAAAAGTAGAGATGAGGAAAGGAAAGGAAAAGTCACAAATGAGTAAGATGGTGGAGGAAAAGGTTTCCTTTTATTGATATTCGAGAGTAGAAAAGAAGGAAAAGAAAATTGATTTCCTCAATTTCCTATCCATCACAAAGGAGGGGAATCGTCACATTTGAGGAAATCAAATTTTCATTTCCTTCGTTACTTTTTTACACCAATCCAAGCCCCTGAGTTACTCAGGGCCCTTAGGCCGTGTTTGGAAACATAGATTCCATGCCAAACACAATAAAAAAGGAAAAGTGTTTTTCCTATGATGTCACAATCGAATTGCCTGTTGACCCTATCGCCAGGGATATCCTTGGTGATCAACGTGGCGGGATTTGATTTGGCCATGTGCAGCTGTCAGAGATGGAGCCCGGTACTCGACGGAACAACTTTTAAACATGCATTGCATGCACCCCATCTATGACAGCAGCATGTGGCTCAATCAAATCCCACTACGTGGGGTCACCAAGGATATTCCCTAGTGACAAGGTCACCAGGCAATCCGCTTCCAAAAAAAAAAAGGATGGATTCAATCATTAACTTTTTCATAGTTCAGATTCTTAGCACAAGAAATTAACTTTCTTTTGTGAGAGGAACATGAAACTTCCCATCCAAACAAGAACTTTAAAATTAGAATCCATGTTTCAATAGTTCTGAAGGAAACATCATCGAGTAACTACTATTTTTTTTTCCTTTCTTTTCCTTTGGATTCCATGTATCCAAACATGCCCTTAGCATATAATCTAGGATGTTTCCTCTCGACTTTGGATCTTAGCACTTTGTACAAATGATCTAGGTATGTATTTGGAGTTTAACTATGCTCTCATCCTCCTCTCATGCTCCACAATTCTAATAAAAGCTCCCTTAAGGGGGCCGTTTATGGTCTTCGGAGCATATGTGCAGACTACCACCTTAGTGGTTCACAATCATTTGATCTCCTACTGGGACTTAAGATCTTAGGACCCAAAAAGTCAGTTCTCAATCATTTTATCTCTTAGTGGGACTTATGATTGTAGGACCCAAAAAGTCAATCTATACAAATGATCCAGGCTGTATTTGACTGGGGCCATCGTCTTCCTTTCATGATTCACAATCATAATCGAACATTTGATCTCCTAGCAGGACTACTCTTAAGCTACTTCAGATGATCTGGTCCTCGATTCTACAATTCCCAGCCATCTAAAACAACCATCTCGACATCCTTACATCTACAATTCTCATCCTTAGCTCATGTGATGTGATCCAAATTGTCCAACTTCCTACCCCATGCAGAATAATTATCTGAACGGCTGTCTTATAAAATATTATGTTCCATGCAATGATATCACCACACTCCAAAGAAGCGCATCCACTTTGTCTGCCTGGCTTTACTAGGAAAACCCCTCATTTAATCTTTCCATCCTTCTGAGTTAACAGAACCACATTAATGAATCAAACAGTTTGGTTGCCATGGATGGTAACTAAAGCTTCATCTCCACAATTGTTTTGTTACATGTACTTTCATCGGAAACCATGCTCATTACAAAACCAATGTTTCTATGTTCTTCAGCAAGAAGAAAACCAGGTAGGTACAACTTCAGGTGATATGGAAGAAATCAGCAGAATCCATCTGTTTGAGAAGATTTCACATGGTTCAATAGCAGGATGCCCATCATAACACCAAAGCTTTTTCTATCAGGCCTGCATAGCAAGTTTGGGACTTTAAAACACGTAGGACTACTTTCTTGGTACTTTCTTCAACCTAAGTTGTGCACCATGAAACCACATCTGGCACAGCACTAACACCAGTTAGAATGCATCTGGCTCCAGCCAGATTATATCCAGCGTTGGAAGATCCAGCACAGAACATGAGAATCTCCAAGAATGCCTAGGACTCCAGCAGAAGTCCGGTCCACACAGCACAAGCAGCGCCAGAACCAAACCATGCAACGATTGATAATCTAGGGAGCACCATGGCACCAGATCACATGGGTGCAATGACCTCCAACAGGGGAGGCATGGTGTCACCCTACTCACCACTCAGTGCCTGACATCGGCAATTTCTAACCACTCAACGCCTGGCACATATGAAGTGGACCAAGTCATTCTTTAAGGGCCAATAACAATACAACGTGCCTGTATTGATCCCACATGGTGACAAAACATGTGGTCCACATCCAACACACTTCGACATCACTTGGCAGACAGTGTTCTCCCATAACTTTGACACATTGAGTTTACAGGTGAACAGTGCATTGCCAGTGTAAACGTGCAGGTACAATATCCTGCAGGGAAAGCCCTTGCAACCTTGTTAAACTAGCCTGACTAGTACAATACAATGCAATGCAAGCACCAACCCATCATTGAACCAGTCTGCCCATGGTTGCATAGTTCTCCCAGCCAGCACCACATGCCTAGTGCCATGTCTGGTGCAGCTTATCCTGCCCATATGGCTGTTCACACACTGCATCTTGGCATGGAGTGTACCAACACCCTCTAACTCTAGACCCATGCTGGTTCTCCAGTGTAAAATAGGACCATGCACTGTTTAAAACCTGTCCTGTAGGATGATTTATGCCAGCAAAATCATTGTCCCATCTGCGTAACATTGCAGTCCCAACTAGACTATACCCAGCAGCCTCACAAGGGTTATCCTTCTTAGTTCCTGTGGACCAGGCAAGGCCCACCCTTGGATCAGCGTCAAACCAGACAACCAATGCTCCATAGCCAATGTGAACCACTCTACAACTAGATGAACTTAGACACTCAGCAGCTATATGGCACCTCAAACGCAATGCTAAAAGAGTATCTTGTCACCCAGCAGCTAAACAAACATGCCTGACACTCGGCACATAACTCCACCTTGATGCTTAGCAGCTCATGGGATACACCCGAGTCCTAATCAGCTACATCAGCCCGGGAAACAGTCAGAAGATTGTAGTAAGACAACTAGATCGCCTCTACACAACGCATACACTTCATTATTCACAAAGACACTAGTATTAGACATTTGGTTTTCCCTTTTAATCAGGTGCTCTCTCCAATAAGATGTAACAAAGGGCATGTGCTATGTCGCAGCTTGGAATGTTCATTATTCCCACAAATTCAATAAAACCATCCGAGTGGAAAAGAGTTTAAACACCAGCATGTCATTTCCTCATTCCAAAGGCCAGCAAAACACAGTTTGTAAACACTGTCGTAGTAGCAGTACTTAATGCCAAGCAAAAACCTTGAAATTTAGACACCAAGGTGAATTTATCGACAGCCGTCAAGTTCCCTCAAGTGGGTTGGTCTTTCCAACTAAAGGTGACTTGCAGGTAAGTTTTCCTTCAGCAACCTTAAGGCACTACTTAAAAGCATTGATGCCCATTTGATGGATTTCTCAAGCATTCTCTTTACATGATGCATCCATTGAGTTGATTTCTTGTTAATTTTCAGGTTTTCCAAGGGTTCTTCTCCATTTTCTCTTTAAATACTGTCCAATGATTAGGATACACATGTTCCCCTACCAGACACCTAACCTGCCTTGTCAAGTTCTAGGGGGGAAACCAAGAAAAACTCCTCACGAAAATCATCCACCATGGATCGGGGAAAACTGGGTGCCGAGAAACTCACTTAAAAAATTCAAAGCTGTGAACTGGGTTCAAAACTACTATACTCCTTTGAGTAAGGCTTTCAATGGTCTGGATTTCAAAGTAGACACACCCATGCCTGTTTGGGGCTAAAAATTCACCCCTAATACTAAATAGGTCAGGTACAATACCTCTCAAAACAACCCGACCCTTGCAACCCAATTTTTTTAAATGGGTCCGATTTGGACCAACCTAAATGGACCCAGCCCATAAAATTCGACTGATATCCACTGTGAGTTGTCAACATTGTGCCTTATATTTAAAGATACAAGGTTCATTCTAGCTCTATTGACTTATATCTACATAGCTTTGCCTATCTACATGCCAGTATACATTGCATCGTGGAATATTTGAGCAAAATCTGATCAATCCATCAGGTGGACCTTTCCATGTAGATGCCATGTGTGAAAACCCCCATATACCTTCCAATCAAGACTTGGCCCAAAGCCAACCACAAGTTGTGTTTAGATCCCCGCATGCCTGACCCAACCCATAAAATAAGTAGGTCGGCTTATTTCAACTTTGACCTGATCAAGATTTTTAATTTTGAAGGGTTGGGTTTGGAGCAGAAAATATAGACCCAGTTGTTAAATGGGTCAGGTCTGGAACTTCCTGTCAAACAATGAGAAACAAATTGCAACCCTAAGATGATCCACATATCCCTAGAATACCCAACAACAAAAACAGATCTAGATCTGATATGATCTTTTCACCAAACTAACCTACCCATAAACATGGATTCCACTATCCACATGCAATTCAACAAAATTTCACCAAAAGAAAAGGAAAAAGGAAAAGAAAAAGAAAGAAAAAAAAAAACACACTAATGGAGTATTGGACAAGTCTTGATCGAATTTCCATGACAAGAAAAAAAGGAGTGTGGGTCCCATGTATGGTGGAGAGACCGCTTACTATGAGTGCAGTACCTCGACAGAGTTACCTTCCTTTGTAAATACAATGGCACATAAAAGATGAGTGGATTAGGTGTGAGACCATAAAAGATAAACAGTCTCATCATGCAATTTCAAATTTTCAAGAACATCGTAAGGCAGATCTGCCATCATCGGAATTGCAATGCCAGATCTAGGTGCAACAAACCCAAGACCATCAATAATGAAGGGCCACATCGGATGAACAGATCCAAACCATCAAAGCCAACCACAACTAAACCACCAAGATCCAATCTAGAATAGATCATTTAGATCCATGCCAAACTAATAATATAAAAATATCAACAAAATTTCAAAAGTCATGAAAACAAAATTTCCCACCATCGATAAAACAATACCAATTTCAAATCCACGGTTCAAAATTTGACAGATCTAAAACTGTCAGTTCTGATCTACAAATTGCAAGAATGTATAAGATCTTAGATTCATCAGATGACAAGTAATAGATCTGCACATGAACGAAGCTCGATTCAACCAAATTCCATGAATAGAGAGAAAAGGGAGCAGAAAACAATGTCAATCTTATAAAACGAATCAATAGAAATTCATTCTTCTGCAAAATGAATTATAACCATAGATCCATCATCACAATCAAAGGTCCACTGTTCAAAAATTAAACACACAAGATCCAACATCCGTGAATCAAACGTAAAAAGGGGAAAAAAAAAAAAAAAAAAGAAAAAAAAAAAACAAAAAACAAAACAATGATCTGCGTTAAATGAATTGATAGAAATTCGTTCTTCTGTATAATGAGTTATACACAAAAGCCCCACAATTCAAAATTAAACACACAAGATCCACCGTTCGTAAATCAAAGATAACAAATTATAACCGTAGATCCATCACAATAACCAAAGGCCCACTGCTCAAAATTAAATACACAAGACCCACCATTTGTAGATCAAACAAAAAATGAAAAACAAGAAGACGGTCTGTATCAAACGAATCTACGGAATTCCATTCTTCTGTATAACGAATTATAACCTTAGAACCATCACATTAACCAAAGGTCCACCGCTCAAAATTCAGCACACAAGATCCACCGTCCGTGAATCAAACATAAAACGAAAAAAAAAAAAAACAAAGATCTGTATCAATTGAATCATATAAACTCATTCATCTGTATAACGAATTATAACTGTAGATCCATTATAACATCCAAAGGTCCAGTGCTCAAAATTAAGCAACCAAGATCCACCATCCGTAAAATCAAACATACAATGGGAAAAAAGAAAAAGAAAAGATCAGATCTAGAACTATCAGTTTCCGAACGAAACCCTAAAAGGATAGAATGAAAAAAGAAGGCAGCGAGGGGGGAAATACCGTCCGTGGGATCAGACGCGGGTAGCAACGGGAGGAACAGATGCGCCAAGGAAGGAGAGGAGGCCAGTGGAGGCAGGCTCCTGGTCGTCGAGGAAGAGATCTTCAGGGACGCGGAAGGCGCCATGGGCGGAAACGATGGCCACGCCGGCGAGGAGGGCGGAGATGAGGAGAGACCCGACGGAGGTGAGGAAGACGACGATGATGGTGAGGCCGACAAGGCCGGCGAGGGTCTCGCGATCGGAGAAGGTGCGGCCGAAGAGGACGAGAGGCGGATCGGACGGTCGGAAGAGGTAGAGGAAGAGCCAGGCAGCGAGGAGGACGAGGAGGGTGAGGAGGGAAATAGGGTGGGAGAGGAGGGAAAGAGCGAGGACGGATGCGAGGCCAATTGCGTAATTAACGCGGAAGTAGGAGGCGTTTTTGCGGAGGCGGGAGGTGGCTTCAGAGAGGGAGGAGGGACGGGAGAAGGCGGAGCGATCGAGAAGCTCTGACCAGGGCCGGCGGAGGGAGAGGGATTGACGGACGGTGGAGGAGAGGTGGGAGAGGAAGGCACGGAAGGCTGGGGTGGTGGTGATGGTGGAGGGTGGAGCGGTAGAAGGGTTAGTTTGGGAAGTGGGGAGGGTTTGTGGGGTCGAGATGGGAAGGGGTGGGTTTGCTGGAGGGTGGGCCATTGAGGAGGACGATAATGGACGGTGGAGATGAAAGGAGAGGAGGGATTTGTTTGAGAAGGAGAGGAGTATGATATCGAGAGAGAGAGAGAGAGAGAGAGAGAGAGAGAGAGATTTGAAGGAGGGGTTTGATATTCGGAGAGAGAGGGTGAGAGGTTTTGGGGGAGAGATCTAAGTTTGGGCTTTTTTATATGGTTGAGGGCGTTTTTTCGTGGAGGCGTTTAGGTGAACTTTCGTCCGTCGAGTGGTCTATTTGATTTGGTTTATTTCAGTGTCTGTGGTGGCAGCGAGGGACGCGGATTTCCTGCCAAAGCCTTCCGCTGGAAGTTCCACCGTGATGTTTTTAATAAATCTACTCCGTCCAACCATTTTGTGAGATCATTTTAGGACTTGAAACCAAACTGAGAAGTACATGAGATTCAAGTGGACCACACTAAAGGAAAAGATAAATACGAAAATTTCTACCGTTAAAACCTCCCTAGGCCGACAATGATGCTTAAATTCCATCCATACCGTTCATGACATCATTCCCAGTGAGATAAGCTGAAAACACAGTTACTATCTTGATTCAAAACTTCCATGGCCGACGATCAATGCTCACATTTTCGGCCCACTTGAGTTTTGAATCCTTCTCATTTTTTGTCTCAAGTCTTTAAATGATCTCCAATGGGGTAGATTTCTAACTAATACCACGGTGGGCCCACCTACGTTTCCAACGCAGGAAATCACGTCCGGGCGTGAGGTTTTTGTTTATTGCATCTGACCGTCCAAATAGTGGGATCTACTGTGGATGACCTGTGATCCGTTATGATTTGAAGAAATTTGGATTTTGTCTTAGGTTTAAGAAATTCATCCCTTAACTTGAAGATCACCTGCTGAAAAAACAGCCATATGATAAATGAAAAAATGGAAAATTTGTAGCCATTGATAAATGGAAAATTATCAAGTAGACCAAAGACCACACTTAAATGAAAAAACATCAAGTGGACCACACCGCTGTAAACAATTTGTAGCCATTGATAAATGGAAAATTATAAGTGTGGTCCACTTAATGAGTATATGTGCCTGATTTTTATGTAAGGAAGTTTTTGTAGTGGGAGAAACCTATTGGATGGTCTGGATGTGAAACTCATTGTGAAAGGTTGGAGGTTATTCATTAGATGCACCGTGCCTTGTGATGCAACCGGTTGGACGTGAGACCTTCTTTCATGGGCTTTTTCGCCCGTCAAGTGACGTCCGTTGGCTCGCTTCAAGTTATGGAATATTCGTGGTGTCCGTTGACTCCAACCGTATAAATATTGAGATCTACTGTGGCCGTCCCCATGTTGGAGAAATTATTTTTGATTGATTTTTATTGGATTCTGAATAAGAGATTTGGGCCGTTGATCAATCTTGGATTTTGCTGGAGATTTTAAAAAGCAGGATCGGTGGATGAGATCTGATGTTCGTTTTTCTTCTTTTCTCTGGTGGATAAGGGTCACCTGGGCTGGGCAGACGATATGAACGGTCCATGTTTACCCAATGCAAGACTGCTTGCAAGGTATACGAATACAGGTTCATTGCCGTGCAGTGAAGGGGCGGTCTCTGGCCACGAACGGGCAGGTCTGTGGGTCGACCCACCATGATGTATCCGTTTATCCACACCGTCCATTCCTTTTCTAGTATCATTTTAAGGTGTGATCCTAACAATGAGGCAGATCCAACGCTCAAGTGAACTACACCACATATGACTCTTACATTAAATGTTTTATATATTTAATGGGACCCAAGCTTATTATCTTGTGTGGTTCATTTGAGCATTACCCAAGCTTATTATCTTGTATGGTCCATTTGAGCATTGGATTTTTCTCATTATTGAGGTAAACCTTAAAATGATATGAGAAAAGCGATGGACAGTGGATAAACGGATATGTCACCATGGGCCCACCCACAAAACTGCTAGTTCGTTCGTGGCAAGAGACTGGCGAGGTTGGACGCAATCCGCGTACATTCATTGGCAAAGAGCGGCCCGACTCTTTCATTTGGATTGGACGCGGATTTCCAGCTAAAGCTCTTGGTAGGAAGTTCCTGCCGTGGAAACCTAAGTGGGCCGCGTTGGTAAGAAATCAACATCGTCCATCCGTTTTTTGAGATCATTTTAGGATATAAGGTAAAAATGAACGGATCCAAGACTCAGGATGAAAACATGAGAATTGAACGTTCATAGTTAAAATATTGGTAGGTCTTAAGAAGTTTTGAATCAGGCTAATATCTGTGTTTTCAATTCATCTAAGTAGGAATGAGATTACAAACGGTGAGGACGACATGTAAACATCATTGTCGACCCAGAAGATTTCAACTCTAGGAATTTCCCTACCAACATTTTCCTTTAGTGCGGCCCACTTGAGTCTTGAATCCTTCTCATTTTTGGTCTAAGTACCCCACCTAGGTTTCCACCACAGGAACTTAGTGCTAGAGGTTTTCGCAGGAAATCCGTGTCCATTTGGGTTACAGTCAAAATTTTAGTTTCTTGCTTGCATTACTTACACGTGGGGTCCACCTAATGATCGGTCGGTTAGATTGGACCGTAGAAAAGTAGAAAGCTGTTTGGATGTTGTTATCTATATTATGCACTAAGTGCGTAGGCATGCTAAAATTGAAATTACGGCTTCAATTCAAACCGAACAACAATGACCCTAAGCGCCAAGATAAGTATATGACCGAGATCCAAAGAGATCGGTCACCTATTCAGTCACTCACTTAATGTATAAAATCGGATCAGGTGATATTCAGAGGGTGGGGTTTGTCCTTTGATGATAGGTTACGCATTTAACTTCTGTACGAGAGGACTTTTCAATACAGACAAAATGAAATGGAAATGAAATTCTTATAGTCGATCGTGAAGAACAGTTGTGCAACATTCTTTCGATTGAAGAATAGAGTCCAGCGTGCTACCATAAACTCAACTAGAGGTGGGCACGGGACGACCCGATCTAGCTAACTCGACTTGTCCGACTCAATCTGATCTGACTCGACCCGAATCGAATGGATGAGTCGGTCCGAACCGAGTAAGCTTCGCCCGGTCCGAACTCAAACAGAGTCGAGTTCGAGTTACCCAATAACTTGAACCGAAACTCCATCCGGTTATACTTAACTCGACCCGAATCTTTAACCCTATCCCATCCCGATCCCAACCTCTCTCCCTCCATCATCCTCCTCCTCTTCTAAGCCCGACAACCACCCACCACCATCACCCTCCTCCTCCTCCTCCTCCTTCTCTCTCCTCTCCACTCCCTCCCTCCCTCATCTCTCAATCCGACTCGGTGCCAACTCGACCCAACTCGGTACTTCTGACCGGATCGGACTCGGTCCGGATCAGTCCAGGCCAGACCGAACTCGGATCGAGTCAAGCATGCTGGATTCGGTATCGACTCAGATCAAGTTCAGGTCAAGCCTATTTCAAAACTGGATCGAGTCGAGTCAGCCCTATCTCAGTCCGACTTGACTCGATGCCCAGCTCTAAACTCAACTTACAACTAAAGATTATCGGTTACTTAATTACCGCTATGGATTACACTACAGGATGTAAAACAGCAAGCTCGGAGAAAGTAAAGATTATACTATAAAATGTAATTTGCTAGACAAGGTAAGTAAAAGATTATACTATGGAATGTAAATCAACAGGATAATTGAAAGATAAATTTGGTTTGTTTGGGTTGGTATAAGACAAATTTCCTTCTTGCTTTGCTTTGCTATTTATAGCTTTGGTCCAGCCATTCTAGATCCTTCTCGCGTCCCGACGGTTACCATAATTGTTCTTCATTACTGCTTTCTGGATGCTTATCACGTTCTTTGCTTCATTTGCTTCTCCCCTTGCCACCTGTCATGTAACCGTTCGAGCACGATCATTTCTCAACCACCCACTCAAGCAGCACACGGCACCACCTGATACGTCCTGGCTACGCTCATCGAGAAATGCCCTCCGTACATATCCGCAGATCTCTAAATGCACCATGCATGCTCGTACAAATCACGTGTAACTCCACCGATAGGTCATGGCAGGGTATGGCGATAATGGGGATGAACCTTTGCTCCCCATGTCGCATCGCCTTTGGCTGAAAGGTGATAACGATGTATGACCCCTCATTAATAATACATTTATTGCGTACACGCGTCGCTAGGAGATCAACCACCTTCGGCCGACTCATTGCAACATGTCAGTGATGGTCACGCTTTATCGAAGAGAGGGAGGAACCCCATGCTGACACGTGAACCTATATCGATTTTAACAAAATTGTAATGATGCCCTAATAAATGCTTCATTCCTTCGACCGATATAAGCGTCGTTTCAAATTTCATCATCTCGCTCTCACTTCATCTTCCTGCTCCAAACCTTCTTCCTCTGAAAAACCTCGCTCCCTTACTCCAGTCTTCAATAATGGCTGCCTCTTCCTCATTTACTCCTTCCTTCAATTAAACATATCTGATGGTTGATATGGATGCTCTTGCTGAAGACAGTTTTTGAATCACCACTTGGCAAGTATTTGTGCTTGGCCCTGCGTTCTCCCCTGCAATGGAGGCGAAGGAGGTTCAAGCAATGGATTTATTGTTTCTCATTTGCCCTAGGGAGACTTTGTTGATCCAATCCGACTCGATTCCAAATGTTGCGAACGCTCTAAAGAATCCTATGACATGGACAAAACCACTCCTGGAATGGGAATCCCAATTTGCTCGTGTCTCTTCCCAGCACAAGGAGACTCAGAGAGAAGCATGCATTTACGAATGCATCAAGCTGTTTTTCCACGAGTATCCTGTGAATTTGTCTTTTCTTCTCGGTGCTTCAACTTTCTGGAGCACGTCGACGAACACTTTCTTTTTTTGTTGTGGTCTAATGAGCCCGACTGTAACGTCCTGGATTTTCACTATTTTGGATTTTCAACAATCCTTGATTTTTTTTAAATATAATTAAATTATATTATCACTTACTGACCATTAACACTCAATGTTAGTTTATACACAATTGGAACCAGTAAAGAACCGCACAAGTTCGATTAATCAACCGTAGGAAGCCAACGAATCCACCCGATTACTTAAACATCAAGTTTAGCCCCATGATTTACTCACATAGGGCCCAAATCTAACCGACTAATCAAGACAATCATAACTAAATTAAAGATCTAACCGACGCCGAGTCAGATAAGGCCCGGATCTTGACTAATAGATCAAATCAACCCCGTTACTCTTTTAGCCTAAAACCGACAGTTTAGAGTAATCATGACCAAATCTCCACTTTCACTAGTTATAAATAGGCCACACTATGAACATAGTTAATCCAAACTCTAATCATTGCCCACGAGAAATCTCAATACCTAATTCATTCCAGAAATGCCCGAATTTTTTAAATAAGCTCTAGACCGCTCGTTGGCGGGTTACTAGTTCCAAAACTATAGAATAATGTCCTTCTTACTGGGCTTGATGTCCATCGTGGAAGTCGGACCTGGGTACTGTCCAGAACTGTTCAACTTGAGCCAAAGGACGAGTGCATGAGAAGTACAAATACCCTAATGGAAGAAGCTGAAACTTAAGTGAATTGGGTCATCCACTCTTATACAAAGTTGAGGATTTCGGACCGTCGGTTTATAACCAAACTTCACACGTGGAGTAAGGATATTTCTCTACTCATATCCGTATAGTCATGGCCCCGATCGACTATCGGTAACCGTTGAATAGACTTCTAATCATATATGTCGATCGGTGCATCCAAATGGCGGGCCGATCATATCCATACATAGATCATCATTAGGGCTAACTATCCTACAGTGTATATTAATATATACACCCCATAGTGGGCCCTAAAGGCTAGAAAAATCCTCCTATAGGGCTAGTATAGTAAAAACCTAGCCCTTGGGGCCATTTACACCAAATCTGGCCCTATATAAGGGCTTCTTTGGGGCACCCCTCTTCCCACACAAATTTACATTTTTAAAGGTGAGAAAGAGAGAAGGAGGAAGAGAGAGAAGAAGAGAGAGTAGGGTGGGGGAGGCTTTAGTGCTTCCCTTCATCGGTCTCCTCCAATCAAAGCCCTAGCATCGATCATTTTCCTCCGTCAAATCCGCCTCATTCGAGATTGGAAGGTAAGAAACAAAACCTACTTCCCAACCTAGGTTTTTTCTAAAATAAATTACATGAATCTTACCTAATTACTTCTAAATTGGTATAGGAATCATTTTCCTCAATTTTCTAACCCAAGGAGCGCCATGAATTGGGCGAAATGTCACAAGGTGCGGACTATTATCCTTAGGTGGCCTAACCCCAATTTTACTATGAGTTTAATGATTATAAATGTTAGGATGATGTGTTTGAGTAATCAAGAGAGAACCTAGCCAAGACCTTACATGATAGGTCCCCCTAAATTCCTTGAAATGGTAAAGTATTGGTTATTTGTTCTTCAACATGATTAGGCTTGATTTGGAGTGACATGTTCATCTCATATATGATTCTAGTATAACATTCCTTATGGCATGTATGATTGTGTAAAATCCTTGTTGTATGTTTTTGCTTGCATCAATCCTTATTAGGGCTAGCATTAATCCTTGTTGTATGTTTGTACTATGAAGGATGTATAGCTCTTGATCTCTTCAGTAACCTCTTAATACGCACACACACTAATTTCATATTTTTGTTAGTAGTTGTATTGTAGAAATTCTGAATTTTTATGCTTGATGTATGAGGGCATGACTTTACTAGTATTAGAAGGCGAATCTGGAATTGTTGGAATATCATTGAATGTCATAAACCCCTGGGTTGGTCAGGAAACTGAAGCGGGAGAAGGTGGTCCCTTTGGTAGGACCATCCTGCGGCTAAACCAGCGGATTTGGGCAGATGCGAATGGGCGACAGTAGTTGGACTACATGAGTCGCTCGTACTTGATGTCTTCCGTCACGTACTCGCATGGTCTAGTTCGCTGTCTGACCAACCATGTTTGTTAGTCATGTCTGCTCACACCTGTATAAAACCTGGAACACCCTTCAACCATTAAAGCCTATTGATAACCATTTGAAACCAATCCACTAACTCGAGAGCCGGGCATGGCGGAATGGGACACTGTGTCCGAGCTGTCGGCTTACACTAGGGTGACGAGCCTCCCCGTAGTGACCGCGAGCAATCCCTCTTCTCCGCACTCCCCGTATGCTTGAAATCGGGGATGAGGAACCCGATGAGATCAAGGATCACAGGGTCATGGCCTCACAACCAGTTGAGGGGCCTTGACCTCGCAACCAGTTGAGGGCAATGATACGTGGAGTGTACCAGTTTTTTCCAATCTACTGGATGACCGAAATTAACTAAATACTCGACTAACACTATTCACGCATCGCATTAGCTAGGATTTGGTGACTCGGCAGTTGAGGTCGCAATGAGGGTGATTGGTCATGCGCGATCGTTAAACGAAGTCGCTCGAGGGAGTGTTATTGTGAAGGCATACATCACATCATAATACATGCATAGGCATTAACAAGACTAGTTAGGGATCTGTGAATGTTTACCTTTCATTAAATTCACTATATAATTGATGCTTGTTGTAAGTTAAGGCTAATAGTAACCACTGATTTAGCTACTCACTCCTACTCTGGGATGGTGTTTTAAAACACCAACCAGACCATTTAGTAGATGTAGGTGAGGCGAAGCTCGACGAGCCGAGCAAGGTGAGCATGGATGAGGAAGAGGAGCTTCCTACTTCCAGCTTGGGGGCAATTCACCGTAGACTGTGCAGGTTAACTATGAGTTGTTGAACTGTGGATCTAGCGCACCACTTCTTTTAGAAATTTAATTTTGTAAATTCTTTTGAACGATGCCTTGTGCGACTTATTTGATATTCCTATAGACTTATAGTCATTAGTCGTATTTATTTCAGCAAATTAGTTGTGGTTGTGGTTTATATTCCAGCCGATTCCTTTATTGCTCATTTAAACTGATTTATGTACAAATCACCATAATTAAGATATAAAAACACCCGGGAATTTGGTGGCCGAGTTCCTACACGACCCCTGAAAATCCAAGGTGTTACACCGACCATACTTATAACGTCCCAGATTTTCGATATTTTGAATTACCAAAAACCCTTGAAAACTTTCGATAAAACTAGCCTACATTGTTGCTTATTGACCATTGACGCTTGAAGTGAGCCTATATGCAGGTGGTACCGATAAAGAACCATACAAATTCGATTAATCAACCATAGGAAGCCAACGAATCCGCCTGATCACTTAAACGTCAAGCTTAGCTCAGGATTTGTTCACATATGGTCTAAATCTAATCGACCTAACACTGATTAATCGAGGCAACCGTAACTAAATAATGACCTGCCAAAAGCTGAGGCAACTAGGGTCAGATCTTAATTAATAAACTAAATCAACCCAGTTACTTCTTTAGCCTAAGAACCAACGGTTTAGGATTATTAGAATTGAATCATTATTTTCACTAATTACAAATAAAACACACTATGAACTTAGCTAATCTAAATCTTAATTATTGCGCACAAGAAATCTCGATACCCAATTCATTCCAAATAAGCTCTACACCGCTCGTTAGCGGGCCATTAAACCCAAGGCTATAGAAATACGTTTATCTTAATGGGCTTGACGTGTATCGCGAGACATCGAGCCAAGATCATATCTCGAATTATTTAACTTGGACTCGCAAGGCAAGTGCTTGGGTTGTGCGAATACCTTATATGAAAATCTGAAACTTAAGTGAAACTATCCACTTTGTTCTTTCATGAAGTTGAGCTTTCGGACCGTCGATTTATTGCCAAAGTCGGGGTACCAATTAAAGATATTTTCTCACAAATATCTGTATAGCCGCAGCCCCGATCGACCATCGGTGACCGTCGAACAAACTTCTGATCATACCCGTCGATCAACGCATCCAAATGGCGGACCGATCATATCCATATGTAGATCATCATTAGGTCTAACTATCCTACGTTGTATATCGATATGTAGTCCCCGTAATGGGCCCTAGAGGTTAGAAACATTCTACTATAGGGCTAGTTGTAATGCCCCGAATCTTCAGGACCCGAGTACACAACCCGTGTCCTAAAAACCCGAGTTGTTAACCTTAAAGGATGGTCAATTTGATATGTAATATTTTTATTTCTATCTTTCATCAGAGTAAGCAAACGAGCGTAGGATGGACAAGTAAGCATAAAGAAAAATTCCATTATCATTTAGAATATACAAGAAGATGCTCATAATGACTTATACAAACCAATGTCTCGAACATAACAAATACAAGAATTCGCATGATCTAGTACAAGGAAATAACATAAGAATGTAAACATAAGCCGCAAAACTGCGCAGCTCCTCGAGGTAGACGTAGTCATGCAACTCCAGCACATGTACCCGACCCCTCATCAGCCTGAACCTGAAAGTTACTTAAGACATCTGTGCTACCTGTACGGTTATATATTTGATGGATGAGTGGCCAACTCAGTGTGAACTCCCCTCAAGATTACACACCGCTACATTAGGTAAGCATAGTTATGAAATAAAGCATACAAAACAGTACATGATGCAGATCTTATTATGTGCATGGATGTATGGAATGCGTTCACGCCCCGGGGATGCTCATCCGTGCGGACAGGGCCGCCACCTATGCAATGCGTTCACGCCCCGGGAATGCTCATCCGTGCGGACAGGGCCGCCGCCCATGCAATCATCGAACTTGGGAAACATCATCTAGTCGGAACAATACGTACATCACGTACGATAGCAATAGATGCTGGTCTGTGCGATGTATGCATGATTAGCCAATCCGTTATTAATCCAATTACAACCAGCCATTTTAAATAAGCTCAAAGGTCACTACGGGGAGCACATGGCCCAGCGTAGGCCGATAGCTCTGGCATAGGTCCCATACCACCATCCCCAGCTCATGAGGCTACCACCTTAAGATGTTTAATGGAACCCTGTCGACTAGTGGCCAATCATATTATAATATATGGGGCTTACCATCTCATGGTTGCACAGTATAAAACATCGAACCCATGTAGGGAAGATATCAAATAAAACCACGTAGGACGAGTATCAAAATATGCCACATAGGGCGAATATCAAAACCATACGATAAAGACCATCCTTAAAAACCATTGGGCACAAAAACCCTAGATGATAGGCCCACATCAATGATCCATTTAGACCACCGCTCAAAAACCACCGAGTCGAAGGTCCATTACGATCACAAAGAGTCAAGTTACATCCCAAGTATGGGTGTACATTCATATGTGGGAATTTTCCACTAATGTACTAGTTTAAGTTCCGTAAGCAATCCACAAATAATCCACCAGCATGAACAATTATACAGGATAATCATAAAGCATGTAAGACAGTAATATAATTTCCACCAGCTAACACATGTGATTATAAAGAGAGATATCAATTATGAATTTAAATAAAAACTATAACTTAAGCTAATGAGAAGATGGAAAGCTTAAGGGGAAGAATCATCACCAGATACGTTATAGGGTGACCTTTGTTGTGAGCCCTCTTGAGAAGCTAGAGTCTCTGCGTCACTTGAACTGATTCCTGGAGGTATCCCTGGCATTAGCTGATAAATCCTAAGATTCTAGGATGCCATGGTTGGTCGAATGGCCCTAATCATGATGGTTTGGGCGCTTAGAGTATAGGCCCGACAATACTTGTCCCAATAGGTGGGCTTAATATATAATTTATTTAGTTGGTGGGGTCCATTGCATGAACCACGTAGATAAGCATTTTTCTTTATCATGGTGGGACCCCCATACGTGGCCCACCACCATATGGATGGTCAGCACACTACACCTATTACATATACATCATACAGTGTATCGGTGTATACATCATGTATTGCATCATATGTTTTATATGTATACATTATATACATTATGTAGTATATCTACGTATACAGCACATCGTATGTATGTACATGTATATATATATTATACATGCATCACACCAGCTCTTGGTGTACGGAGTGTGTCCAGGCGCACCACATTCAGGCCTTGGACGGTGTATATCCAGCGTGCCTAAGAGTGGTTCCATATGTGTAGGCCTCACCATGCATGAATTTATGAGGCATGCCTAACTATGCATCTGGACACGTGCGTTTCTTCATACATGTGATGTGGGTGTTGAATCTGAACGATTCATGAGATGTGGAATCTCGAGAAACCTTAGGGGTTAAATTTTCACCTTGATCTAAGATTCTGATGGACCATAATAAAGAAAAATGTAATTTCAAGGGCAGAAACTATTTACATTAATCATGGGCCACTGAAGTTTTGGTTCAAGGTAAAAATTGGGACCAAGGGGCTTCCTGAGGTTCTGCTCCAAGTGGACCATTCAGATTTTCCAGACTCACCAGCCATGGTGAGATCGCAACCTTTTTGTACGTGGCTTATGTGAATAGTCGTATTCTAATTTACACTTTCTCTGGTGTATGCATGCACCTTCAATTTACTTCATGTGTGGCCCCTATGTGGGGCTCACCACGTTTGCATCCATGTATCATAAATACAAATACCCTACGCAATACAGCGCACGTATATAGTATTTCTTATGTAATATGCACACATATGCATGGACCGTTGATGCATCAGGCAGCCACCGTCCAAGTCTTCTGGACAGTGTAGATGGGCTTCTACAAGCCATTTTGGTCCCACGTAGGGCCATTACATGTACATGATACACATGTATTTATATGTATATTAAGACATCAATGTGGGTCCCTCATGGGGATACTACGTATGCAGTCACATGCATGCACCCCCATGTATATAACATCATTCTAAAAAATACTATAGCCTTCTTCCTTACTTTCTACTAATGCCCAGTGCTGGACGTCATTAGAGAATGTCCAGCCCAGGAGCTTTTTCTGGATGTCGTGTCTCTGATGGTCGGTCCAAATTTACATGGCCCAAAATGGCCTGACGTTAGAGTAACCCACCATCATTTGGTGGGGCCCATGGTCATAGCAGGGCTCACGGTCAGAGTTGGCCCACTAACAATGGGTGAGGCCCACCTGCATTTATGCAGGGCCCGTGAATGACGCAGCCCACCAGTGCTTCACGTGAAGCAGGTTCCTTTCCTGCATGACTTAGAGCTGTCTTTAGGCAAAGTGTACAACAGCGATTGGAGCCCTTCGTCGTATGTGATGTAGCCACCGAGATTTGAATCCCGTGTGGGACCCGCAGCTCGGTGAGGCCCATCGCCAGTTTTGACCTCCGACCGGGCGATAGCTGCGTCGAGCAAGATGCCTGCTCGAGCCCAAAGACTTGTGTGCTCATCCTCACAGAACTGAGGCAAAGCATCAGTCCCTTGAGTTTATACTCGAACTGGCCCTTCCTGAGGTCCGATTCCGACCCATGATCATGGCCCATTGCATGGCCCTGAACACGGTCGATTTCTTAAGCCCATGCGTGTCTACTCAAGGCCTGATCTTAGCCCAAAACAGAGCTCCGTTTTGGCCAACCATACGACCATGGCTTCCTTTATCAGTCCGAGATTCCGCCATTAGTCGACGGTCTTCAGCTTGCGAACCCAGCCCATCTATGACCAGTATTTAGGCCAGATGTTTGCCTGAGACCCAACCATAGTTTGGTCGGTCCCAGCCAAAAACAGAGGCTCGACAGGTTTTATTAACACAGTGGTT
Organism: Magnolia changhungtana; assembly: GCA_030180095.1. Lineage (NCBI taxonomy): Eukaryota > Viridiplantae > Streptophyta > Magnoliopsida > Magnoliales > Magnoliaceae > Magnolia > Magnolia changhungtana. The sequence goes on from JASAUF010000094.1 coordinate 2,543,206, forward strand.
CAAAGGGCCTGTTTCTCATCCAAAAGCTTGGCCATTGCTTGGCTAGCTTCCAGCATGAAGCAGATGATCCTGAGGCGTTTATTCTAACCAAACAGAAAGAAAGAAATGAAAGGAGGTGGTTACCTGGAATGGGTGGATGCCAACCTTCGCAGACCATCTCTCTGTTTCTCTCTCTCTTTCACTCCCTTCGTGTAAATTTCTAGGGCTACAACGCCCTCTTTTATAGCCAGCGATAGGAGGTTTTAATGGCTGTGATTGCTTTCCCACTGGACGGTTGAGATTCGTCCTTCCCAAAGGGGAAGGGCGGTCGTCTTTCTCCTTCCTCCCATAGGTATTCGTCGGGCTATCTTTGGCATGAAATGGACGGTGGCATTCAATCTGCTTCGTCTGAATTCAGATGATCAAACGGCTATACCGTTATAATCGTGCGGGCCTCATGAAGGATTTTAACGGTTCAAAATGCTCGGAAAGTGGCCGTGGTGGGTCACCTAGGAGCTCAAAGAGAGTCGGTTTAAATCTCCAGGTGACAGGAGATATTTCTTGTTTGCAAAAAGGATTGGTCTCAGTGTGGCTCGTGTACCAGTACCCTTAGTGCACATGCACTGTGTAGAGGCTTGCTGAGATGTCAGTATCATAATCCATACCATCCATTCGCATTGGGAACCATTCATAGGGACCCTGGCCCATTTCGGGTTGACGGTGAGACCCAAGTGGGCCATACCAACCAGATCTTGACCCTTAACGGATTATTATAGTTGTTCTGGTGGTCAGATTTACCTCAAATCGATCGACAACAGTTAAAGTGACCCTATGGGTTGTCTACCTCTTCAAGACTTGTTACTGCCCATATAATAATCATAATTTTATTTTATTTCCTTTATTTTGTTAGGTGTATACATGTATTTGAATCATTTTTGTATTTATTATTATTATTATTATTGTCTGCACACTATATATATATATAATTCATGATGTGGGCCACACAGTAGGTCATTAGGAGTTAGGACCATTATAAACCAATCCAATGATTGGATTGCCTAGTATTTCGTTATCGATAACTCTAGGAGTCCTAATGAATGTTTAGGTGAAATTTGGGAGTTGAATAGGATGGATCTTTCTACGGGGCATTGTACACCGATGAATGGTGGATCTTGTGATTTCGATCCCTACATTGGTTTCATACGGTTCGATTGTACTAAATAGGTGTATGATGAGATGTCATCACGCTCAAGATTATACAAATAAGATTTTCATTTATTAAATACAGTTCAACTTGTGATAGTCAAACGGACAGATTGATCTCAAATCTTATTATGATGTTGTGAGTTGTCATAGTCTAAAATCTAAGGGTTAAGATGGATAGATTGAGGGTTGTTGGATAGTGACGTGTAAGGTAAATTACGTGGGTAAATGCATATATGTAAGATCATTTGGATCTACGTGGTGACACCCGAGTACTGAAAGTACGGGGTGTTACAATCTACCCCCCTTAACAGAAATCTCGCCCCGAGATTTGCTATGTGTATCCCTAAGTATTAACATTACAAGTAGAAATTTCATTTCAATAGTGGACTCTATTTCTCATTTGTGCAATCGCGTCCTTTACTGTTAATAGGCTATATTTAAACGTACCACATCCCTTAAGAATCTAATCTAGCGTATTAATCTGTACTAATCGTTTGAAACTATTCTAACATTAATCAATACTAAGAATTTATTTAAAGGTTTATCTTCATCCAGTGTCCTATCACCTTTATTAAGATTATACTTTCGTTTAGGCGACCGCTATTAACAATATATTGTCTTTTCCTTCCTTTTCTTCTACCCTTAATGATAATCCCCACTATCTAAAGTACAATATGATTTTCTGGTTTCCCGTGTTCGAGCTGTCACGGACAAATGGTTGTAGTGGGTTTGAGTCCGATACATCGATCCTTCGCCTACGTAAAACAAAGGATTTCCTGTATTAATCCCTAATCCTAGTAAATCTCGATCTTCTGCCTGATCAGGGTATTGAGATCATTAGAATCTGCTAGGATATGGGGTTCAGATCAAACCGCATTCACGTCGCATACACATGACTGCATCAGTCCATGATCTCGATTATTCTAAACTCATGGGGAGCATCCTGTAATCATCTAATGAAAGCGCCTAAAATTTACGTGAATAGATGCGAGCGATCATCACGCTTCCAGTGCGCACTCTGATTATCTAAGTACTACTTAGAAATTTCATGGTAAGGATTTCTACCTAAAACCTAGGTTTAAAAGTTGTCAAGTTCATTTAAGACTTCTAATATAATTTCAATATGCTTACCCTAGGGTTGAAATTTCACCTAAGATCATGTAACTTCACCTCTAATTAATTCTTACATGCTGAAATTTGTGGAAAATATCATTCCTAAACAAAGAGATGTGTTAGGAAGTTCATGTTACTATTCTTAGTACGATTCCTTAAGTTTAGAAAACATTTGTTTTTCGATCAAGTGTTCAATATGGGGTTAAGGAAATTTCTACAGGCCTAAATTCAATCCATTTGTTGATTATTACAAGAGTGTGATTCATAACTATGAAATTCTTAGGAAAGTTCATATACTAGATTTCTAGAAAATTTTCATTTGGAAGTCAAGCAGAAGGAATGTCCTTATCTACTCTTATGTACACCATAATAAGTATTTTGTATACATGTTTAATTTCTACGTCCAAACAACTATTTTGGCAGTTTACAAGGGAACTAGAGTCTTCATTCCTAAGCTTGAATGGCTAAACCTAAAATCTTCCAAGAGGCCTAATCTTATTTCTAAGTTCTTCAGTCCTCCAAACAATTTCTAAGGGGCTTAAAATTTTGAGTTCCTATATTCTCAAATTTCTCCTAGGTACAGGGAAAATTTACAGAAGTTCAAATGGTTACTCTAATCATTGTTAAAGGGACTTAAGTTTGAGTTTCTACGTTCTCCAAAATTTCCAAAGTCTAGGGGAGATTTACCTGAGTTCAAATTTCTATTTTCAACATCCTAACTTGAGACATTTAAGGCTTGTATAAAATCATTTCCCAAGGCCAAGTTTGTCCAAACCATGCTCTGATACCAACTGTAATGCCCCGAATCTTTAGAACCCGAGTTGTTAACCTTAAAGGATGGTCAATTTGATATGTAACATTTTTATTTCTATCTTTCATCAGAGTAAGCAAACGAGCGTAGGATGGACAAGTAAGCATAAAGGAAAATTCCATTATCATTTAAAATATACAAGAAGATGCCCATAATGACTTATATAAACCAATGTCTTGAACATAACAAATACAAGAATCCGCATGATCTAGTACAAGGAAATAACATAAGAATGTAAACATAAGCCGCAAGACTGCGCAGCTCCTCAAGGTAGATGTAGTCATGCAACTCCAGCACATGTACCCGGCCCCTCATCAGCCTGAACCTAAAAGCCACTTAAGACATCTGTGCTACATGTATGATTATATATTTGATGGATGAGTGGCCAACTCAGTATGAACTCCCCTCAAGATTACACACTACCGCATTAGGTAAGCATAGTTATGAAATAAAGCATACAAAATAGTACATGATGAAGATCTTATTATGTGCAGGGATGTATGGAATACATTCACACCCCGGGGATGCTCATCCATGCGGACAGGGCCGCCACCTATGCAATGCGTTCACGCCCCGGGAATGCTCATCCGTGCGGACAGGGCCGCCGCCCATGCAATCATCGAACCTGGGAAACATCATCCAGTCGGAACAATACGTACATCACGTACGATAGCAATAGATGTTGGTCTGTGCGATGTATGCATGATTAGCCAATCTGTTATTAATCCAATTACAACCAGTCATTTTAAATAAGCTCAAAGGTCACTACGGGAAGCACATGTCCCAGCATAGGCCGACAGCTCCGGCATAAGTCCCATACTACCATCTCCGGCTCATGAGGCTACCACCTTAAGATGTTTAATGGAACCTGTCGACTAGTGGCCAATCATATTACAATATATGGGGCTTACCATCACATGGTTGCACAGTATAAAACATCGAACCCATGTAGGGAAGATATCAAATAAAACCACATAGGGCGAGTATCAAAATATGCCACATAGGGCGAATATTAAAACCATACGATAAAGACCATCCTTAAAAACCATTGGGCACAACAACCCTGGATGGTAGGCCCACATCAATGATCCATCTAGACCATCGCTCAAAAACCACCGAGTCGAAGGTCCATTACGATCACAAAGAATCAAGTTACATCCCAAGTATGGGTGTACATTCATATGTGGGAATTTCCTACTAATGTACTAGTTTAAGTTCCGTAAGCAATCCACAAATAATCCACTAGCATGAACAATTATACAGGATAATCATAAAGCATGTAAGACAGCAATTTAATTTCCACCAGCTAACACATGTGATTATAAGGAGAGATATCAATTATGAATTTAAATAAAAACTATAACTTAAGCTAATGAGAAGATGAAAAGCTTAAGGGAAAGAATCATCACCAGATACGTTATAGGGTGACCTTTGTTGTGAGCCCTCTTGAGAAGCTAGAGTCTCTGTGTCACTTGAACTGATTCCTAGAGGTATCCCTGACATTAGCTGATAAATCCTAAGATTCTAGGATGCCATGGTTGGTCGAATGGCCCTAATCATGATGGTTTGGGCGCTTATTTTAGAGGAGTATAGTCCCGACAATACTTGTCCCAATATGTGGGCTTAATATATAATTTATTTAGTTGGTGGGGTCCATTGCATGAACCATGTAGATAAGCATTTTCCTTTATCATGGTGGGACCCCCATACGTGGCCCACCACCATATGGATGGTCAGCACACTACACCTATTACATATACATCATACAGTGTATCGGTGTATACATCATGTATTGCATCATATGGTTTATATGTATACATTATATACATTATGTAGTATATCTATGTACACAGCACGTCGTATGTATGTACATGTATATATATATTATACATGCATCACACCAGCTCTTGGTGTACGGAGTGTGTCCAAGCGCACCACATTCAGACCTTGGACGGTGTATATCCAGCGTGCCTAAGAGTGGTTCCATATGTGTTGGCCTCACCATGCATGGATTTATGAGGCATGCCTAACTATGCATCTGGACACGTGCGTTTCTTCATACATGTGATGTGGGTGTTGAATCTGAACGGTTCATGAGATGTGGAATCTCGAGAAACCTTAGGGGTTAAATTTTCACCCTGATCTAAGATTCCGGTGGACCATAACAAAGAAAAATGTAATTTCAAGGGCAGAAACTATTTGCATTAATCATGGGCCACCAAAGTTTTGGTTCAAGGTAAAAATTGGGACCAAGGGGTTTCCTGAGGTTCTGCTCCAGGTGGACCATTCAGATTTTCCAGACTCACCAGCCATGGTGAGATCTCAACCTTTTTGTACGTGGCTTATGTGAACAGTCGTATTCTAATTTGTACTTTCTCTGGTGTATGCATGCACCTTCAATTTACTTCATGTGTGGCCCCTATGTGGGGCTCACCACGTTTGCATCCATCCATGTATCATAAATACATATACCCTACACAATACAGCGCACGTATATAGTATTTCTTATGTAATATGCACACATATGCATGGACTATTGATGCGTCAGGCAGCCACCGTCCAAGTCTTCTGGACGGTGTAGATGGGCTTCTACAAGCCATTTTGGTCCCACGTAGGGCCATTACATGTACATGATACACATGTATTTATATGTATATTAAGACATATCAATGTGGGTCCCTCATGGGGATACTACGTATGCAGTCACATGCATGCACCCCCATGTATATAACATCATTCTAAAAAATACCATAGCCTTCTTCCTTACTTTCTACTAATGCCCAGTGCTGGATGTCATTAGCGAACGTCCAGCCCAGGAGCTTTTTCTGGATGTCGTGTCTCTGATGGTCGATCCAAATTTACATGGCCCAAGATGGCCTGACGCTAGAGTAACCCACCATCATTTGGTGGGGCCCATGGTCATCGTAGGGCTCACGGTCAGAGTTGGCCCACTAACAATGGGTGAGGCCCACCTGCATTTATGCAAGGCCCGTGAATGACGTAGCCCACCAGTGCTTCACGTGAAGCACGTTCCTTCCCTGCTTGACTTAGGAGCTGTCTTTAGACAGTGTACAGCAGTTGGAGCCCACTGCTGTATGTGATGTAGCCACTGAGATTTGAATCCCAGGTGGGACCCGCAGCTCGGTGAGGCCCATCGCCAGTTTGACCTCCGAGGCGGGCGATAGGCTGCGTCGAGCAAAGCATGCCGTTGTCGAGCACAAAGCCTTTCGTGTGCTCATCCCTAGAGGCAAGCATCAATCCCTCGAGTTTATACTCGAACTGGCCCTTCCTGAGGTTCAATTCCGACCCATGATCATGGCCCATTGCATGGCCCTGAACACAGTCGATTTCTTAAGCCCATGCGTGTCTGCTCAAGGCCAGATCTTAGCCCAAAACAGAGCTCCGTTTTGGCCAACCATACGACCATTGCTTCCTTTATCAGTTCGAGATTCCACCATTAGTCGAAGGTCTTCAGCTTGCGAACCCAGCCCATCTACGGCCAGTATTTAGGCCAGATGTTTGCCTGAGACCCAACCATAGTTTGGTCGGTCCCAGCCAAAAACAGACGCTCGACAGGTTTTATTAACATAGTGGTTCAGAGGGCCTGTTTCTCATCCAAAAGCGTGGCCATTGCTTGGCTAGCTTCCAACATGAAGCAGATGATCCTGAGGCGTTTATTCTAACCAAACAGAAAGAAAGAAATGAAAGGAGGTGGTTACCTGGAATGGGTGGATGCCAACCTTCGCAGACCGTCTCTCTGTTTCTCTCTCTCTTTCACTCCCTTCGTGTAAATTTCTAGGGCTACAGCGCCCTCTTTTATAGCCAGCGAGAGGAGGTTTTAATGGCTGTATTGCTTTCCTACTGGACGGTTGAGATTCGTCCTTCCCAAAGGGGAAGGGCAGTCGTCTTTCTCCTTCCTCCCATAGGCGTTCGTCGGGCTATCTTTGGCATGAAATGGACGGTGAAATTCAATCTGCTTCGTCTGAATTCAGATGATCAAACGGCTATACCGTTATGATCGTGCGGGCCTCATGAAGGATTTTAACGGTTCAAAATGCTCGGAAAGTGGTCGTGGTGGGTCACCTAGGAGCTCAAAGAGAGTCGGTTTAAATCTCCAGGTGGCGGGAGATATTTCTTGTTTGCAAAAAGGATTGGTCTCAGTTTGGCTCGTGTACCAGTGCCCTTAGTGCACATGCACTGTGTAGAGGCTTGCTGAGATGTCAGTATCATAATCCATACCATCCATTCGCATTGGGAACCCTTCATAGGGACCCTGGCCCATTTCGGGTTGACGGTGAGACCCAAGTGGGCCATACCAACCAGATCTTGACCCTTAATGGATTATTATAGTTGTTCTGGTGGTCAGATTTACCTCAAATCGATCGACAACAGTTAAAGTGACCCTATGGGTTGTCTACCTCTTCAAGACTTGTTACTGCCCATATAATAATCATAATTTTATTTTATTTCCTTTATTTTGTTAGGTGTATACATGTATTTGAATCATTTTTGTATTTATTATTATTATTATTATTGTCTGCACACTATATATATATATAATTCATGATGTGGGCCACACAGTAGGTCATTAGGAGTTAGGACCATTATAAACCAATCCAACGATTGGATTGCCTAGTATTTCGTTATCGATAACTCTAGGAGTCCTAATGAATGTTTAGGTGAAATTTGGGAGTTGAATAGGATGGATCTTTCTACGGGGCATTGTACACCGATGAATGGTGGATCTTGTGATTTCGATCCCTACATTGGTTTCATACGGTTCGATTGTACTAAATAGGTGTATGATGAGATGTCATCACGCTCAAGATTATACAAATAAGATTTTCATTTATTAAATACAGTTCAACTTGTGATAGTCAAACGGACAGATTGATCTCAAATCTTATTATGATGTTGTGAGTTGTCATAGTCTAAAATCTAAGGGTTAAGATGGATAGATTGAGGGTTGTTGGATAGTGACGTGTAAGGTAAATTACGTGGGTAAATGCATATATGTAAGCTAATTTGGATCTACGTGGTGACACCCGAGTACTGAAAGTACAGGGTGTTACACTAGTATAACGAAAACTTAGCCCTTGGGGTCATTTGCACAACTTCTGGAACTATATAAGGGCTTCATTTGGGCACCCAATTTCTCCTACGAATTTTGCCCAAGAATGAAAGAAAAAGAGAAAGAGAGAAAGAGATAATGAAGGGGAAGAGAAAGAGAGAAAGAGATAATGAGGGGGATCTTAGAGTGTTCTTCGATCAAGCCCTATCTTCAACGTTCTCCTCCATCGAATCCATCTCACTCACGATCGAGAGGTAAGAAACGAACCATACTTCCCAACCTAGGATTTTATAGATTAAATTGTATGAATCTTACCAATTACTTCTAAATTGGTATATGAATCATTTTCCCCAAATTCCTAATCCTAGGAGCGATTTAAGTCAGGCGGATCATTGCAAATGTGCGGACCATTATGCCTAGGTTTCTATTTATCGACCCTTGAGGGTCTCAGTTAATGATGTCTTATGTTGAATAGATTGGAATAGCTAGCATGTTTATATTTTATGTTTGTTTGTATTATGTGTCATTGGTTGCTTATGGATGCCTACATGTTTGATAAAATGCCTATGTGATTAAAAGTGTTATTCTAATGATGCTCACATGTTTGATTGAATGCTCGATTGGATGTGTTGATTTGTAATGTTCACATGTTTGATTAAATGCTCTAGTGAATGTATTACTCTATTAAGGCTCACATGTTTGATAAAATGGTTAAATGATTATTTCGTTAAATTTATATTATGACGACATGACGAATTGCTAAGTCCGTAGTGTTATTTGGGATTGCTTATGATGTGGGGTCAGTTGGCTAACCGTCCAAATTAAAAGGCTGGCCTGAGTTGGGGTCGCCACCCTAGGCTTATATGATCAACTCAGGTTGAACACGGACGACCGACAGTAGCTGGACTACACGAGTTACTTGCACCCAATGCCGGCTGCGTTAGGGTTCTCTCAGGTCAATCAAATCAGTCAAAAAATCGTCTGAACACGGACGACCGACAGTAGCTGGACTACACGAGTTACTTGCACCCAATGCCGGCTGCGTTAGGGTTCTCTCAGGTCAATCAAATCAGTCAATCAATCGTCTGATCATGTATGTTTACAATGTATGACACGACCAAATCGAATCTAGGATACCACGTTCTCTACGAATGAGTCAATTCATAACTGTTAGTACGATACGATTCCACTAAGACTCATGAGCCAGGCATGGTGGTATGGGACACCGTGTTTGAGCCATCGGCCTACGTTGTGATGACGAGCTTCCCTGTAATGACCAGTGAGCACTAATAGAGGTGATAGATCATTGTTCGAACGACCCTTGTCAAATTACTCGGCCGATGGTTCCGTGTTAGAGTACCTTTCGAACGACCCAGGCATGAATGGAATTGGGTGACGAGCCCTTTCCTTTATGTATTTTAGTCTTTTGTGACATGCCCGCATCTCGGAATTAAGTGATCATACCCAGTATTGGGTGACGACCTATACCGGGTTGATCCTTATACCTTTGGGTATCATGTCGTGCCTTTAAAATTGTTGATTGGTGAGATAAATGGGTGATACCTAAAGTTAAATCAAGGGACACCGGTAAGGAATCACTACGTGCAGCAACGAGCCATGTGATCTGGATAATGACTCATGATATAACATCGGTATCCTAGCTTCGCCAATATGCTGGATGAATGTAGCTTAATAATTATTCGGCTAACATACGCATCAATCGCATTACATTAGATAGGATGTTGCGATTTGGTGTTGGAGTCGCATGATTAGGGAGTGTTGACATATGCAAAATAGGCATTGAAGTCCCTTGGAAGGGAGTGTTGTTTGGAAAGAGCATGTATCATGTCATATTTTCATATGCACATTTAACAAGAGTATCTAGGAATTATTTGATTTCTTATTTTATCATTACTTGCGCTGATTAAGTTAATAATATGTTTAACTTAAAACTAATGGAACCACTGAGTTAAGTACTCACTCTCACCTAGAACGGTGTTTTAAAACACCAACCAGGCATATTATTGATGCAGGTACTACTGAGACCTCAGATAGGTAAGCTTATATCGGGTTGTGCCAATGCCATTATGTTTTGGAGAATTGGACGTAAACTAAAAGCTTTACACTTTAACCGTCTTGGGTATGTATATTATGGATTGAGACTTCTATAATCCCCATTTTGGGTGATCACTACTATTGAAATTATATTTTTTTTATTGTTCGCCCTATAATTCTGAATCTTTCGTTATCTCTACCTCGCTTTGGATCCGCTTAGTGAATTGTGTTACTTTGATTATCCATGTGCGGAATGAATGTGAATCTGAGTGAGGTCACATGTGCATTCTCATTGGGTTAACGCCCGGGAACTCGGGATCGGGTCTTTGTACTTGGGTGCCGATTTTCGGGGCGTTACAATACTAGACATCTCAGCTCTGACCCAGTTGTTACCTTCTGACATGGCCATTTATAGGAGTTTCGTGTCCAGGCGCAGTAAGGATTTCTCCAACAAGAATGCAAAGGCTTACACCAACTTCATAAAGGCCTACCACAACCTCAACGGCCTAGTCGACGAAGAGGAGCATGTAGCTTTCTTGCTTCTCTAGATCTCCTAACATCTACTGTGTATGAATACTCAACAAATCACCATAGAATATGTTGCTTTGTCTGAAAATCTTGCCCAAGGCTACAAGCTTGCCCTAGCACCCTTTATGCTCGGCCACTTATATAGGGGGCTTTATAAAGTCACCCACAAGAGTTTATACTCTGGAGGAGGACCTCTGTGGCTGTTGCAGATGTGGCTCTACAAATACTTTCGCCCATCTCTGGTACACCACTCCATGCATGACAACATGACCTTCACTTTGTATGGCGAACAGATCCTTCATCCCCTTCAAGAAAATCAATCATACAAAGTGTACCTTGTCACATTATTATCTTTATTAAATAAGACCAAGAAAAATAAGACTTTCATGCCTTTCTTTAAAGGAGAATACGACACAGGCTGGCTCATCGGCCGATTTTCATCAGATGTTGAGGAGACTACGACTTGATCGCATTAGGCCTGGGGAAGCTATCTCGTCGGCCGAGATCTTCCATATGGAGGGTCGATCGAGCAAGGAAAGAATGCTAAAGCTGGGGTCGAACAGTACTGCCCCCAGTTACTTGCTCGGCAATTCGGCCTTGTCCAGTGCATTCACTGCCCCCTCACTCACAAGACTTGTAACCAACCACCATTCAATCACCATATGGTTACTGATCCAGGTCTATATCCATCCCTTCATTCTTCCTTCCGCAAGGCTGCTAACGCTCTCGAACTCTCCAACTATCTCAAACTACCACAAGCAATGGATAACTTCTTCGAATGGTGGGAGAATCTTTATTATAAGTTACTGAAGAAGAACCTGAAAGAGATTGCCCACCACTTGTCTTCACAACTCGAGAGGAAGGAAAAAAAGAGAGCAGTGGCCCCATCAACTACATCACCAGCCAAGGAAATAATCAAGCTGAAGACAAGGTCGGTGTAACGTCCTGGATTTTTATTATTTTGAATTTTCAAAAATCCTTGAAATTTTTTTAATATAATTAATTTATGTTGTCACTTATTGACTATTAATACTCGAGGTGATCTTATACATGCGTGGTACTAGTAAAAAACTGCACAAATCCGATTAATCAACCGTAGGATGACAACGAATCCGCTGATCGCTTAAACATTGGGCTTAACCTTGTGATTTGTTCACATAGGGCCTATTTCTAGCTAACCTATCACTGACTAATCAAGACAACCATAACTAAATAAAGACATATTAAAAGTCAAGACAAGTAGAGGTCAGATCTTAATTAACAAACCAAATCAATCTAGTTACTCTTTTAGCCAAAGAACCAACGGTTTAGGGTTATTAGGATTGAATCGCCATTTTCGCTAATTATAAATTGGCCACACTATAAACTTAACTAATCTAAACCCACCCTAATCATTGTGCAATTCATTCCAAAGATGCGTAAATTATCTGAATAAGTTCTAAACCACTTGTTAGTGACCCACTAAATCTAAAACTATAGAATAATGTCCGTCTCACTGGGCTTGACGCCCATCGCGAGAGGTAAACCAAGATAGTGCCCAGAATTACTCAACTTAGGCCGGAATCTAAGTACTTCAAACACACAAATCACGTAGGTTGAAATTTGGAACTTAAGTGAAACTAGTTACTTTGTTCTTTTACGAAGTTGTGACTTTCGGACTGTCAATTTATGGTCAAAGATATTTTCTCACACATATCTATATAGCCACGACCCTGATTGATCATCGGTGACCGTCGATCTAAGTTAGGGCCTTCCCAGTTAATCGGCACGTCCGATCATCGAATGGTTGTGTCCAAACATAGATTGCCTATTAGGACACTCATTCCATGGCTTAAATTGACTTGTACACCTCCCAGTGAGTTCCATTGATTAGAAACAACCCCCTCCAGGGTCAATATAATGAGTAATGGGCCATTAGGGCCATATGCACCAAATATGGTGTTATAAATATGACATTTATGGGCTTCCTTTGCTCCCATATGAATTTCATACCTTATGAGAGAGAAAAATGGAAAGAGAAAGAAGAAGACAAATTGCGAGAGAGAGGAAGGACCTTGGTGCTTGAGGGTTAGTAGCTCATCGATCAAACCCTTTAACTTGTCGAATCCTTCGCCGAATCTACCGTCACTTATAACTAGAGGTAAGACTTACTTTCAACCATTCAATTTCACAACTTATACTTACTTTACTTGTAATTAATAATACATCCTTGCTCTACATTAGGAATTGGTGATTTTACCCAAATTCTCAATCCTAAGAGCTCAAAGATTGGAAATCCTCTCTTAAGGCGTGGACATTATCCTTACGTTGTCGTTTATCGACCCTTGAGGGTCTCAGTTAATGATTTTGTTGTTTGTGGATAGGTTAGTATATGCTAACATGTTCACACTTTGATTTGATCACAACGTGTGTTATTACTTAGTTATGTATGCCTATATGTTTGATAAAATGCTTAAGTGAATGAATGTGATATTTTATTGATACTCGCATGTTTGATGGAATGTCTAGGTGAATGTTTGGTTTTATTAATGCTCACATGTTCAATGAAATGCGTAAGTGATGGTGTTATGTTATCGATGCTCATATGTTTGATGAAATGCTTAGGTGGTCATATTGCTAAATTTAGATTTCATATGAAATCTTGTTGTGATTACTTAATGAATTGTTAGTTCTTAGCGATGTTTAGAATTGCTTAAGATATTGGGTCAGTCAGTAAATCACTCAAACTAAGGGGCGGTCCAAGTTAGGTCGGCCACCCTAGGCTTGTTCGATCAAACCGGGTTGAACACGAATGACTAACAGTACTCGAACTATATGGGATGCTTACACCCAATGTTGGTTTTACCGGGATTCTCCCATGTCAGTCAAATTAGTCTATTACTCGACTGATCATATATGTCCACAATGTATGACGCGACTAAATTGAATTTAAGATACCCCATTCCCAGTGAATGAGTCCATTCACAACCGTTAGTACGATATAATCCCACTAAGACTCATGATCCAGGCATGGTGGTATAGGACACCGTGCCCGAGCTGTCGGCCTACGCTGAGGTGATGAGCATCCTTATAGTGACCAGTGAACACTAATAGAGGTGATACATTATTGTTCGAACGACCCTCGTCAAATTACCCGGCCGATGGTTCAGTGCCAAAGTACCATTCGAATGACTCGGGCGTGAATGGAATTAGGTGACGAGCATTTACCTTTGTGGTGGTTTGGTTTTATGTGACAAGCCCGTACCTCATAATTGAGTGATCATACTCAATGTTTGGGTGACAACCCATACTGGGTTGATCCTCACATGTTCGGGTATCATGTTGTACCTTTGAAATTGTTAATTGGTGAAATAAACGGTTGATACCTAAAGTTGGATCAAGGGACACTAGTAAGGAGTCGTTACGTGCAACAACAAGCCACATGATCTAGATAAGGACTCATGATATAATGTCGGTATCCTAACTTCGCATAATAATCCATCAATTGACGCATCTAAACTGCACGGCGAGCATAGCCTTGCATAGATCACTACTTAATGAAACCATTTTATGGCTTAAATCGATCTATTCCCTCCAAAGTGGGTACTAAAAGTTAAAATCAACCTAATATTGTATTATCAAGCCATCAGCCTTCTTTATATGACAACCGAACCCCTAAATGAGGTTATAAGTATCTATTTTTGGGCAGCCACCATTTCTATCAGAATTTTATCATAATTAAATGAAATTAAAGCCTGTTAAAGGAGAGAAGTTGAAATTGAGAGAAGAGAAATAGAGTTAAATTGGGAGTTTTTGTTTTAGGAAAAGGGAATTATTGAAATCTACTATTGGAGTTGCCTAATTTCTCAATCTAATTCACATTTACATGAAATTTGTGGTAAAATCTATACCTCACAATGAAATTGAATAATTTAAGTTGTAAATTTCATCTTCTTACTTGATTTTTCTTAAAATTAAAATAGAAAAAATAGACTTCTCTCAAATTCCTAACCTCAAGTGCAAATTAGAACAATAATTTTCATAAAAAGGCACAGACTATTCTTTCTAAGTTTCTTTTATCAGCCATTGATAATTTCAGTTAGTATTACTTGAATTTGTTGAATTTATCTATGTAATAAATGTTAGAACTACCCTATTATTACAATCTTTATGTTATTTATTGCTAAGATGATAACATGCTTGACGAAACGTGTATTTATGCAATTAAAATTTATCCATGCGATTTAACAGGTTGTAAGTAGGGCTGGGCATCGGTCCGAGTCAGATCAGATTGAATCCAACCCGGACCGATCCGAAATACCATTGGCCTAACCCGAACCCGATCCGATCCGGTACCGAGTCCGGGTCACTTGACTCGGACCGAACCGAAAACTCGCTGGACTGATCCGATCTGAGTTCGACTCGGTCAGGAAAATCGAGTCGGATTGGATTGGGCACAATTCGGATCGGTAAAATTTTAAAAATAGTTTAAAACATTTTTAAAATAATAAAATATAATTAAAAAAATTAAATATTATGTAATATTCCCGGACCGAATCGGATCAGTCTGAATCGGATCCAATCGTATCGAATTCCGGATCGGGTCGGGTCGGGTCAGGCCCAACCCGAACCCGACCCAAAAAAAAAATCGGATTTGGATGGGCCTACCTGATCCGCACTGATCCAGCCTGTCAGATTGGTTCGAATCGGGCCAGATCGGGTCGGATCCACCGGATCGGACTCAATTTGCCTCAGCTATATTTGTAAGTAGAATTCATTTATTCTATTTGATATGTTGTAATTAGAACTGCTTAGATATTGGTCTATTTTATTAGCCGGATTCATCTGAAATGAGGGGGACCAATGAGAAGAGACGGCACTGAAATTTCCAGCGCATTCAACACAGGCGATCCGCACTCTTCCTGTAATCGCTAAATCACCTTAAACAGCTTACCAGCCGCTGAATGACACATGTGACCGAATCTGAAACAGAGAGGCAACTGACAGCTTCCAAAATGACGGTAAAATCAAAGTGATCAGTGGTCCATTTCAACAGAGTAAATAGGTGGCTAGGATTGCATTATCACGTATGAACTTTTTCTGCAGTCAGACCGTTTATCAATACGATTCCTTTTACAAACGAAGTCCCACCAGATGAACGTTCTGGATCAGCTGAACGTGACATAGCTGGGGATACTCGTGCGGTTCATGCGCGACGGACAAAAACTCGGACGTGGTTTGGCTAGCCATACTGCCACTAGTCAGGTGGCCTGTGGTCGGTGATTTTTGAGACCCACCGTAATTTATATGTTCCATCTACGCCGTCCATACATTTTTTCAGATCATTTTATGGATTGATCCAAAAAATGAGGCATATATAAATCCCAGGTGGACCACACCACAGTAAAACAATGTTAATTGAGCGCCCACCATTAAAAACCTCTAGTGCCCCTGTAATGTTTATTTGACATAAAACCTGTTGATTAGGTCATACAGAACTGTATTGAAGGGAAAAACAAATATCAACTTGATCCAAAACTTTTGTGGGCCCCAGTAAAATTTTTTTGGTGGGCCTTCAATCAACACTGTTTCCTATGTTGTGGTCCACTTGAGATTTGAATCTATCTCATGTTTGAAATAATATCATAAAATGATCTGAAAACATAGATGGACGGAGCGGATGAAATGAATACATCATGGTGGAGCCCACATAGCAACGACCAGTAGCCATTGGCTAGCGGCAGGTTCACCAGCGAATCTACCTCCCAAAAATTCCTTCCTGGAGAGTTGTGGAGGAAATTATATAGCATCTGCAAAGTATGAGCGAATTCCGAATTCTAACAGTGGAGCTCATAGTTCAGTAATCTAGACCACTGGTTTATTGCATCCTACGGTGGATAAAGCATTCCTGAAAAATCCTCATATATGATTGACCCAAAAAAATACAGCCCAGGAGAAAAATAGGAGAACCGTCCATATTCAGCTAAAAATGGTCCCAATAATAATATAAGTAGTATTAGACTGGACGATATTTGAAATGTGGTCCATCCACTAAGGAATGAGACTGACCAATGGTCTGGATTGCCGAACTATGGGCCCTACCTTTTATAATCGAAAACGGACTAGGATTACGTCGTGTAGCGCACATCACCGGCTGTAGCACACACCACCGACATTTTATTTTTGTTCGTCGTGTTAGCACACCACCATCGTGTCGCACACATAGAGACTCGGATTATCGAACCATGGTACCGACATCGGTGCTGTGTGCTACCAGAAAAGCAATGTGGGCCCACCATGATGTCTTTGTTTTATCCACGCCGTCCATCCATTTTGAGAGATCATTTTAGGGTTTGACACAAAAAATGAGGCAGATCTAATTCAGGTGGACTAGATCATTAGAAATAGTGGATTGAATGGTTACAAGTAAAAACTTCTTGGGGCTATTAAAGATTTGGGTCAAGCTGAGATTGAGTGTTTTCCCTTCATCCATGCATGTGTGACCTAACCAACGGCTTGGATGTCAAATAAACATTAGGGTGGGTCCCAAGACTTTTAAGAGTGAGAGTTCCATCACCACTTTTTCCTGTGGTGTGGTTCACACGAGAGTGACGAGACTTTGTCTTAAATGAGCTAAAAATATGGATAGACGGCTTAGATAAAATGTGTAATACATGGTGAGCCGGAAACGGATTGGCTACTCAATGGCCGGTGGTTGGTGCCACGTGGCCCCACCATAATGTATGTGTTTCATCTATGCTTGTCCATCTTTTTTTTTTTTTTTTAAGGTCATTTTATGTTATGAGATAAAAAATAAGGTATATCCCAATCTCAAGTTATTTTATTTTATTTTTTATTTTTACACACGCACACACACCCCCACACACTCACACAGGTGGAATTTCACCACCTATACCTATAGGTACTCGAACCCTTGACCAAGAGTTGAAACTCCCGTGAGTCTACCACCCAGGCAAGAGTAAGGACCAGCATATCCCAATCTCAAATTGACCACATTACAGGAAACAATTTGACCATTAAAAAAAATTAGGGTCATAAAGTTATCAAGCTGATATTTGTTTTTTCCCATCATTTGGGTCTATATGACTTAATCAACATAGTGGATGTCAAATAGTGGATGTCAAATAAACAGCACAGTGGCCTCAAAGAGGATTTAAAATATGGATATCCAATCACTATTGTTTTCCTGTAGTGTGGTCTACCTGAGATTTATATCCCTCCAATTTTTGAGATAAAGTTCTAAAATGATCCTTAAAGATAAATGAACCGCTATCATGGTTGGGCCCACGGACAACCGACCATCAGCGATGGGAACGGTGGCAGGGGAGTAGCCAATCCGTTTCCTGATGAGCCACAGATGTTTTCCCCAGTACACAGTACGGGCGTAGGCGCTGTGTGCTACACCACGCAATCCGAGTCCGTCGAAAACCAGGTCGCGCATGGCATAAGGGCGCGGATTGCGTCGTACCCCGCTCGTCTCCAACTGGGAACGGCCAGAAGATTTGAGTGGCCACCGTGACGTATGAGTCTTATCCACACCGTTCATACATTTTTTCCTATTATTTTAGGAGATAATCCCAAAAATAAGGCAGTTCTAAGTCTCAAGTGGACGACACCACATGAAACAGCGGTGATAATGATTCTCACCGTTAAAACTTTTCTAATGGTCCATCATAATGTTTATTTGTCATCTAACCAGTTACACAGACCTTCATGAAGAGAAACACAAATATCAGTTCCATCTAAAACTTGTAGTCCCTAAGAAATTTTCAACGGTAAAAGTTTAATCCCCATTATGTAGTCCACTTGAGCATTGGATCTAACTCATTTGTGGGTTTATAACCTAAAATAATATGAAAAAACAAATGCGCGGTGTGGATAAGATCCATACATTAAGGTGGCCACTTAAACCTTCTGCCCATTCCCAGCTGGAGACGGGCGTGGGTAGGACGCAATCCGCGTCCATCGAAAACGGGAACGGATTGGCTACTACTCCGTCACCAGCCAATGGCTGTGGTTGGTGCTCTGTGGACTCTACCATGGTGTATGTGTTTCATCCATGCCGTCCATCTTTTTTGTCAGATAATTTTATAATATGGAATAAAAAATTAGATATATAAAAATCTAAAGTGGACCACATTACAGGAAACAGTGTTGAATGAGCGTAGACCGTTAAAAACCTTTTGGGGGCCGTAAAAGTTTTGGATTAAGCTAATCTTTGTTTTTCCCTTCATCTGTGCCTTTATGACCTGATAAAAATATTGGATGTCAAATAAACAGTACAGTGGACCTTAGGAGTATTTTAATGGTGGATATCCAATCATTATTGTTTTCCTATGGTGTGGTCCACCTGAGATTTATATCCCTCTAATATTTTGGATGAAGCACTAAAATGATATGTAAAAATGGTTGAACGGAATGGATGAATGTGGAGGGACCCACAGAGAACCGACCAGCAGCCACGGGGCTGGTGGCCAGGGGAGTAGCCGATCCGTTTCCATCGAAAACCAGGTCGCGTATGGCATAAATGCTCGTGGGGAGGATGCGTCGCTCTGCCGACACTGGTTGCAGCAAAAGCAAAAGGCTATGTGGGTCCCACCGTGATGTGTGTAACATCAGCTCCGTCCATAATTTTTTTCAGCTCACGTTATGGCTGTGAGAGAAAAATTACGGTGATCCAACACTCAAGCTGATCACACCACATAGAAAAATTGCAACGAGGGATGGCTACCAATGAAACTTTCCTGGGCCCCACCAAAGTTTTTAGATCAGGCTGATACTAGGTTTTAGTATTCATCTGGTGGGAATTATCTTTATAATCGGGTTGGATGGCGTAGAAACGTTATGTTTGGGCCAGAAAGGTTTCAACGGTGGGAGTTCCAATCTCGACGGCCCTGTTGTATGGACCGTATGGCTTATTTGGATGGAAAAGGATTGGCTACTCCACTGTTGTCGGCTCTCTGTGGCCACCATCGTGATGTTTGTGTTTCATATATGCCGGCCATCTATTTATCTAGATTATTTTATGGTACGAGACAAAAAAGAAAAAAAAAAAAAAAAAAAAGTTATATCCTAATCTCAAGTGTACCACATTAAAGGAAAGAGTAAATCTCACTAAAATAAGTGTCCAAATTCTCCAAAGTAGAGAGTAGATCACGTTTTTATATATATAAAAAAAATATTTTATAAATATTACACCCACCCAACGCACCACGCACAGTGGGATTTCACCACCTATGGTCTCGGATCCAAGACCTCATGTTGAAACTCCTTAGAGTCTACCACTGAAGTAAGGACTCGAACCCAAGAGAGTAGATCACTTGAATCAGGAGAATCAATATGTCACGCCCCAAAATCGAAAACCAAGCTCACGGAATTCTCGATCGCAGAATCTAGCACCGACAGCCTCCGTAGTACCCCATTCTTAGCTCTTGGCACCCATATGCCAAATTCCGATCATGGGATCCTACAATGAGGATTTTGTATATGAATTTTTTTTCGTAAAGAAACATAACCAAGTCGTAAAACGATATCACCACATATCCACTATAATAAATCATTTGAGTACAATGCGAAAAAGAAAATACATAAATAACAAAATCTCTAAAATGATTTGCCGCAAACTCTTACCTCAAAGCTGTTGTGACCTAATGTCACCTGCATGCAACGGTCGTGCGTAAGCTCACAATGAAGCTTAGAGGGTGTGTGCGTGTGTGCACAATGCATGTCCCAAATATACGATATCAAAGTGAGTAGAAATACTGACAAGTCCATGAATCTAACCATGATTAGGTTATGCGATGCACTTGGCCCACGTGGAAAAAATATCATAACAAGATGCAACGTAACATGCCGTCCTCATCGAAGATTCACATATTAATGGTTTATCTCGGAATATCAACAGGGTCTAGTACGGTTACACTAGATTTGCCATAATTTTGGGATCATACCACAACCATGCAAGTGGAAAAACCTCACTACCCGCACGGCATGGTTTGTCAATACCATTCACTCGTCGATATGGGCCCATTTATAGTGCAGTTAAACTCAACTAGTTTTGCATCTGACTACCCTCGGGCGGATAAGGTCACACCCCTTTCACAACCGACCACGACACAGTGGGAGACGGGACTTACTGGTATTCGGCACTCGGGTACTCTTGTATCCACTCGGTCTAGACGTTGGAGCATTCTTTTGGTACCATAAGGGTTCTGAGACTTTCACCCAAGGACATATTAAGCGCTCACAGTGCTAGAACCAAATATTTTCGGTATCCAATCTGACCATCCACGATGTGCCTATGGAGGCCACAGTCCTGATATTACTAGAGTGTCAAGTGATCATGTCACACAAAATGCGAGATGCATGAGTGGTACCATCCAGTCATGGCCACACTTGCGCGTACAGTGCGATCATGTGGGACAACTCCGTCTCACAAGGAGTCCCCTAAATAACTCAGCCCAATGACAATGCTATGATCAAACATTCCTCAAAATAGGCATACAAATGATGCGTATGAACATGTATCATGATGTAATACTAAGCATGTTCTCGGTGTGTCTTATTAGATTAAGTACACTAGCATGATTATCAGATAAAAAAATAGTCGGCCTAAATACATGGTGGAGTCCGCAGAGGGACGACAAATCTAGCCCAAACATCCATATAGGCTCTAAACGGTGAATATATCAAATTTGATACCACATATTCTTCTATCTACGACAAGGGGTGATGATGTACTAAATAATGGTTATACCAAATCGATACCACATATTCTTCCATCTACAGTAAGGGATGCTGATGTACTAAATAGTGGTTATACCAAATCTGATACCACATATTCTTCCATGTACGGCAAGGGGTGATGATGTACTAAACAATGAATGGCCTAGGCGTCATATTATATCAAGAATGGGCCTCATGGGTGAGTCTAATGGTTATACAATAAGGTGAGTTAAGATGGTGAAATTATGTACAACAAGTTGGCTTCCTCACCCTCTTTATCATGCAATAAACCGGGCCTTCCTATGGAGCCCGATTCGTACACAAGGTGGGTTCCAAGGTTTGGATAATTACTACAAGTCATGGTGGAAAGCACCACATTAATGAGGGCCCAACGGTTTGGGTTAGCCCAATGGGTATTACTAACATCAGAGGAGACCCAACAGTTTGGGTTAACCTAATAAGGTAAGGGTGGAAATGGGCTTAACAATGGACCCTAGAGAGGTTTTACAACAGTGGACATTTAACCACCATTGTCCTAAGGTGCGGTCTATTTGGGATTGGAATCGGAATCACAACGGGGCCCTCGACCATCCAAATATCTAGAAAATGGATGGACAAAGTGCGCCCATTACTCACACATGGTGGGCCTCACATAGCAGCCCCATACTAGGCACATATCTCATATGCCATGGTGGGCCTGCATAAGGCAGCCCATGGTCCATATAAATGATTGGGTAGTGTGCATATACTACACACATCATGGTGGGCCTCATAAGGTAGCCTGCTACCCCAAAAATGGAGAATAACACATACATCATAGTGGGCCTCACAAAATAGCCCACGGTTGGACGTATAACCTATAAACCGGGGTGGGCCTCTCAAGGCATCGGGGCCCATGGTCCTAAAATAAATGGGTAGTGTGTGTATCACATACATCATGGTGTTAGGGGGGTCCCACAAGGCGCTAATGGGCCCTACACATGCTGGACAACATGAACATAAAACACATAAAAGAAGGGGGGGAATTTCTAGATGTCCAGCCCACCAGCCTGGGGGTCTGCTGGACGTCCAATGAATGGACGGTCTAGATACATACACCTCATGGTGGCCTACACCTTATAGATGAGCCCCACCAGTTGGACAACATGGATATAATACATACAACAAGGTGGGCCTGCTGTTGGACGATCAGTCCAGCAACGTCCCAACTCTTGCGGGGCGTCCAGATAGCTGGACGGTGTGAATATAACACTCACATAAGGTGGACCCACCTATAGACGGTTCACCAGAGGGTGGGCCCTATCCAAATGGGCCACAAGGTGGATGAATGACATGGATAAAATATAGCATCATGGTGGCATGCAAGTGTTGGACGGTCAACCTTGCTAGGCCGCTGGCCCTGTTTGGGCGTCCCACAAATGACGGTTTAGATAAAACATGAACATGGTGGGTCTCGCAAGGACGTGGGCCACCCAGGAAGGTGGGCCGGCTACTGGGCCTCCCACAAACATCTTAGTGGGCCCCAGAATGTTGCAATGGGGGGGGGGGGTGGGGGTGTCAGCCCATTGCAACGGCTGGCGTGGTGGGCACACTTACGTTGGATAGTCGCCCATATGGCCGCTAGCCTTGTTGGGCGTCCCCAAAATGGACGGCCTGGGTAAAACATACATGCATTGTAAGTCCCACTAGACGTGGGCCACCCAGGGAGTGCACCGACTAGGGACCGACCACCTGATGGACGACCTGGATACAAAACACATACATGGTGGGCCGACCAACTGCTGGACGGTTAGTCTAGCAGCGCCCTGGCCCTATCTGGGCATCCAACCAATGGATGGTGTGAATACAATACATATATCAAGGTGGGGTCCATGTGAGTGGGCCACCCTACGTCCAAATCAAGCTGATATTAGTGTTTTCCTCTTTATTTGGGCCTGTGTGACTGGCCGGTCACACAGGCCCAGAAAATGGGTAGCAGGTGGCCCTACTTGCTAGACGGTGGGCGTCCCACTATTTGGTCCGCTTGGATAAAATACATACATACATCAAGTGGGCCATCAACAAGGGAGGAAGAGAGAGAGAGAGAGAGAGAGAGAGAGAGAGAGAGAGAGAGACGTGTAGTGGAGGGAGCTCCGCCACTATGAGTTCCCTTACAATGCAATGTACACATCAAGATGGGTCCCAAAACATGTGGGCCCTCAAATCAGCAAATTAAGGTTGTGATACCATCCCCACCACAAAAATCAAGGTCTAGATGACCCCTATCAAGATGAACATTAAATAGAACATCATGGTGGGGTCCATGGAGAATGGCCTCATCATGGAATATACATGCACATCATGGTGGACCATGGTCAAACCTTGGGTCCAAAGTGGAATCCATACCATCAACCGGTAGGCCCCACTTAGCCCATCATTAAAATCAAGATCTAGTCCTATGAACACTCACATATGGTCATTCTTCTTGGCTCCTTAGCTTCTAAGCTCCCTCTTTGATGGTGGATGATGAAATTTGGAGGGTTGGAGGGTTGGATGATGAGATTGAGTGGTAGGGAGATGGGTCTTCTCTTGGCTTCTCTTTTCTCTCCTTAGTCTTTTTCTCTCTTGGTTACTAGGGAAATGAACGGAGAATGAGATGGAATGAGTGAAGAATGGGTGCTGTAAGAAGAGGAATGGTGGGTGTGTAAGGAGAGATGGGATGAGAGATATGGTGGTGTAAGAGTGACATAAGGTTTAACTTTTGGATAAGAGAGGTATAGGTTGTCATGCTTTGTTGGTAAGAGAGAGATGGGCTATATATGGGTTGTACTTGACTAGTGATGTGATAAGTTGGATAGAGATTTCTCTCTCGTGATTCACAACGCGCGGTGTTTCCTTAAAATATACGCGGGTCACTACTCCTAGCCTGAGTATCGCATTGGTGCGTAAGACGCAGCATTGGAACCGCAGCAACGGTGCAGTCGCAAGGGTATAAGTTTTTGGTTGAATCGACTTTGATCTTCAGGATGCGACTTAGGGTTGAGCGTAATTGCTGTTTACAGGTGGCGGGTTGCTAGAATTCAACGATGAGGATCGTGGGAGTTGGTGGAACGATACAGTACCAGGATACGAGCCTTACACAATACTTATTCTACAAGCTTACTAACCGTAGATATATGATCATCCATCCATCACATCGCATTAAATGTCTCAAATATGTCCTTTTATGGGCCTTCTGTGGAAGGGCCCATTACATTAACCGCCCAATATTCAGATTGTAAAATGTAGGGATGAAAGTAGGGTGGGTTCAACACAATCAACCTATGACTGAACCGACATTAGGTTGGGCTTGGGTAGGATGTATTGGGTTCATGGATCGACCTTGGGTTGGTTGAGAAAACTTGAACATGATCAATACATAAGTTACTTATAAATTATAAATGGATCCTTACTCTTGCTCGGGTGGTGGACTCTCAGGACTTTTAACACCCGGTTAATGATTCGAGTATCCATAGGTGGTGAAATCCCCACACACTATGGCGTGAGTGTGTGAGGATCAAGTGTGGATTGTTTGCCTTAAAGGCATAAGAAATTTCTACGTTGAGCTCGACTTAAAAATCAAGTCAATCAGTGACTTGTGTGGGACACACCACATACGAAAGTTGATATGGGTTACCCTCCATTTAGAGCTGGGCATCGGTCCGGATCGGATCGGATCGGGTACAACTCGACCCAATCCGAAGTCGCAATGTCCTGACCCGAACTTGATCCGATTCGAAACCGAGTATGGGTCACCTGACTCGGACCGATCCGATACATGGTTGGCCTAACCCGAACCGAGTCCGACTCGGTTAGGGAAACCGAGTCGGATCGGGTTCGGTAGGATTCAGATCGTATGAATTTAATCCAACTGTTTTATGTGGTGTGGTCCACTTCAGCCTTTAATATACCTCCTTTTTGTGCTCAAGGCCTAAAATGATATGTTAAAATGGATGAACGGCTTAGATAAAACATATACATCAAGGTGGGCCTCACATGGCTCTGAAAGAACTATATGTCTACGTATCCTTGCTTTAATCGAATATATATTAGATATTTTAGTGTTAACGTGCACTACATGAAAGTGCAGTGACGTTTCACAACATTTCACGCAAGTGCAGGTGTGCACCTGACTTGTTGTACTTGTTGTATTGATGTTAGCAAGTTCTGTGGGTTTGATCATGGGGTATGTGTTATATCCAAACCATCCATCCATCCCATTGGCAAGCTCGTCTTAAGGCTTGAGACAAAAAATAAGACAGATCTAACTATCAAGTGGACCACATGAGATGTTTAACGGTGAAAATCATTCTCCACTGCTATTTGTAGTGTCGTCCAGATGATCTTTGGATATTATTCATTTTTTGGATAATACTCTACAATGATATCTAAAAATATATGAACGGTGTAGATACAATAAATACATCACTGTGGGGCCCATTTAACTTTAATCTCCTTTGAACCGTTCGTACAACTCGGAGCTCAAGGAGTGTCATCGCACACCACGTACCTAGCCAGCTAGCATAGCTACGGAAGCGGATTGCGTACTATGTAACTCAGTACGGTAAGTGTACCGAGTAAACTTTGTGGGGTCCACCATGATTTTGCATATTTTATCTACTCCGTCTAGCCATTTTAACAGATAATTTTATGGTTTCATCCCAAAAATGAGATATATCCAAATCTCAAGTGGACCTCACCATAGGAAATAGTGTAAATTGAAATTCTACTGTTGAAAATTTCTTGGGGCCCACAGAAGTTTTGGATCAAGCTGATATTTGTTTTTTACCTTCATCCATGTCTACATAATCTTATTAACAGGTTGGATGGCAAATAAAAATCACTGTGGGCCCTAACAAGGTTTCAACGGTGGAAGTCATTATTCGCATTGTTTCTTATAGTGTGGTCCACTTGAGCATTGAGAATACTTCTATTTTAGACTCAACCACTAAAATTATGTCGAAAAATGGATGGACGACATGGATAACCCAATACATTCATTGTAGGCCCAACTGAGTAACTCAATACGCAATCCTATTTCCCTATTCCTAAGCTACAACAGTAGCAGGTGCATGGTACTGATGCTGACGGATTGGCTACTCATGTGTGCGGTGATCTGTGGGCCCCACCATGATGTATGTATTTCATCGATGCCGTTCATTCATTTTTACAGATCATTTTAAGGCTTATACAAAATATTCGAGGGATAAAAATCTCAGGTGGACCACACCACAGGAAAATAATAATGATTGGATATCCTCCATTAAAATCCTCCTAAGGCTCTGGATCAGGTCAGATCTGATTGGATCGGGTCCATTAGGATCAGGTTTCGGATCGGATTGGTCCGGATTGACCATGATTCGATCCCGATCTGAAAATCTTTTGGATATGAAATACCTAACTCAATCCACCCCGATCCAGGCTGTCGGTTCGATTAGGATCGGGTCTGATCCATCGAATCGGACCTGTTTTGCCCAACTCTACCTCCATTAAAACATTCATAATCATTTGTTGGGCCCACTGAGATGTGGTTCACAAATCCAACCCATCCATTATGTGTGTCTCACTTGGACGAGGGGCCAGAACAAGTTTTAGATGCATCTAAATTTCAGGTGGGCCCCACCAAGTGTTTTTATATGTTTTAGGCATGTTTTCACATGATTTTAGATGGTATGGCCCACCTGAGTTTCGTATACGGCTGATTTTTGGATGTCCCATAATTTAAAGGGGACCCATCAAATGCACGATGTTGATGTTCGACACGTATCACAATGGGTCCACAAAGGTCGACCTCATGGGAAGTTCCGATGACCTCGACCGCATAAAACCTTTTCCACATACACACACACACACATATATATATATAAAGAGAGAGAGAGAGAGAGAGGAACGTCGCATTCGGGCCACGCACCTGTCGAACGTCATTACATGCGAACCTTCCTATCAACCGTAGGATAAGTCGACTTTGATCTTTGGATGAAGGCGCTCTTAGCGCGAGCCTAAAAAGCGAGTTTCCTTCTCGCACGCCTCTTCACCCCCACTCCGGAAAGATGCGAAGGAAAGCCTTTTTCACATAAAAGGATCGCGAGAGTTGGTGGGATGCTAGGTGGGTCCCACCAAGATGTTAATGATAAATCCACATCCATACTTTTTAAAAATAATTTTATGATATGAACCCAAAATAGGTAGATCATTCCATGGGCCACATAGTGTTAATTGAACTCTCACCAATAAAAACTTCCTAGACTACCAAATTTTTGGAAGGGCCGATATTTGCTTTTTTTTCATCATCGGAGTCTATATGACCTAATGAAAGTGAGTTGGATGTCAAATAAATATCATGGTGGGCCGAAAAAATATTTAACGGTGAGAATCATTATCACCGGCTTCTGGGTCTGTGGTGTGGTCCACTTGAGATTTGATCTCAACGCTTTGGGTTTATGCCATGATCAATATATAAGTTAAAAATGGATGGAATGTGGATCCTTACTCAAAAACATCATGGTTGGCCCCACCTAGATTTTCAATGAACTTTGCAAATTCATGAGTGTAATTAGGGGTGGTGATTTCACGTGAAAGCCTTTCGCAAGAAGTCCTTGGACGAGGATGTGATTGGGTGGGGCCCACCACCATGTTTTTGGGAAATATTCGTTCATCCGTTTGAGCTCATTTTAGGAAAATCGACCAAAAATGAGGTGGATCCAAAACTAAAGTAGGACACACACAGAGGAAAAATTGGAGAAAGAAATACCTCCATTGAAACGTAGCAAAGTTTTGTGGGCCCCATTGGAACGATGCATGTGTTGTATCCACACCGTCCATACATTTGGAGAAATCATTTTAGGGCATGATACAAAGAATAAGTTAGATCCAAGGCTAGAGTGGACCCCACCACAAAAAAACACTGGGGAGTATGATGCCTACCATTAAAACCTTCCAAAGGTCCACCATGATGTTTATTTGAGATCCAATCTGTTCATGTATTAACTCAGACATAAAAGAAAGGAAAACACAAATTACAACTTGATCAGAAGCTTTTGTTGCCCTTAGTATTTTTAATGATGGGCGTGGCTCTTCCACTATTTTGTATGGTGGGGTCCACTCGACATTTGGATCTAATATCATTTTTTGTACCATGCCCAAATATGATCTCTCCAAATGAATGGACGTGTGGATACAAAACATATATATCATGGTGGGGCCTCACATGGCTCGGGAAGAACTCACTTCATACGAGTATGGCCTCAATCACGCACCAAATAGATAACGTGCATTAGAAACCTAAATACAATTACAAAAGAAAGTGCGTGACGTTTCATGAGTTTCTTATTGTATTGAGTAAACTCGTTAGCCCACTATGAATTCATGTGTTTTATCCACGCCTTGTCCATTGATTTGTTAGATCATTTTAGGGGTTCAACCCAAATTTGAAGTATATCTAAGGTTAAATAGACCATGAACCATGGAATTATTTATTTCCAAGCTGAAACTTTTTAAGGCTGATGTTTATTTGTCAAAAAATCATAAGATCACAATGACATGGATGAAGGGAAAACACGAATAGATGATCTAAAACTTGTGTTGCCTCTTAAAAAATTTCTCTATGACTTCTTTGTTTAGTGTGGTCCACTCGAGATTTGGATATGCTCATATTTGGGTAAACCCTAAATTTATCGAAAAATGGATGGATGAAGTTTATACAATCCATGAATGACAAAGGGACCCATAGAGTTTTGATCTCCTTTGTCAGCGTACGTTACTCAAGCTCGAGGAGCAATCCATCGCAATTACCTTGATAGGATTCGCAAATTAGCTCCTAGCGGATTGAGTAGCTATGTAACTTCGCTACCAAAGTGACTTCACCAACTCGTGGGCCCACCATGATGTATGTTTTGTATCCACACCTGTTCATACATTTTAAGAGATCATTTGAGGGTATGATAAAAAGAATGAGGTAAATCCAAATCTAGTGGATCTCACCATAGAAAATAGTGGAGAGAGTGACACCTATCGTTGAAAATTTCTTTGAAGGTCCACCATGATGTTTTTTGGATCAACGATGTTTATGTTTAAGTTCAGACATGAAAGAAGGAAAACATAAATATCGGCTTGATTGAAAACTTTCATGGCCCTTGGAAGTTTTAAGTTTTTAATGTGGTGGGCGTCAATTTCTCCATTGTTTTTATAGAGGGTCCACTAGAGCATTTGGATACTAATACTTTGTATTAAGCCCTAAAATAATCTCGAAAAATGAATGGACGGTGTGGATAAAATATACATTATGGTAGACCCACATAAGTGATGACATCACTTCAATCATTGAAAGACGAAAAAAAGAAGAAACGTTTAAAGTTTTTTTTTTTTTTGAAAACTCCGTTCCATTCTTCGACGTGGACTTGAGATTTTGATCTACCTCAATTTTGGATTTGTATCATAAAATTATTTTTAAAAATATATGGACGGCGTGGATTTATCATTAACATCTTGGTGGGACCCACCTAGCATCCCATTTTAAGGTTTATGTGAAAAGGCTTTTAGAGGGATAAGAGAGGGGTGAAGAGGTGTGCAGAGAAGGAAATAATTTTTTAGGCTCGCGCTAAGTGCGCCTTCATCAAACCGTCTACCTTATCTTACGGTTGATAGGAAGGTTCGCACGTAATGACGGATGCGTTTCGGATCGAGATCGGTGAGATTGACCTACTCTCTCTCTCTCTTTATATATATATATATATATATATATATATATATATATATATATATATATGGAAAATCCTATGCGCCTCGAGCTCACGGGTTCGTCCCATGAGGTAGGTGTGGGCCCCACCGTGATGCGGAACATCTACCCCATCGATCGGATGCACCATTTCATCGTGGGCCTAGGTCCCAAAAATTAAGTCAATTCGTGACTTGTGTGGGCCACACCACATACGAAGTGGAGAGGGCCGTACACCATTAAAACATTCATAACCATTTTTGAGGGCCCACCGAGATGTGGTTTGCAAATCCAGCCCATCCATTATGTGTGTCCCACTTGAACGAGGGTTCGAACAAGTTTCGGGAGCATGAAAAACTCGGTGGGCCCCACCAAGTGTTTTTATATGTTTTAAGGCGGTGTCTTCACATAATTTTAGATGGTATGGCTCACCGAGTTCGTATACTGGTGATTTTTGGATATCTCATAATTTAAAGGGTACCCATCGAATGCACAAGTGTTGATGGTCGAAACACATCAGTGGGGCCCACAAAGGCAACCTCACGATAAGCTTATCGTGAGCTCGATATATATATATATATATATATATATATATATATATATATATATATATATATATATATATATATATATATATGGAAATGGTAGTATGAGGTCAAGCTGTGTGGGCCCTACTATGATGTGTGCTGAACATCTACCCCATCAGATAGATGCACCATTCCATGGTGGGCCACAGACTTAAAAATCAAGTCAATCTATGACTTAGGTGGGCCACACCACATACAAAAATTGAGAGGGGTTACCTTCCCATTAAAACATTCATAATCATTTATTGGGCTCACCTAGATGTAGTTAACAAATCCAACCCATCCATTGTGTGTGTCCCACTTGGATGAAGGGTCATACCAAGTTTTAGCCACATTCAAAACTCAGGTGGGCTCCACCATGTCATTTTATATGTTTTAGTCATGTCTTTATATGGTTTTAGATGATATGGCCGAACTGAGTTATGTATACGGCTGATTTTTGGGATAACCCATAACCTAAAGGGGACCCATCAGATGCATGATGTTGATGTTCAACACATATCACGGTGGGGCCCACACAACTCGACATCATGGGAAGTTCCCATGGGATCAACCTTACGGTACCCCACACACATATGGAAAACGTTCCATGCGGTCGAGCTCATGGGAACTTCCCATGAGGTCAAGCCATGTGGGCCCCACCATGATGTATGTCGAACATCAACACTGTGCTTTTGGTGGTTCCCCTTTAAATAATGGGACATTCCAAAAATCAGCATTATACGGAACTGAGGTGGCCCATACCATCTAAAACCATGTGAAGACATGCCTAAAACATATAAAGGCACTTGACGGGGCCCACCTGAAATTTGGATGCATCTAAAACTTGGTCTGACCGGGCTGGATTTGTGAACCACATCTCTTTGGGCCCAAAAAATGATTATGAATGTTTTAATAGAGGGAAACCCCTCTCAAGTTTTGTATGTGGTGTGGCCCACACAAGTAGCGGATTGGCTTGATTTTTAAGCTATAAGCCTACCATGGAATGGTGCATCTGTCTGATGGGGTAGATGTTCGACACACATCATGGTGGGGCCCACGCAACTCAACCTCATGGGAAGTTCCCATGAGGTCAACCGCATAGAACCATTTCCCACATGTGTGGTGGCATGCGGCGATGGAAGAAGATTTGCAACCAGGCCTAGGTCGACCCAGGAATATCTCCTTTAGACCAGGACTTGAGTCCAGGCTCAGCCCAGCCTAGACTGGCTCAACCAGGTTAGTGCGGATCCACTCGTCGGATCTTCATCTAGATAAAATCCCATTTGCAGCCTGATTAATTATCGGCCCTAAAACTCCAGCCCAATCCAATCCATGGACCTTGATGGTCAGCCCAAACCCAGACCCGACTCCTCGGGACTCACAACTTCAGCTGTGTGTATGGGCTAGCTCGGGTCAGCCCAGCCCAAAACCCATTCGGTTCAAGAGCACGATTTGGCCCACGAGTCAACCTTGACTCAACTGAGTCACGACTCGACTCTGTACCAAACGATAATCAGATTTAGTAGGCCTTTGGAAAATTCAAACATGTGGTCCTCCTTTTTCCTCTCTGTAAACGAGTGGTCAAGATGTGTGGGACCAATTTGGATGTAGTGTCTATCTTACTTTGGATTGATGGTCTCATTATTCCATAGTGGAATCTTGTCCGTTGGATATGAATCATTGGTGGATTTTGTTTTAGCTATCTTCCCACAAGGCATTAAATGGGCATGATTTCTTCAATTGGAGTAGCTTTTGGCCCATGGGCCCATTGATGTTTATTTACCAATGGATGGATTCTGATTACCACATATGTAAGATATGTACGGTGGAGATCTTGAAGGCCACAGCTTCCATCGTCCCAGGGCCGGTAAACTGGTGGGGAGTTGGTAGTAGGAACGCCATGGGCCCATTTTCCGTACGGTCAAAAGGGTGGGCCCACACTATCATAATCCTAGGCCTACGCCCAACACAAAAATGGATCAAATCCTCATTTCCTTATTTCAGATCCATCCATTGATCAAGTGGACCGCACATGCTCAAAGAAACAGAATTTTGGAAAAATGAAATCAACGGTCTAAATGCAAAATCCATATGCCTTCTAATGAAGGATTGGCGTGTCACACTTGTTGGATATGAAGCCGGGCCGGGTCAGATTGGGTGGGGCTCACATAACCTGAGCCAAGCCGGATTGATTGGGCCATACATGCTAAGCCCAAGCCCGGCCATGGACAAGCTAAAAGGTCTGAGCTCAGTCCAAAGCAGTCAAGGTGTCAATGGGCCGGGCTTCGGCCTGAAAATCAATATTTTCAAAGTTCCTGACATGAGGCCCATCCCGAAGCAGTTCAAAATCCAGGCCGAGACCTACCCAGGCCCTGCCTGTTGACAGCCCTAGTCACAGGTAGACCTGTACACGAGACGAGTTAGCTTGGTTAGCTTGCCTCGGCTCGAAATTGGATTCGGACCGAGTCGAGTTGGTTTTTGGAGCTTGAAAAAATTTTGAACCGAGTTCGAGCTTGCCCAAGCTCGACCCAACTCAGATCGAATCAACTGGGCTCAGTGACTTATTTATTTTGATATTGATGCTGCTCGCCGAGTGTTTGATGAAATGACTCAACGAAGTGTTGTTTCGGGTGTATATATTCTCTATGGGATCGGCTGGCAGTGAGGAAGGAATGGATATAAAACAAATCACTAAAAAAAAAAAAACATTATATTATAAGACTGACCTTATATCTTGATTTTGATGCTGCTCGTTGGCAATTAATGAAATACTTAGTAATGTTTTGTTACTGTTTTGTATTCTCTAAGAAATCGATGATACACTCAGTGTTTCAGAAAATGTGGCACAGGCTTGAACTAGCCTAAGCTGCTGACAAATAAACATATGTTTGATTTTGGATTCATGCCCTAAAATAAGATGATAAAAAGTACGAACAGTGTAGATAAAACACATGCATCAAAGTGGGCCACGCAAAGTTCACTACTCAATCAGCGTGCAGTGCATCATCACATGTGATACATTGGCAAATGTGTTATATTAGCGTCCATCGGATGCTTGAAAATAGATGATGGCATGTGTTACACGTGTGTCATATTTACCAAGCATGGCACATGTGGAATGCTTAAAATATGAATAGAAACATGTGTGAAATGATAATAAAATAGCAAATTAACATTTTTGGGCTCATGCCCTTAAATGAGTTAGAAAAAATGGATGGACGGTGTGGATGTAATTAGAAGTGGGTGTCGAGTCAAGTCGGACCGAGTTAGGTCCAACTTGACTCGATCTGATTTTGTCAAATACCTAACCCGAACTTGATCCGACTCTGGACTGAGTCCAGAGGGCCTGACCGATCCAAACTGGATCTTGGCTAGGCTGACCCGAACTGAGTCCAATTCGATCAGAAATACCGAGTCGGATCGAGTTGGCTACGATTTGGATCGGGTCAATGGGTCATCAGGCTGGCTAACCAGGCATTCGAAAAAGACTGAGTCGGCCCGAATGCACCACAGAGGGCCCGGGTCACTTAGAGCATCCATTTGATGTTTTATTTAATTAAAATAATAAATAAAATAAATGAATAATACTTGAAATTGAGCTCAAATGAGCTAGGTGGGAGAGAGAGAGAGAGAGGAGAGAGAGAGAGAGAGAGAGAGAGAGAGAGAGAGAGAAGCTCGAAATCGCGCCAAACGGCGGACAAGTGATGATGTGCCGGACGGGTGGAGGAGAGAGAGGAGGAGGAGGACGGGTGCTGCTATGCCAGAGTAGGGGGCTTCGGGATCGGGTTGGGTGCGGCTGGGCGAGGCGGCTGCTAGAGTTAGGGTAGAGAGAATGGGGTTATTTTTTTTAGGTTTATATCGTACCCGATAACCGAATCGAGTCGGGTTTCGAATTGGGTCGAGTATGATTAGATCAAATGTCAGTTTGAGTCAGGCTATGTAACTCAAACTTGACTCGGTCGAGTTTCGGATTGGGACAGGGCTACTCGACTATGTCATTCAATTCGGGTCGAGTCAGATCTAATCGAGGCGGACGAGTCGAATCCACCGAGTCGAGTCGGGTTAGATCCACCGAGTCTGAGTTGGGTCCTGCCCAGCTCTATATGTAATACATAGATCACTGTGGCCCATAGTTGTGCCACCGTTGATATACTGAGATGTCCAATTTGTGCAATTTAATGACCGTTGATCATCTACAATGGCCCCACGGGCCAACAATGATCATCTCTATCTATTTTTTTCCTCTGGATCTTCTCGAATGACACGTGGATAAGTTAGGCGTACCAAAAGAGAATAAACTTAGATTAGTCATGATTTGCATCTAAACCCTTTATTTAGCTTCTAACTTCTAACTTAGAATTTTGATAAGCCCACACGCGTGTGCAATAAAGCTCATGTACACGCCACACATGTGCCATCATGCCACGCTAGATCCTAGATCCAATTCATCCATCAGAACAGCACCACTTTATTAATATGCTTGCCCCAGAATTACATTGATCCAATGCTCAGGTGGGCCACAGTTTAAAAATAATGTACGGATCTAAAAACTTGGTTAACGTTTTCCAACCATCCACATGTTTTCAATATTAGAGCCCATATGCTGATTTGACCATATTTTATTTTCAGAAAAACATTTACAATGTCAGAATAACCTGATGGATGGATTAGATCTCGTATATCCGTGCCATGCTGGCATATGTGTGCGTGTACACAAGCTTTATTGCACACGCGTGTGCGATTAGTAAACCTCAGTTCCCTTCATTACTTGTATCAGCGAATATAACGCGCCTAACTGGAGTTGTATGGAATATTTTGATTCTCGCGTGGGAGAAAAATGGTCCCATACAGCGGCTGTATGTGAACATTCAAATGCAGCCTTTTATTTTCCACTAAATGGTTAAATTTAAAATATCCGATACGTACAAAAGGTGAGCCACACCATGATAATCATCTATAATGAATATCAGGCCAATCTGATGGACGAACCAGTACGATGACTTATACCATCATCCTTCCATTTATTTTGAGTTTGTGTCCCATTTTATGATTCGATCAATCTGATTTTTGGAATAGATAATTATAATGGTGTGACCCAATTTTTGAACGAATGGGATATTATATATACATAAAAATTTGGCAGGGTATAAAAGGTTGTACAAGAAAGTTCATCTACAGCCGTTGCATATGACCATATCTCAGAAGTCGTAAACACCACATGCATTGGATGAAATAACATAAAATAAAATAAAAAGCTACTTTTTTTAGGAATATTTGTGTGAGTGCGTGTAGAAGCAGCACTCTCAGCCGGGCGCGGATTGGATACTGACAAGGTCAGTAGCCAAATCGCTACTGAAGTGACGTCACCAAGTTCCGTGGACCCCACCATGATGCATGTGTTGTATCCATACCGTCCAACCATTTTTAGAGATCGTTTTATGGCATTACAAAGAGAATGAGATATATCTTAACTTCAAGGGGGCCCCACCATAGAAAATAGTGGGGACAGTGACATCCACCGTTCAAAACTTCTTAGGGGCCACAGTAGTTTCCAATCAAGCTGATATTTTTCTTTTCACTTCATCTATCTCTATTTTAAGTTATGAATAGGTTGGATCTCAAAAATACATCACGGTGGGCCCTATAAATGTATCAACAGTGGGTGTGACTGCTCCCACGGTTTTCTGTGGTGGGTACACTTGAACCTTAGATCTATCTCATTCTCTTTGTAATGCCATAAAACGATCTCTAAAAATGGTTGGACGGTATGGATATAACACATGCATCATGGTGGGTCCACAGAGCTTGGTGACGTCACTTCAGTAGCAATTTGGCTACTGACATTGTCAGTATCCAATCCGCGCCCCAGCCTCTCACAGACCAATCCCCACTAAGACACGTGCCAATACGAACACGTGTGTGAGATCTTAGCCTTTTCCATTAGGTGGATAACACAAGTTAGATCTTCTGCCCACAATGTCCAAAGTAAACTGATGGTTAAAACAGTTTTTTCTAGCCGTTCATTTATTTTATGTGCTATGGCCCACCGAAGTGTAAATCACACGTGTTCTAGCCAACTTATCCCATGAGTTAGAGCATCCAATCCGTCCAAAATATGGGCCACACTATGATGATCAGCTCATCAGAACATCGGAGTGGATCCATTATTAGGTGGGCCACGCTAGTACACCGAGTCATGCTACCGTCTGTCTTTTGGTTTTGACGTCGTGCCCTGTACCACAAGTGGGTCAGACTAATTTTCATATCAGACGATCATCATGATGTGGTCCACCTTTTATATGGATAGGATATACTAGAAGTTTGACAAATTAGCAGGAAAAAATGGCTGTACTTGGAAGTTCACATACAGCTGGTGTATGTGATCATTTCTTTAAAGGGAAGATTGCAATATATGTATTGTTTTTTTCTTTTCTTTTTTAATTTCATGAATTATCATAAAGGAAAACAATTCATTAGACCAACAAAAACACGTTGTTAATTTAGAACCATCTTGAAAATGGTGGGCATTCATCTTTGTCGAATGTGAAACTGATTTACAACTATCCAGGTCGTTCAAATTGTGGGTCACATTGTTGATGGAGCTTATTGGAAGACTCTTATTGGGTGGGCCACATATGATCATCGATTTGGATTTGACCGTTGAATTATTCAGATTGAGCAATTCAGTGGACCTTACTACAGTTGTGATCATTGTAAATAAGTTTGGGACGGGACGCTTGAACCGTGTTTCCTATACACTATTATTAAGCCGGATATGAAAACCAACAGTGTAGAGACCCTAGAAGCAAGAAATGTAATGGGTAAGCTTTTAGCCATTTTTTCCATGTCTTGGTTCCCTCACCAACACAAGAAAGAAAACTCTAGTCATATTGAAAGTTCTCTTAAGGGTGTGAGGTGCAGAGGATCAAGATTCTCATCGGCGATATCGAAGCATCGAAATGTCTTTCCAATCAAGTATGCCTTAAGATTATTATATTTAATCTCTATTATTAATGCATAGACCATCCGTCAACTCCTTAATACAAATCTAACACTTATCTCTAAAACCATACTTATCAAGCAATCCTAACCATCAATTTAATACTTATGAAAATGGATGAAAGTAAATTAGTCAGTAATACAAGTTTGAAGAAAAAAAAAATATCATAAGATTAGTCTTTGCCATCTTCTCAGTGTAACTTTTCAAATAACAAATCCATCCACAATTGGGTCAGCGATTTGGATGGTATAGATTAAAGATAGTGTTCAATGGTAGCATTTGGTATCAAGAAGTTGTTTGGCGATATGAATTTAGAAGTATACCGACACCTATGTATTTTGGATCCTTACTCTTGCTCGGGTGGCAGACTCTCAAGAGTTTCAACACCCGGTGGGTTCGAGTATCCATAGGTGGTGAAATTCCACTATGGCATGAGTGTGTAGGGGTATGTGTGCGTGTGTAAAAAAAAATAAAAAAAATCTAGAAGCATTTCTAATCAAAGTTATTTAAAATACATAGCTTTAATGTGTTTTGAGAGTCACACATATCATGAAAGTGTTGCTAAACTACTAATTGATTTGCACAATCAAAACATCGTCCATATAAATCAACGGTTAAAAAACATTGGTGAATTACTCATTATAATCTTATGCTTATGGCTAACCTAAGGTTTAGAATTTCATCATTTTTAACCAAAGTATAAATTTAAATAGACTTATTACAATCATTCTGTCAATATATATATATATATATATATATAATCATTTAAAATATTAAAGCTGATTTAGTAATTAAATTTAAATTTCTATAAATATGCTACCGAATTTCAATGTAATCTTAGTTTTTAAGTGCATATCATTCTAAATTTCAAATGCATTCCCCAAGCAAGCCCAAATATGAAAGAATCTCCACTTTTATAACAAAAATCATTTGCCTTTTGACTTGTAACCTCCCAAAGATAAGAATCTTTACTTTTATTTGGCACTAGAATCCTCTAGTAACCCAAGCTTGCAGGGCCACCATGCCATATATGTAAAATCCACTCCGTCCATCAGGTCCTATCCTCGATTCTAGGTCCTGGGGAATAAATAAATAAAAAATTCATCCCAACCATAGGTATGGTCACCATTATATATATATATATATATATATATATATATATATATATATATATATATATATATATATATATATATATATATATATATATATATATATATATCTTTCATCAAACATGCTAATTTGGCGTAACAAACCAAGATAAAGTGAAAATACAAAAAATAATCCTAACATAAAACATGGTGGGCCCACAGAGCTTGGGAGAGAGAGAGAGAGAGAGAGAGAGAGAGAGAGAGAGATTCGCCTCTTGCAAGTCTTAAATAGAGAGAACACAAGCAAATACATACATACATGCAAGAGAGAGAGAGAGAGAAGCAAACACAACCACCTACAATCTC
Organism: Magnolia changhungtana; assembly: GCA_030180095.1. Classification (NCBI taxonomy): domain Eukaryota; kingdom Viridiplantae; phylum Streptophyta; class Magnoliopsida; order Magnoliales; family Magnoliaceae; genus Magnolia; species Magnolia changhungtana. The sequence goes on from JASAUF010000094.1 coordinate 2,582,451, forward strand.
TTCATCCATGGCCTCAAATTCCTTTCCTGATGTATGGTCATGGATCAACAACCTCCCTCCAATCACCCAATGGAAATCCAACCCTATATCCATTTGCATCTACCCCACAAAACCAACCCATCCATCTCTCAATCTCTCAGTCACCCAAAACCCATCTCTCTCTTTCTCCATCTATGCAGATCTCCACATCCCCATCTCTCTTTGGACATCCAAACCGTTGAAAATCATCAACCCCCAAAACCCAATTCCTGAAGATATCATCATCAATCTCTTCTACAATTTCATCACTGATGTCCTCAATTACGCCCCTACTAATATCACAACCTTCCTTAAATTCCAAACCTTTAGGCCTAACAACAACTTCAATCACATATTTAATCTTGCATTTTACACCCTCACTGTCCTTATTTGTATCTACGAAGCGCCCCATGATCTACGGTCTGTATGCCTTAACGCTCTTAGGGCCCACCTGACGGCCCCACAATCACGTGATGCATCTAAGCTTCTCATGCGGATCTTGGGATCCAACATCGAAGAGCAATGGATGCGATCGTTGAATCTCGCGATCACGAATTGGATCGTGGATATCCATCCGTTGGATCGCTCTTTCCGTGCACCATCACCGTTGTTTTCTTACGCAGTTTCAACGGTCGGACTTTGGAAGGTGCAGATGTATTGCCCCATAATAGCCATGCAGATCGAGAAATCCAGCAATGCTTCGCATGATGAACGGCTGATGTTTTCTTTGAGGTACCAGCAGCTGGAGGGTGTGATTCAGCTGGGCCACAAGATCACATTTCGGGAGAACTGGATCGATGTAGCAGTCAATGTAGATAACGTAAGGTTAGTATGATACTTACGTAGCATGCATGCAACCATGCATATCCATGCACATATCTTACATACGTGTTGAACCAATGGCTGTGATGCATCTTTATCATTGCTACTTGTGGTGTAGATCCTACATTAAAACTATTTTTATTTATATATTATTATTGTTATTACTATTTATTTTCAAAATCAATTATGAACCGTTCAATAAGATATTAACATTTCCAGATGCATCTGAACCGTTTCACCTTGGAGGTATTAAAGATCTGACCGTTGGGATGTAAGGTCCATTACCATAAAATGAGATTTGCAGTCTATGATTAAGATATGAGACTTTAAAGAATCATGTCCACTGCAATCACAGGTCTTAGGAGATTTCAAGTCCAACCAGCAAATAACTTCCAATCTGTTATTTTGTGCGAAATCCAACCCGTCCAGTCGGTTAATCCTAAGATGAGAATCACCTTGTGTAAAAATCAGCCTGATCTATATATTATGTGGGCCACACTTTAGAAAACAATGTTTAGAAAGTGCATGTTGAATCTAAGCCTTTCACTAGGTTGGTCCGACAATGAGAATCACCTAGTGCAAAAAAAACAAACCTTATCTAGCCATCAAGTGGGCCACATCATGAAAACAAAGTGTAACCATTGATAAATAGCAAAAATAGGTGTGGCCCACTTGGTGAGTGGATGATGTAGAACAGGTTGCCGCCGATCTTATGGATGGTCAGGATTAAAAGAAATCAGATCAAAACGTTCAATCCAAGGTAAAAACAGCTTAAACATGCATCATAATTTCCAACGGCTAGAATTTTAGCTTTTTCAGCCTATCTATAATATATACTAAGTAAAAAAACATACCATTTTTAGTAAGTTTAATTTTTACTATTTAGAGTAGTGCAGTCTCTTTTAGCTCATCTAAGAGTAATTCAGGATCTTAGGTAGACATTTAAAAAAAAAAAAAAAAAAAAAAAAAAAAAAAAACTATTTTGAGTAGTTTTTCCATTTAAAAAAGTTTCCTGATTTGAGTTGAATGAGGAGTGGATGGTGCTTTGTGGGCCCCACTATGATGTATGCATTTTATCCATGCCGTGCATCCATTTTGCCAGATCATTTTAGGGCATCAGCCAAAAAATGAGGTAGATCAAAATCTCAGGTGGACCACACTACAGGAAACAGTGGTGATTGAACATCTACCGTTAAAAACTTCCCGGGGGTCCACAGAACCCCTGCCTAGACCGATAATCGTAGTGCATAAACATAAGCATGCAGAAATGCCTATCTTTGTACCATAAACATGAGCATACATGGGTTTCTAATTCTGACAAGTGGGGGCCATGAATACGTAATCCAGACCGTTGGTCTGTTGTGTCCTACTTTGGATGGATCATGTCACAAAAATATTCTAGATTGTGAAATTTCAACATACTCTAAAAATCCCCTTAGATTGGAAAATCTTAGAGACCAATAATACTAAGACCTCTTTCAGTTGAGTGTGGACCATTGTTCCATCTCTGATGTTAAGCGTCCATTTTCGAGCAGGAATCCAAAGGCTAAGATAGTCCTATCCAGGAGAATTTAGGAGTCATAGTCCATCGAAGATGGGGCACAAAATAATCAGGGAATTGGTGAATTGCATCCCACCATTGATGGATATTACCCCAAATATCACCTAGATTTGAAGATCCGAACCATCGATCTCAGCCCTTTTCCAGTTGAAAGCAGACTATTGCTGTATTTCTCTTCTCAACCATATAGCCGTAGCTGAAATTTTGAAAAGATTGGATGGTCCCACTGAAGAGACTTTTGGGGCATGGTCCATCCACAATGGTAAGTAACAATCTAACGGTCCGGATTATTGAAACATGGGCTCCACTTCCTTGATTAAGGAATCCATGGAGGTTCCTATTAATTGCTCTAATTCAAATTAGATTAAGGACTTAAGATGTAGAGAGGATGTAGTCCGACAGATCAAAAGAAGCTCAAACGATCAAAAGAATGATGTAACTGGGCGTGAGACGTCTATCGTTCAAAGAAATTCATTCTGAATAGGAGGAGAATGTCATTCAAAGTAAAGTTATAACTTTTGATTTGGCTATTATTATGGGATGCATAATCTATCAATCTTTAATGTAACATGCCATCCGAGGTCAACCAACTTGAGTCTTTGTTTTTGAATTTTAGTACATGCAGTTTCTTAAGAATTACTCGTAATCATGCTACAAATCATCTGACAGGATTAATTTAGAACTTTTTATTTTTGATAAAATTTACTATTTTTGGTCATTTTTATTTTAGTTGAATTAGGAATTTTAATTAAGGTATTATTTTTTCTTTATAAGTGATGTACTCAGAAAGTCTTCTGATTATTGAATAATAAAAATTTGAATTTCTCTTTTATTTTGTGGATTCAAGAAACTAATGTATAAATTTAAGGTTTTAATCACTCGAGGAAGATGGTGATCTCCCTCTTCACTTTTTCACGCTCTTCCTTATATTACTAAAAGTCTAAAAAAGATTGATTTTGATTGTCTAAAACTTCATTTCTTTTTGTTTCTTTATTTTAATTGCTAGGCTCGACGTAATCCCGCTCGTCTCCAACACTCTAATGGCCGATCGTGGGACCGGCGCCGAGGAGAAACACTTCCCATCTCGCATATCATTGCAACTCACACCAATGCTCCAAACCAGCGTGCTATCCGTCTCGGTCACCAAATCGTCCGACAACCCAACGCGTGAAATTGGCGTAGAAAAGACCATCGAAGGTGCATTCGATCCTGCAAGCTCCTACGTGGGCCTAAAGGTGTCGGCCGCAGAGACGATGACCATGACCATGAAGCCGTGGAAGTTCGAACAATCCGTCCATGGAAACATAGCGACCTTGAATTGGTTTCTTCATGATAGTGTGGACGGTCGAGAAGTGTCCTCTTCGAAGCCATCGAAGGTGTCATTGTTCCAACCCAAGGCATGGTTTAGAGACCGATACTCAAGCGCATATCGGCCCTTCACTAAGGAAGGTGGGGTGATTTTTGCCAAAGATGAGTATGGAGGGAAAGTGTGGTGGAAGGTGGATAGAGAGTGTATTGGGAAGACCATGGAATGGGAGATTAGAGGGTTGGTTTGGTTAACATACTGGCCTAATAAGCATAGGACTTTCTATAGTGAGACTAGGAGATTGGAGTTTAGAGAAATCCTTCATCTTCCTCTTGTTAATCTAGATTAGTTTCTTATTTGTAGGAGATCTGGACCATTAATCAGGTGGGTCATGGCGTGAATGGGTTGTATCTTGCACACTGGTTGTAGGGTGGGATTGGAGTGTGGGCATTGTATTTCTCATTTTATGTGTGAACTTGTACTTTTTTAAGTATCTTTTTTTAAAATTGTGATTAATCTTCCTTGGTCTGCTAATTCCAAGTACATGTTGGCACATGTGCCAATGTGGAATGAATGTGTGAGATCAGATCCTTCCATCAGGTGGGGACCACTGTTTCAATACTCCGGCCTAAAAATCAAGTTGTTTCACACCTCAGATGGACTATGACACAATAAAAAAGGGACGAGCTGAAAAACTGTTTTAACCATCGGTTTACTTTGTAGTTTGTACATTGTAGCCTACCTGAGGAGTGAAACCGTCTGATTCTTAGCCCTTGGCTTTATCATGCGGTCATGCAACTGATGGTCGGAGTGGATTTTAGAAACACATCATGTGAGACCCACAGCTTTGATCGGAGGAGAAGGTATCCTACACTACCTGTTTCTACCGTAATCAAAGCCAAGTGCTTTTGTTTCTTCTTCTTTTTTTTTTTTCTTGGCCTCCCTAGAATTTTTATAAAAAAATGCCCTTTCTAGAGCATATTTCATAAACATGTCCTGGGTATTTGAGTAATTTGATTTGACTTAATTACTTTTCGTGTGTAAATTTATTATTCCCCAGTTTCTCTCTCACCTGCGAAAATTCGAATATACCATCTCTTGCTTTCTTAAGGCTGCTTTAGTAATTTAAATACTATCCACATGAAATAATTTCCATTTCAAAAGTTACATCAATGAAAAATGAAGCAATTTCAAACACATTTTTCATTATTTTCTAACAAATATTGCTACTATTTTAGGTTCTGATATCACAATCAGAAATATTATATGACAAGTGATACAAATTGCTTGTGCTTGTTGGTGGAAGGGAGCTTATTGTGATGTCCATGAAAAATCCACTCCATCCATTAGTTTCGCTAGCCCATACTGAGACATTAATCCAAAAATAAGGTAGATCCAAAACTCAAGTGGAGCACACGCCAAGAAAAAATGGAGATTGATCGCTCACCATTAAAGCCTTCTTGGGGTCACAAAAGTTTTGCATTAGGTTTGGATGGCATATGAACATTATAGTGGGCCCGGAAAGATTTCAATGGCCGACATTTCCATGCCCCACTATTTCCTGTCAAGTTGCCTACTTGAATTTTGAATTTGGGTCATGTTTGGCCGGCAAAACTAATCTTGGTGGGCCCACAATGCTTCCGCCAACAGGCACATGTAATTCTTGCCCTATGTTATGTAACATTTACAATTGTGAAATCTTAAAGCCCAAATAATGACACCATTTATTTGAAATAACAAAAAGTGTCTTTAAAATAGCATATTTTTCACCAATGTAATTCTTGAAATGGAAATTCTTCTGGGCAGACACGAGAAAAATGCCTCAAGAATCGACAGGGGTTCACAAAAGAATATAACCAAAAGTGAGTATTTGTCATAATAGTGTGGTTATTTGCAAATATTATAATTATTTATGTGGCTATTTACAAAAACCCCTGCGTGATATAAAGGGCTATTTGGATGGAAGTAAATGGAAATGAAATGGGAGTATATTGCCCGGTAAGAGAGGATTTCGAAGTAAACATGGTGAAATGCCTTTTCGAGCTCTCTTGGAGAATCCTAGAGTAAGCAAAAGGTCTACCTGCTACGCACATGTCCACCGTACACAATGATACTCCAAAATCTAATTATCAGCTACATCACTAAAATAACACTTGTAAAATGATCCAAACAATCTAAAGGTTGGCCATCTAAATGAACCGTTAAAAATGTTGGCAAGATCCTTGTTTGTGGCCCACCCGAGGCTCAAAATTCCCTCACTTTTAGGAAATGTATATATTTCGATAGGCTTATTACAATCATTCTGTTAAATATCAGGTGTACACTAATTTAGGATATTAAAACTGATTTGAGATATCACATATCTGCAAACACATTGAAAATTCCAATGCATCCCAATTCCTCAAAACACTACTAAGCCATTTACCTCCATTTACAAGCTCTCATGGGCCCCATGAAGTTTTTAATGGTAGGGATTCAATCACCACTGTTTCCTGTGGTATGGTCCACCTATGATTTGGCTCTGCTTCATTTTTGGGATTATAGCCTAAAATGAGCTATCAAAATGGATGGACAGTGTAGATGTAATGTGCACACATCAAAGTGGAACCCACAGTTATGGATTGACCCAAACTGTGGCCATTGTAGTCTTGTAAAATTATGGACGGAGTGGATTTGTCATGGGCATCTCAGTGGGCCCCACATAGCTTCAGACCAAAGGAACTTCCAGTGCCAAGGGGCACAAGCAAGTAGCATCCTGAGATTGCCTTATTTCCTTGTTCTTTGATCACATACAATGATTGTATGTGAAAGTATCACACCCATTGATTTCTTTCCCACTGGGCTATCACATGTTAGAATGATTACATGTCACAAAATATCGTCAGATCCCCCTATCATCCCATCCATACACTTAACTAAGCACATGTTTAATTAAGGGAAAAGAAAAGAGTAATAATTATCAAAAGATTATTTCCACGAGTATTTATCAAACTTGGATTTCCATAGATTTCATTTTTAGAGGTCTTGTTTGAACAAGTCAGATTATGAAAATCTCAAGATATTACTGTGAGAAATAAACAGAGTGATGCTATGGTGATTTTTTTTTAAAACAATTCTATCGTGAAAATACTTCGATATTTTGCAATTTTATCATGAAAAAAAAAAAAAAAAAAAAACCGATACTAACATCAAAATCTGGAATTTTAACTAATAAACCGATACTAACATAAAAATATAGAATTTTAACAAATTTGATAATTTAGAGATGCAACTTGGATTTGTGCTGACCCACCCAAGTTGAGGTCGGGTTGTCAAGGTCTTCGGGTTGGGTTCAGGTTGAAAAATGACAAACTAATTTGAATCTAGGTTGGGCTCTGATTGAACAAATTCAGGTCCAGTGAGGTCAGGTTAGGAATTATCCCATGTAATTGGTTTGGGTTGGGCTATTTCAAACATAGAGGACCTCAGGTTGGAATTCGGGTCCGGATTGGTACAGATTGAGTCTTTTGAAGTCAGGTTGGGCTTGGTTTTACCCTCAACCCAATGCAACCTACCTTGGCAGCACCCCTGTCACAATATTATATTTAAATTAAAGTTAAATTTATATTTTTTTAATTTTTTGCAAGATTTTCCTGAGAAAAAACTCTGAAATAAAAATTTTTTTTAAAAAAATCTCTAGAAAAACTCTCGAATCTGAGAAATTTATGAGAACAAGATTTGAACTATGGCGGTCTCATGTTCATGAGACAATTATCACCTTGTATCTTATGCCAGAGAATTTCACCATGGAAAAGAGCTATGATTGATGATTGGTATGTGAAATTCATTATTTGCTATGCAGGCTTAGTGAAACGTCCCATCATGCAAAAAAAAAAAAAAAAAAAAGCTTTGTTTTTTTCCTTCTTCTTCTTATCAAACAAGCCTCACCCTATTTACATACTTACTCATCAGATCAACGGTCTTAAATCCACCAAAGGACAAACAGATCAATATCCTTCACAAAAACAAACTTGGCTCAAGTGGTAGACTGAGTGAAAGATACCTCGTTTCAACACTGAGGTCTTGGTATCGATTCCCTAGTGGGGGTGGCTAACAGTGAAGTGTGAACTGACAGTGGGTGTACTAACAAGCTAACCAAAAAACCAAAAACTAAAGATGCACAACCAGATCAACACACAGACCCATGACACCAAACGTTAGTCTTGGACCCAAAAACCCAACTGCAAGAAAAGCTCATGAGTGAGAATCTTGTCTTTCAAAGCTAGCTGAGTGAAACCAAATTTCCCTATTTGGGCAGGATTAAATGGTATGGAATTGCATTAGATGAAATTAACACCATTATTGCACAATGATTGCATGTCTGGAAATACATGGTATTTTGACCATCCAATCGCACATTTGGGATCAAATTCTTCATTTGAGAAAAACAATGTATCAAGCGAAACCCGCATTTGGTGGACCATGGAATTGTAATCAACAGACCAGATTTACAATTGATGACAGTCACTTGTACATGTATGCAACTCGAATGTCACATGCAAAAGGCGTCTATGGATGGCCAGAATGGATAAAACACATGCATCGATGTGGGGCCCATAGATGTAGTGGATTTCAAAATCCACCAAAAATCCAGCATGAGACCAATTGCAATTCTATCCCACCTAATCCCAATCCTTCCAGTCATTTCCAAATGCCAGTTGAAATTTGCATGGGACCAAATGCAATTCCATCCCACCTAAACTTGCATACCAAACAGGCCCTTAAGACTTCAGATATCCGAAACTTTCATTGAGACTTTCATTAAGGGGCCGTTTGGATGAGAGAGTAAATGGAGGTAAATGGGATTTGGGGTGTGTTTGGATGGAAGTAAATGCAGGTAAATGAAATGAAATGAGAGAAAATGTGCATGTAAATAAAATCCTCCTAAGAGAGGATTTGCAAGTAAATGGGGTGAAATGCCTTTTTGAGCTCTCTCTTGAAGATTCGCACGTGTAAACAAAGGTGCAACTATGCACATGTCCGCCATACATGTGTCACGCTAATGATACTCCCCAACAATCCAAATATCGGCTACATTACTAAAATCACACCAAAAGAATGATCCAAACCATCCAAATGATGGCCATCTAAATGGACGGTTCAAAAACATTCGCAAGTTGCTTGTTTGTGATCCTTAAGTTTGTGGCATTTTCGATGCTCAAAATTTCCTCTCTTTTTTTTCCTAAAGTATATATTTCAATGGGCTTATTACAATCATTCTATTAAATATCGTACATGTACACTAAGTTGGGATATTAAAGCTGATTTGGGATTATCACATATAGTCCTATGAATATATTGAAAAATTCAAATGCATTCCAATTCCTCCCATTTACTCTCATCCAAACACAATATTTCATTTACTCCCATCCAAACATAACTGTGTAAAGCCATTTACTCCCAATTCATTTACCTCCAAATCCATTTCCCATTTACTTCCATTTACAAGCTCCCAAACGAGCTCTAAGAGTAGCTCATGTCACAAGAGGGTTGGGAAATACATGAAGGCGACAGGTCACATGCGACCTTGTGATTCCACATCATCACCATCTACACCTTATCCCAACAAATTACCACTGCCTGCACAAATCATGCTCCACCATTCAACTCTATCAAGGACCACATCCTTAGTTAAACCACAAAGTCATCAAATTATCTCCTCATTCGACATATTCAAGATATAAATAAAGACACCAACCTGAGGAATTATACTACGGTACCCTTGACAGGTTTTTTCATGTGCAGTGTTCGCAGTTCTTCCTTGGGAATAAATTCCCTTTCTTTTTATTTGTTAGCTTGTCAGTACACCCCACTGTCAGTTCACACTTCACTGTTAGCCACCCCCACTAGGGATCGATACCTTATTCTAAGCTAATAAATTCCATTTCTTGTTCCAAGCTAAGGTATCCCGCAAAATCCTGGAAGCCAACGACTGCTCTTTTAAGATGCTGTACAAGACTCCCCATTAGTCCATCATCAGATTCCTTCAACTAGAGCATCTTTTCCCATTTTACCAGAATGTAACTTGCATATTTCCAATCCTTTTTTGAGAAGCAATTCCTATGAACCACCTGTAGTTTGGGAGAAACAGATACAGATATCCTGAAAAGGGCTGGAAATAAGCATGAGCCTGGCCTGGATTGAAATGAGTGGGCCATCTTTGACGATGAGCACAAACCGTCCTTGCTCTGTGAAATAGACAATTCGTTCTGTGGAGACTATAAATCAGCTCCCATAACTGCAATTCTAAAACTGACTGTGCCAATACGAAAGTTGGCTGAGTCAACTCGACTCAGATAGAGTTTGAGCCATCGTCAGGAAACTTGACCCTGAGTCCAAATCGATCCTGACTCAGGATGACTTGACACGATGCGTGGTGACTTGAACCGAGTTACTCAGTGAGTCACAGTGTGAACGTTAATAAAATGTTAGATGGGGAGTGAGAACCCACAACCTCTGCTACAAGAAAGATGAGTCGGGTCGAGTCTTTGAGTAAGCCCAACACCACTGAACATGAAGTCAAGTGAGTTTTCAAACTAATGCCCACAACATGCTTTCTAAGCAATGAAAATAATCGTCTTCACAAACGTGCTATCAGATCTAATCTCAAAAACCCACTGCAAAAAATCAAATAAAATTGTAGTTTGGACTTGCTCTGTGGAAGGAACCATTTGCTACATGCTCATATAGCGGTGTAAACAAAGATGCCACAAGAAGCTCTCTAGGGCTTGTTTGGGAGCTTGTAAATGGAGGTAAATGAAATCCATTTCACAATTACACTCAAATCAAGGAGTCATTTGGATGGGAGTAGATAGAGTAAGAGGTGCATTTGGATGGGAGTAAATGGAGTAAGAGGTGCATTTGGATGGGAGTAAATATAAATGGAATTATGAGTAAATGAGGCTAACCTAAAATCCTAAGGAAGATGAGAGATTTGTGAGTAATAGGTGTGAAATGCCTTTTTTGGCTCCCTTGGAGAGTCGTAAGAGTAAACCAAGGAGTCGCTATGCTCCTAATCTGCCATACGCATGGCACGCTGATGATACTCCAAAACAATCCAATTATCAGCTGCATCACTAAAATCACACCAATAAAATGATCCAAATCGTCCAAACATTGTTCATCTAAATGGTCAAGTTAAAAAATGTTGGCAAGTCCATTGTTTGTGATCCTAACGTTTTTTGCCCACTCGACGCTCGGAATTTACTCTTTTTTTTTTTTTTTGCCAAAGCATATATTTAAATGGGATTGTTACAATCATTTTGTCAAATATCACATGTGTACGCTCATTTGGGATATTAAAGCTGATTTAGTTAATCAAATTCAAGTTCTTGTGAATATATTGAAAATTTTCAATGCATTCTACTTATAACCAAATACAAGTATCCAAATAGAATATTTGGATTCTAGTTCATTTCATTTGCAGGCTACTAAAAATAACTAAGGATTCCATTTACACTTAAGTTGTGTTTGGTAGCCTGTAAATGAAATGCATTAGAATCCAAATATTATGTTTGGATGATAATAAATGAGAGGAATTGGAATGGCATTGGAATCCTTTAATACATTTACAAGAACATATGTGATATACCAAATCAACTTTAATATCCCAAATTAGTGCACACATATGTGATATTTGACAAAAAGATTGTAACAAATCCATTTAAATATATACTTTGGCCGAAATTGAGGAAATTTCGAGCCTCGAGTGGGCCATTAACGTAAGGATCACAAATAAGCAACTCACCAAAGTTTTTCAACCGTCCATTTAGATCGCCAACATTTGGACAGTTTTGATAATTCTATTGGCGTGATTTAAGTGATACAGTCGATAATTGGATTGCTTCGGAGTATCATCAATGTGCCATGTGTACGGGGCCAAAAAAGTATTTCACACCAATTACTCTCAAATCTCTTCTCTTCCTCAGAATTTCAAATCAGCCCCATTTACTCTCAATTCCGTTTACTAACATTTACTCCCATCTGAACGCACCTCTTACCCCATTTATTCCCAATTCCTCCCATTCACTCCCATCCAAACGAGCCCGCTGAGAAAATCTTTTACAAATGGCAAAAAGAAGTAAAGAACCCCGACCATTGATGTGGACTTTTCTACCAATGCGACAAGTCATTTCGTGGAAATGCAATATCTAATCTAATTCATGGAAATGTCCACCTTTTTTTCAAGAAGAACTAAACATGAACAGTTAACAGCTCCAATAAAATATTGCAGTTTTTTTAAAGGGGATTATTTTGGCAATGCCAACAACAAACTCCCACGATATTCTCTCTAAGGATGGTAACGACTCTCATAATGTTCGGTTGTGGGAAAAGAAAGGAAAATGAAGCACTTTTCCCATGACAAGACGTTTCACTATGTTTGGATAGTAAAGAAAATAGTAGATTCCACATGACAATCCTTACACTTTCCCATGGTCAAATTCACCAGCACAAGATACAAGGTAACCATTGTCTTACAAATATGATATTTTCACTTGTAATCCAATCAATAATCCTAAAAATTGATCAATGATCATCTTATGAAAATTATTATCTTTTCTTTTCTTTTCACACTACCTAAACAGGTGATGAAGTGGGGGGAAAAAAAAAAAAGTAACTACGGAAATGAAATCGATGTCCTCAACTAAGAAAGTTTCCCTCATTTGCGAAAGACAGGAGGATTAAGGAAATTGATTTCCTTTTTCTTAGATTTCCTCTATAAAGGGCCATTTCTTTTCCACTCTCAGGCCTAAAGAAAAGAAAATCTTTTAGAAAGTTTTCCTCAAATGTGATAGTGAGAAGAAAATTATTACATTTCCCACTAAGGCCTATTTGGATAGTGGGAAGAGAAAAAGAAAAAATGTAATAATTACCCAATGATGATTTCCATGAGCACCATTCAAACATGGATCCATGGAATCCATTTTTTGGGGTTTCGTAAGAATATAAAGTGAAAATCTCATTCTTGTGAGATAATGCTCACCTAGTATCTTATGCTAAGAAAATTAACTTGCAAGAAGTATTATAATTGTTGTTGGGAATCCACTCCTATTTTTCGTATCCAAATATAATGAAACGTCCCATCATAGTGAGAAGTGATTCATTTTCCTTTCCTTTCCTTTGTTTTGGTGCTATTCGAATAGGCCCTTAGGCACTGTTTGGATTGGTGGTGTGGAAAAGGAAATCAATTTCCTCAAATGTGATAGTTTCAATTGTCTGCAAATGACAAGAGGAGCAAGGAAATTAGTTTTCCTTTCCACATTTTTTCTCAGAAAATGGGCATTTCCTTTTCCTCTCTAAAACCTAAGAAATGGAGATTTCCACTCTTTTTAAGAAATAATTGTTACTTTTTTACCCTTGACCATCCACATTTCCACTAAAATCAAGTAAGCTAAAATAAACAGGTTATTTTAGGATTCTTTTCCAGAATTTTCCTTTCTTATAGTTTTCCTCAAATGTGATGTTTTCCTTTACTCATCGACCTTTTGGTTTCCATCAATCCAAGTAGACCCATAGAGAAATCAGATAGAAATTAGAGGACTCCAACCATGACTTGTATCTACACCCCATTTTTCCATTACCAATACCAAAGTCCCATCACGTAAAACATCATCCGACCTTGACTTGTATCTACGCCCCATTTTTCCATCACAAAACCTTAATCTAAACATAGTTTTTCTCAGGTGTGATGTTTTCCTTTCCTCATCTACCTTTTGGTTTCCATCAATTCAAATAGCCCCTTTAAGAAATCAGCTAGAAATTAGAGGACTCCAATCACTCATTACCAGTACTAAAGTCCCATCCTGTAAAACATCATCAAACTTTGACTTGTATTTATGCCCATTTTTCCATTAGAAAACCTTTATCTAACCATTGGCCAAATGGTTAGGTATCGAAATACCTCAGAAACGAGGTGAGCAATTTTTTTAGGTGGTTAGTTTCAAGTAGTAATACTTGAAAGTCGCGATGAGTGAAATATGATTCTTTTGGATAGCAGAAGCGCAAAAATAATGCCACCGTGTTGGTACTTTCTGCAATACCCAAAACTCTCAGTTCAAAAAGACGTCAACCAACCGATTGACTCACAAAAGCTCAATTTCGAACTATGATCATATTGTGCTTTCTAAGAAATGAAAATAATCATTGCCCCCATTAGCATAATGAAACCGATGACTTCCAATTCAAAAGAGTCTCTTCATAGACGTGTTGTCGGATTTGATCTCATAAACCCGCTACAATAATTAATTTAAACTTGCTCCATGGAAGAAATTATTGGCTAACATGCTCGAGCAATAGTGTAAACATAGATTACAAAACAATCTCTCTTATGGCCCATTTGGGAGCTTGGATTTGGAATGCATTGGAATCCAAATCACAATTACATTGGAATCAAGGTGATTTTGAATCCTCAGTTGTGCCTGTGCTTGGTTGAAATGCACTGGAATCCAAATCTTCTGTTTTGGAGCTTGTATTTGGAATGCATAGTAGATTCATAGGACCTAGATTTGATTAACTAAATCAGCTTTTATATCCTAAATTTTTGTTTATGTGTGATATTTGATAGAATGATTGCAAACAAACCATTGAAATATATACTTTGGTAAAAAAAAATGAGGAAATTTTGAGCCTTGGGTGGGCCACAAATGTAATGATCACAAACAAGCGACAAGCCGATGTTTTCTAACCGTCCATTTAGATGTCTAACATTTGGATGGTTCGGATAATTCTATTGATGTGATTTTAGTGTTGTAGTTGATATTTGGATTGTTTTGGGGGTATCGTCAACGTGCTGCATGAACAGTAGATTAGTAGCTTAGCGACATCTTTGTCACACATGAGACTCTTCTCCTTTAAAAAGGAGCCAAAAAAGGCATTTCATTTGGGATTACACTAGAATCCCATCATTTTACTAAGATTTCAAAACACACCAAAATGAGGTATTTGAAATACCTCTAATTCCATTTGCTGCCAAATCCAGGGTTACCAAATGCAAAAAGTAGCTACTTGGATTTGAAATACACTCATTTACCACCAAATCCAAGGTGCCAAACGACCCCTTAAAGAAAATCTTCTACAAATGACAAAAGGATCCCCAAACATTGATGGAGACTTCTACCAATGTGACGAGTCACATCTTGGAAAGGTGGCACCTAATCTAAGTCATGAAAATGCCCACCTTTCCTCTTAAAATACTTAACATCAATATTAACCATAGCAATAGCAGCTCCAACAAGATACTGGTACGTTTTGTTTTTGGTTTTTTTTTTTTAAAGATCCAAATGAAGTATTGTTGTTCATACCAACTTCTCCAAATGACAAGACTGCAAAATACTGCAATTCATTTCAGCTTCTAAAATAAGCATACTATTTTGGCATTGTCAACATCGATCTCCCACCATATAATATCTAAAAAATGAAAGCAAACAACTCTTATAATGTTTGAATTACAAGAAAAGAACATAAAAGAAAGGAAAATGAAGCACTTTTTCCATGATGGAATGTTTCACTATACTCAAATTGCAAAGAAAATAGTGGTTCCACATAACAACACCATTACCCTTTTACATGGTCAAATTCACTAGCATAGGATACGAGGTGACTGTTGTCTCACAAATATGAGATTTCCATTTGCTATCCAAACAAGAAACATAGAAATGGAATCCATGGAAATCTATGTTTGAATAGTGCTCATGGAAATTATTATTGGAGAAATTACCTTTTCTTATCTTTACCCACTTCCCAATCAGACAACGAAGATTAACCTTAGGAGTTGTTTGGATTGGTGGAAATAAAATAAATAAATAAACTACGGAAATGAAATTGATTTCCTCATACGTGAAAGTTTTCATTGTTTGCAAAAAATATGAGGATTGAGGAAATTGATTTCCTTTTCCTTAAATTTCCTTTATAAAGGGTCATTTCCTTTTCCCTCTTAGACCTAAAGAAAAAGAACATTTTTTCTCCAAAATTTTCCTCAAATGTGACAATTTCCTTTCCTCATCTACTTTTTTGTTTCACCTTAGGGCCTATTTTGATAGTGGGAAAAAAAAAAAAAAGAAGGGAAAGGAAGACAATTGTAGTGATCATCCAATGATGATTGTTTAAGATTTTCATGAGCACTGCTAAAGCATGGATTCCTGTGAATTCTATTTTTGGGGGTCTTGTTTGAATAGCAAGTAAAATCTCATATCTGTGAGACAATCATCGCCCTGTATCTTGTGCATGAGAATTTGACGATGATGTTTGGGTAAATGATTGCTTTTGAAATCCAATCTCTTTTGTTACCCAAAGATAATTAAATGTACAATAATGGGAAAAGCCATCCATTTTCTTTTCTTTTCTTTTCACGCGCCTATTTGGATAGTGGGAAGAGAAGAAAATATAATAATTACTCAATAATGATTTCAATGAGCACTATTCAAACGTGCATTTCCATAGATTTCATTTTTAGGTTCTTATTTGAATATCAAGTAGAAATCTCATTTTTGTGAGACACTATTTACATTGTACCTTGTGCTAGGGAAATTGACTTTGGAGAAACATAACGACTGCTTTGTTGAATCCACTACTATTTTTAATAACCAAATATAGTGAAACGTCCCATCATGGAAAAAACGCTTCGTCTTCCTTCCTTTTCCTTTGTTTTAGTGCTATCCAAATAGACTCAAAGGCATTGTTTGGATTGGTGCAAAACATGATTCAATCACGGAAAAGAAAATCGATTACATCATAATATGTGACGGTTTCGCTAGCTTGCAAAAGACATGAGGACTAAGGAAATAGATTTTCCTTTCGACAATTTTCCTCAGAAAATGGTCATTTCCTTTTCTTTTACTTTTTTTTTAGAGGTAGGAAAATGTACATGGCGAAACCTGAAACCTAGACCTATGCTTGGTCTATTCTACCCTCACACTACTACTTGTTCATTTATGCTCTTATGTCATTTCCTTTCCTCTCTAAAACCTAAGAATGTCCATCCTTTTTTAAAGACAACTCTCACTTTTTGACCATTGAAGTCATGTAATTTAAAACAACCAAGTTATTTAAGGATTCCTTTCTACGGATTCCCTTTCCCATAGTTTTCCACATATGTCATATTTTCCTTTCTTCATCTACCACCTAGTTTCCACCAATCCAAATAGACCCTTAGAGAAATCGGCTAGATATGAGAGGATTTCGATCATTCATTACTTATATCAAAGTCCCATCACGCAAAGCATCATCAAATCTTGACTTGTAACCATGCCCCCATTTTTCCATTAGCAAAACATTAATCTAACCAATGACCAAATGGTTAGGTTTGGAAGTACCTCATAAATGATTTTTGAACTATGCCCACAACATGCTCTCTAAGCAATGCAAGTAATTATCTTTGCCAATTAGCTTAATGAAATGTGTGACGTATGATTCTCTTCATAGACATGCAGTATTGGATCTAATATTAGAAACCCACTACAATAAAATCTTGCAATTGAGACTTGCTCCATGTACGAAACTATTTGCTAATATGCTCGTGTAGTGGCATAAACGGAGACTATGGAAGAAGCTCTCTTAGAGAAGATCTTCTACAACTGCAAAAAGATCCCCAACCATTGATGGGGACTCTTCTACTAATGCAACGAGTTGCACCATGGAAACACAACATCTAAGTGATGGAAATGTCCACCGTTGCTCTAGAACTTTAGAGCCTGTTTGATTTTCCAAATCCGTTGTAAATACCTTGTAAATGGGTAATGATTATTTCCTTAAGTAATTACCGCATGGTTCCTAATGCTTGATTTGTTGGGCTTACTTTTTGAACATGGAAACCGAGGAGGTGACAAATATGTGGGGCCCACCGTGATGTATGTGGCTTATCCACACCGTCCATCCATTATGCAAGCTGAATTTAGGGCATGAACCAAAAACTGAGGCAGACCCAAAGCTCAAGTGGACCACACCACAGGAAAAAGGGAACCGAACACCTACCATTAAAAACTTCTTAGGGCCACCGTTTCCTTTGGTGTGGACCACTTGAGTGTTGGATCTGCCTCATTTTTCGGCTCATGCCTCAAAATATTCTGGTAAAACGGATGGACGGCGCGGATATGTTATATATATATAGAGAGAGAGAGAGAGTATGTGTGAGACCCGACCGGAGTTCGCATGTGCGCATGTGTGTGTGAGTATGCATTTCGTATATTTTGGTCCCGCGGTCCTACCGGTCAAATTCCGGTGACCCGCGACCTTCGGATAGTGTTTGCGGTCATCCTTGAGTTCGGTCACATAGACCCGACTCGGATTGACCCAAGACCTATGCTATTGCGACCGCATTGTCGCCGCAGTTCCAACGCTTCATCTCGTGCGTAAATCTGACGTGTCCATCAAAAGATGTAGGCTGCACATTATTCGGGCCATTGATCATGATGTGGGGCCCACTTTACCAATGTGCACGTTTTCCCATGTAAGCCACCTTTAGCCTAGCGTTTATGAGTTCTCTTTTCTATAGTAATCATGACATAGCTATTATGAGTTTTCTCTAATTTAGGCTAAAATAGCCTCTTTCCTAGCAACTAATAATGGGTTGCTCTAACCGAAATCCCCATTTTCAACAAAAAGCTGGATTTTCTCTTCTCAAGAGAGGAAAAAAAAAAATCATCATTTCCCTTCTATGGCTACAACTTTCTCATCTCTCTCATTCTTTCTTCATTTCTCTTTCCTCTCCTTACTAAGGCCCTTGGACGTCCATGAGAGAGTTTTCTCTCCAACCCCGTTCATCCAAAAACCCTCCAAATCAAACCCTCTAAATCATATCATCACCATTGAACCTTCTTCCTTGAAGCTTGAGGAGCATGGTGGTTGAAGAATCTTGAAGATCCAACAAGTGGGTGAGCATGTAGGATAGATTGCATGGTTTTTCTTTAAGGATCTTTTGTTGTTTCATATGGAGAGTGTAGGACTCACCACATCAATGGTGGAGGTCCTACATCACTCCTTGGATAAGGTTTTTTTTTAGCCACCACTTGCATGCATGCGATCTTGATGGGGCCATTCTCCATGGACCCCATCTTGATGAGATTTTTTTTCTAATCTTCTCTCCTTTTTGTGATTTGGATGTGATGATTATGTGGCCCACCTGATGTGTCATGCAACCAGGATTTTCAGAATTTTTGGACATCTAGAAATATTTTAATTAATTTAAATAAAACAATCTGTCCTGAAAATCGAACTGATCTGGACACCATATTATAGTGGGCCGGTCCAGCCACCACCATGGTGTGTACAGGCGTCCATTGGCCCCAAAATTTTGTAGGTGGGTCCTACCATGAGTGGGCCACCTATCTGCAAAATTTTAGAATTTTTGAGATAGTGTAAATATTCTATTTAATTCATACAAATTATGGACAGCAAGGGTCCAAAAATAATTCCTGTTGAAACATGCTGCTGCCCCTGACTTGTGCACCCCATTTGAGTGGGCCCAGGTCTACGTAAATTTGGAAAAATGCAACGCCAACCTTCCTATACAAGTATACAGCAAGGTGAGGTCCACAAAGGTGGCCCACCATTTCAAGATCGGGCTGATATTTATGTTTTTCCAGCAAACAGTGTGGCTGGACAGTCCAGAAAAATCTGGACCGTCCACCCTCCTTGGCCCACCCTTTTGGGTGATCAAACAGGGACATTTGAGGGTGAGGTTTAACATACTTTTAGGTGGGATCCACACCTCAAAGAAAAGTCTAGGAAATCAGGGAAAAAGAAGCCACAAACAAGGCCTACAACCCATACATTACAGCGTAAAAACAATTCTAGCAATCTGGACAGCAACATGTTGTTGTCTAGATCAGCCCATAAAATTAATAAATGGGAAATAAATCACAGATTTCACAAGGTGGGGTCCACCCTGATGTGTCATACAACTCCCAGGCCTAACCCCTCCCCAAGAAAATCCATAAAATCAGGCCCAAGGGCCTTGCAAATCAAGCAACAAAACTAGGCAGCACAGTTGGGCCTGGGTGTCCAGCAACTTGGGCCTGGATGTTCCAAAATCTGAATATCCTGGTTGCATGGCACATCAAGTGGGCCACATAATCATCACATCCAAGCCACAGAAAGGGGAGAAGAGAAGAAGAAAAGAAATCTCATCAAGATGGGGTCCATGGAGAATGGCCCCATCAAGATCGCATGCATGCACGTGGTGGCTAAAAAAACCCTTATCCAAGGAGTGGTGTAGGACCTCCACCATTGACGTGGTGAGTCCTACACTCTCCATATGAAACAACAAAAACCATGCAATCTATCCTACATGCTCACCCACTTGTTGGATCTTCAAGATTCTTCAACCACCATGCTCCTCAAGTTTCAAGGAAGGAGGTTCAATGGTGATGATATGATTCGGAGGGTTAGATTTGGAGGGTTTTTGGATGAAAGGAGCTGGAGAGAAAGCTATCTCTCATGCACGTCCAAGGGCCTTAGCAAGGAGAGGAAAGAGAAATGAAGAAAGAGGGAAAGAGATGGGAAAGTTGTGGTCATAGAAGGGAAATGATTGTTTTCTAGAAAGAGGAGGAAAATGATGATTTTTTATTTTTTTTCCTCTCTTGAGAAGAGAAAATCCAGCTTTTTGCTGAAAAGGGGGATTTGGGTTAGAGCAACCCATCATTAGTTGCTAGGAAAGAGGCTATCTTAGCCTAGATTAGAGAAAACTCATAATAGTTATGTCATGACTACTATAGAAAAGAGAACTCATAAATGCTAGGCTAAAGGTAGCTTACATGGGGAATAGTGCACATGGGGAAACATGCATATGGGTAAAGTGGGTCACACATCATGATCAATGGCCCGAATAATGCGCAGCCTACATCTTTTGATAGACAAGTCGGATTTACGCACGAGACGGAGCGTTGGAACCGCAGCGACAATGCGGTCGCAATGGCATAAGTCCTGGGTCAATCCGAGTCCGGTCTATGTGACCGAACTCAAGGATGACCGTAAACACTATCCGAAGGTCGCGGGTCACCGGAATTTGACCGGTAGGACCGTGGGACCAAAATATACGAAATGCATACTCACACACACACACATGCACACATGCGAACTCGGGTCCAATCTCACAACCCTCCCCACCAACAAAGAAATTTCGTCCCCGAAATTGACCAATGCAGGACAAAATGAAAAGCACACGCTATCATCATATAGCAATCATCAAAAAAGAAGGCAATACAATCTGCATATATCAATCAACAAACAAATGGGGATAACGCTCTCTAATCTCGGCCTCGTGTTCCTAAGACGCCTCGGCCTCAGAATGATGACCCCATTGCACCTTCACCAGGGAATAACCTTGGTCCTGAGGACCTGCTCCTTCCAATCAAGAATACGAATCGACTGCTCAATATAAGAAGCATCCTCACAGACCTCAAGTGGCTGCCAATCAATCACGGGAATAGTGTCCAATCTATATTTCCGCAACATAAAAACATGGAACACATCGTGGATCGCGGACAACTTAAGAGGTAAGGCAAGCCTATAGGCCACAGCGCTTACGCGCTCGGTAATCTCAAAAGGTCCAATAAATCTCGGAGCGAGTTTGCCCTTCACACCAAAGCGAACTACGCCCTTCATAGGCGAGACCTTGAGATATACCATGTCCCCGACTACGAACTCGAGGGGTCGACGCCGACAATCAACAAAACTCTTCTACCGGCTCTGAGTTGTGGGCATCCTCTGCCTGATAACATCAATAGCCTCTGACGTCTGCTACACAAGCTCGGGACCTAAGAGACGTCTCTCCTACCTCGGTCCAACAACTAGGAGATCTGCACGGTCTACCATAAAGTGCCTCAAAAGGAGCCATCCCGATAGTCACCTGAAAGCTGTTGTTGTATGCGAACTCGGCGAGGCGCATATGCTGATCCCAACTGCCCGCAAAGTCGATCACACAAGCCCTGAGCATATCCTCAAGGATCTGGTTGACCCTTTCGGTCTGCCCATCCGTCTGCGGATGATAAGCGGTGCTGAGATGTAAAGTGACCCCGAGCACCTGCTGGAAACTCCCCCAAAACTGAGACGTAAATCTGGAGTCTCGATCTGAAACAATCGAAACAGGGACGCCGTGCAGTCTCACTATCTCCTCAGTGAACACCTTAGCAAGCCGGTCCATAGACCAGGAAGCACGTACTGAAATGAAATGAGCCGACTTTGTCAGACGATCAACGATAACCTAGATGGTATCGTAACCGCGCTGAGTCCTCGGCAAACCTGCGATGAAGTCCATCGACATGTGCTCCCACTTCCACTCTAGAACGCTCAACAGCTACAAGGGACCAGGGGGTCTCTGATGATCAGCATTGACACACTGGCATGTGTCACTCAGCCACAAAACTAGCAATCTAGCGCTTCATCCCCTGCCAAAAATACTGCCTCCTCATATCACGATACATCTTCGTGGAGCCCGGGTGAATAGTAAGTCTGGATCGGTGTGCCTCGGTCATCAGGTCATGACACAACTTGGGCACGTTTGGGACACAATTGGCCTTTAAAGCGTAATCCACCATCGGAACCAATCTGCCAGTCTGACTGCTCCACGGAGGCGGCCTCTGCTCGGTACTCCTGAAGTGACTCGTCCGCCTGCTGAGCCTCGATCACCCTGGCCACTAAAGAGGGTTGAATCGGCAGGCTCAAAAGCTGAATAATGGAAGACTGCAGACCGAACTCAAAGTCATACTTTGAAACATCCTTGAGCATCTGCCACTGTCGAACCATCATATGTACCACCAGGCTTCATGGCTGACAGCTGAGTGCGTCCATCACCACGTTTGTCTTGCCCAGGTGGTACTGAAGGTCAAAATCATAGTCTTTCAACAACTCCATCCATCGCCTCTGACGCAGGTTCAGCTCGGACTGCGAAAATAGATACTTCAAGCTCTTATGGTCCGAGAAGAGCTCGAACCTAACCCCATATAGATAATGCCTCCACACCTTCAGTGCGAAGATGACTGCTGCAAGCTCCAAATCATGAGTGGGGTAGTTCAGCTCATGGACCTTGAGCTGGCGCGAGGCATACACCACTGGCTTCTCGTGCTACATCAGTACAACACCCAAGCCAACTCTGGAGGCATCGGTGAAAACAACGAAACCCTTACTCCCATCAGGAAGAGTGAGAACAAGAGCGGACGTGAGGCGGTCCTTCAACTTCACGAATGCCTTCTCACAGGTGTCACTCCAGACAAACTCGACGCCCTTCCGCGTCAACCGGATCAGCGGTGCTGCAATACGGAAAAAACCCTCGATAAACCGTCAATAATATCCCGCTAGACCAAGGAAACTGAATCTCGGATGTGTTCATGAGCTTGCCCCACTGACGCACTGCGTAAACCTTCGAGAGGTCCACAGCGGCACCCTCCCTCGTCACCACGTGACCGAGGAACTTTATCTCCTCCTGTCAAAACTCGCACTTCTCCAGCTTTGCATACAGCTAGTGGGCACGGAGGGTCTCAAGCACAATCCGCAGGTGCTCGGCATGGTCCTCACGGGTCCTCGAATATACAAGTATATCATCAATGAATACCACCACGAATTGATCAGGGAACGGCCGAAAAACCTCATTCATCAGCTGCATGAATACGGCGGGTGCATTGGTCAGTCCGAACGACATGACCAGGAACTCAAAGTGACCATAACGTGTTCGGAAAGCCGTCTTTGGAATGTCCTCCTCTCAGACCCAAATCTGATGATAACCGGCACGTAAGTCAATCTTGGAAAAATACTGCGCACCCTGCAACTGATCGAACAGATCATCAAGATGGGGTCCATGGAGAATGGCCCCATCAAGATCGCATGCATGCAAGTGGTGGCTAAAAAAAAAACCTTATCCAACGATTGTAGGACCTCCACCATTGATGTGGTGAGTCCTACACTCTCCATATAAAACAACAAAAACCATGCAATCTATCCTATATGCTCACCCACTTGTTGGATCTTCAAGATTCTTCAACCACCATGCTCCTCAAGCTTCAAGGAAGGAGGTTCAATGGTGATGATATGATTTAGAGGGTTAGATTTGGAGGGTTTTTGGATGAAAGGGGCTGGAGAGAAAGCTCTCTCATGGATGTTCAAGGGCCTTAGCAAGGAGAGGAAAGAGAAATGAAGAAAGTGGGAGAGAGATGGGAAAGTTGTAGCCATAGAAGGGAAATGATTGTTTTCTAGAAAGAGGAGGGAAATGATGATTTTTTTCTCTTGAGAAGAGAAAATCCAGCTTTTTGCTGAAAATTGGGATTTGGGTTAGAGCAACCCATCATTAGTTGCTAAGAAAGAGGCTATCTTAGCCTAGATTAGAGAAAACTCATAATAGCTATGTCATGACTACTATAGAAAAGAGAACTCATAAATGCTAGGCTAAAGGTAGCTTACATGGGGAATAGTGCACGTGGGGAAACATGTACATGGGTAAAGTGGGTCACACATCATGATCAATGGCCCAAATAATGCGCAGCCTACATCTTTTGATGGACAAGTCGGATTTATGCACGAGACGCATCGTTAGAACCGCAGCGACAATGCAGTCGCAATGACATAAGTACTGGGTCAATCCGAGTCGGGTCTATGTGACCGAACTCAAGGATGACCGCAAACACTATCCGAAGGTCGCGGGTCACCGGAATTTGACCGGTAGGACCGCGGGACCAAAATATACGAAATACATACTCACACGTACACATGCACACATGCGAACTCGAGTCGGGTCTCACAACTGGTCTCGTAAAGCCTTTGGGCTGGTATGGCAAGGCCAACATTGTCAATTTAGGCCCTGCCCATGTGTATTCTTGGGTTTATGGGCTGCCCTCTAATTGTTGCTGAAACATGCCGCTGCCCCTGACTTGTGCACCCCATTTGAGTGGGCCCAGGTCTATGTAAATTTGGAAAAATGTAAGGTCAACCTTCCTATACAAGTATACAGCAAGGTGAGGTCCACAAAGGTGGCCCGCCATTTCAAGATCGGGCTGGTATTTATGTTTTTCCAGCAAACAGTGTGGCTGGACAGTCCAGAAAAATCTGAACTTGCCCACCTTGTCAGTTTAGGCCCTACCCATGTGTATTCTTAGGTTTATGGGCTGCCCTCTAGGTCCATCATAAAACATGAATTGAATGGCTTTTGGGCTATTTCCTCAAGGCCGATCATGTAATATTATATATATGCATGGCCGCCCTTTTGTGTTGGTAATTAGGCCTTGTGGACTAAGTCCTTTTGGATAGGCCCATTGATCTTGGGCCTACACTCTCCCATCTATTGTGATGGGCTTAGGGGCAAGAATATGCAAGTAGTTGGGCCTTTGGCCGCCCATTAAAATTGACCCTATACTTGGGCTAAAAAGTGAGGCCCAACTCACTTGTGTTAAACGTGAGAATTGCCCATGTAAATGAACTACTGGGTTGCCCATGAAGCCCACCACAACATATGGGTTTATGACCCTTATGGTTGGGCCCAAACCTCACTTGAGGGCCCACTATATGGTCTATGAGATTGGGATTGGAGTATGGCCCATTAGACCATACATTGCTTAGGCCTTAGACCTTATATTATATGCGTAGTGGGCTACCTTTTGGGACCCAGTTGAGGTTGGATGTCCTCCTTGGTGGCCCTAAGGTAGGCCCATAGAAGCCCTTATAGGTGGTTGAAGGTCCACCTTGGGCCTGGCTAGGACCGTTCCTTTTTAAGATCATGACTCTCTCTTAGCTTGTGGGTCATCCGAAAGTACTGGGCTCCCACTAGAGGATTTTTCTTCTCCTTAGAACACCTGTCTATGTGCTTAGACCTTGACCCTCCTTAGGATGGAGGATTTCATATTTCACAGGTAGCACACTTACATTCTTGTGACCCATATGCATCATTTGTATGAATTGATTGCATTGTGTGGTGGTCATTGAGGGATGGAGTTTCTCCCCCGTATGCACATTATGTGCCTACAGCTAGTGCATGACCTGTGTGTGACTCATGCATTGGCATAGCATTTCATGATGATACCACCCTTGCTTCATTAGGGCCTCGCCTCCACAGGGACATTCGTGGATGACAGTATGAGTGGACACCGAAAATATTACTTGAGCATACCGGGTGCATAGGATGCCCATGGGTGAAATTCTCAAAACTTCCATGATACCAAAGATCTGCTCCAATGCCGTGACTGAGTGGAAACTATAAGCGCATGAGGAACTTATACCGTTAGGCGGCGACTCCCACTGTCATGTAGTCGGTTGGATAGGGGTGTGGCCTTACCTGCCTGGTGTGAGGAGGCGTTGTTAGGCTGAGTCTGACCAGCTCGTAAATGGGTCCGCTACCTTCAGGCCTTTATGGTGATTGGCTGTCCACGGGCAGGTAATGAGGTCTCTTACGCTCGTTTGACTGTACAGGTCTGTAGAACGGTAATCATTCAGCAGTGTATTGGACCCCGGTGATTTCCTTATGATTGGAAATGTACTCGATATGTGGCTTGGATATGAGCACTGGCATTACTTGCATCGCATTAGCATTGGCTGTGTAAGCCCCTTCATACATTGTCTTGGTATGGCGCCCAGTACTCATTGCATCGTATTCATGATAAGCCTTGATAAGGCTACTGATATTCTCATTGAGCATGTTTCCTTCACTGTACCTCCTGCTATTCTTCTGTGCACTATTATCATACACTTACACCACCCTCTAAGCTTCTATAAGCTTATGCAAGATTAATGTGTGCAGGAGACTCTAGGCAGGCGACGTAGCAGCAGAGCGTGGAGTAGAGTTGAGCTCGAGGACTCCAGTGTTGATAACCATTTTCTCTCTTTTCCCATTATCTTATGTATGTCCTTTCGGACCTGATGTAAGCTTGTAAAAGTTCAAATTCTTAGTGGATTTTGTGATGTGTATTCTTTGTTATTTTCAAATGTACTTGCTGTGATCTTGGGTATGCTCGCATCGAAAATGATTATACTATTATGGAAATCCTTCTTGTAGGATCCCAGGATCGGAAACTACCTCAGGAGCCGAGAATGGGGTACTACGGAGGCTGTTGTGGCCAGAACCGGCCATCAGGTTCCTTGTGAGCCCGGTTACCGAGTCTGAGGCGTGACAGGAGTAAAGAGAGAGAGAGGCTCAGTTGCGCACCGGTTCGTACGTAATTACGTGCGAACCTTGTTATCAACCGTCGGATAAGGCAGATGGTTTGGATGAAGGCGCTCTTATGCGCGAATTTGAAAGAGCGAGTTTCCGTCTCTAGCACGCCTTTTCTCCCTATTCTCTAACTCTCCAAAGGATGCGGCGGAAGCCTTTCACATGAAGTTTTTCCACTAGGATGCTAAGTGAGTCCCACCAAGATGTTAGTGATATATTCATGCCGTCCATACATTTTTTTTAAATAATTTTATGGTATGAACCCAAAAATGAGGCAAATCAAAATCTCAAGTGGGCCACACAATGTTGATTGAACTCTCACCATTAAAAACTTCCCGGGGCTACCAAAATTTTGGATCGAGCTGATATTTGTTTTTTGCCATCATCCAAGCCCATATGACCTAATCTACAGGTTGGATGACAAATAAACATCACGGTGGGCCATAAAAAAATTTTAACGGTGAGAATAATTTTAACGGTGAGAATAATTATCACCGCTGCTTCCTATGGTGTGGTCCACTTGAGATTTGGATCTGCCTCAGTTTTAGGATAATGCCCTGAAATGATAAGGAAAAATGGATGGACAGTGTGGATAAAACCCACACATCACATGACCACTCAAAGCTCCTGCCCATCATAATGTTTTGAGCAGGAAACATTTTGATGGGCCCAAATAGTTTTGAGCGCGGAAGCGGATAGCAACGGAAGAAAGCTTTTTGCAGGAAGTTCCTGCACTGGAAAACTATGTGGGGCCCATCGTCATGTTTGTGAGAAATCCAATCTGTCTATCCATTTTGTGAGATCATTTTAGGACATGGGGCCAAAAATTAACAGGATCCAGTACTCAAGTGGGCCAAAAACTTAAGGATCAAACATACACAATTGACATATTCGTAGTGCCACAGGATCTTTGAATCCAGCTAATATTTGTGTTTTCAGCTCATCTAAGTAGGAACGACATTACGAATGGTATGGATGGCATGTAAACATCATTGTGGACCCTAGGGAGGTTTCAACAGTAGAAATTTTCCGACCTACCTTTTCCTTTAGTGCGGCCCACTGAAGTTTTTTATCCTGCTCATTTTTTGTATTAAGTCTTAAAATGAGCTCAAAAAATGGATGAACAGGGTAGATTTCTCAAAAACATCACTTGGGCCCCACCTAGATTTCCAGTGCGGGAACTTCCTGCTTCGAGGAAATCTCGTCCTTCCAGCGGACGCCGATTAGATACTGACAGGTTGAGTAGCCAGACCTGCTACTGAGTGACATCACCAAAATTTGTGGGGCTCATCATAATGTATGTGGCGTATCTACACCATCCATCCATTTTTAGAGATCATTTTAGGGCATGAGATAGAATGAGTAAGACCCAAATCTGGAGTGGACCCCACCACAGAAAACAGTGGGGAGAGTGACACCCACCGTTGAAACCTTCCTAAGGTACACTATGATGTTTATCTGAGATCCAACCTGTTTATAAGTTAAGACGGACATGAAAGAATCGAAAAAACAAATTTCAACTTGATCAAAAACTTTCGTGGCCCTTAGAAAATTTTAATGGTGGACGTCACTCTCTCCACTATTTTCTGTGGTGGGGTCCATTCGAGCTTTGGATCCGACTCATTCTTTGTCTAATGCCCTAAAATGATATCTGCAAATGGATGGACGGTGTGAATACAAAACAAACATCATGGTGGGTCCTACAGAACTTGATGATGTCAGTCTGCAACTCAACCCATCAGTAGCTAATCCGCATCCCCTTCCAGCGGAAGCGGAGTGGCTGGTGTACCACACATCAGCTATATAGCTGGTGTAGATACGTGTTGTGGGAAGACGAGCACAGATGCTCCTCGAGCTCCAAGTTGTACGAACGGTTCAAATGAGATCAAAGTTACATGGCCCCACAATGATGTATTTATTATATCCACACCGTTCATCAATTTTTCGAGATCATTTTAGAGCATGAACCAAAAAAATTGAATCATATACAAAGCTCAAATGGACCACACCAAAAATAGCAGCGAGGATAATGATTTTCATTGTTAAAAATTTTGTAGGGCCCACCATAACGTTTATTTTCCATCCAATCTATTAATAAGGTCAAAAATACATGGTGAAGAGGAAAAACAAATTTCACATTGATCCGAAACTTCTGTGACTCCCAAAAGGGTTTCAATGGTAGGAGTTGAATCCCCCATTGTTTTTTGCATTGTGGTCCACTTGATATTTAGATCTGTCTTATTTTAGTATCAAGCCTTAAGACGAGCTCTCCAAATGTATGGACGGTTTGGATATAACACACACCTCATGATGGGACCCACAGAACTTGCTGACGTCAATACACCAGCTATATAGCAGGTGTGTGGTACACCAGCCAATCCGCTTCCCCTTCCATTGCGATGATTTCAGAAGCAGATTAGCTACAGATAAGTTGATAGCCAAACTCGCTACAGAAGTGACGTCACTAGGTTACGTGGGCCCCACTATGGTGCATATTTTGTATCTACACCATCCACCCACTTGGAGAGATCATTTTAGGTCATGACCCAAAGAATGAGCCACATACAAAGCTTTAGTGGACACACCACAGAAAACAGTGGGGAGAGTGACGGCCACCATTAAAAACTTCCAAGGGCCACAAAAGTTTTTGATCAAGCTGATATTTATGGTTTCCCTTCTTTCATGTCTGCGTTAACTTATGAGCAGTTTTGATCTCAAATAAACATAATGGTGAACATTAGGAAGTTTCCAACGGTGGGCGTCACACTCCCCACTGTTTTATGTGGTGAGGTCCATTACAACTTTGGATCTGCCGTATTCTTTGCTTTATGCCCTAAAATAATCTCTGCAAATGGATGGACGATATGGATGTAACACATACATTATGATGGATCCCACAGAACTTGATGACGTCAGTTCAATATCCAGTCACGCTACTCAACCTGTCAGTAGCTAATCCAAGTCCGATAACTTCTCGCGAATTCGGTGTGGATCACGTCCTACCGCTACCCGTCTCCAGCTATGAATGGGCAGGAGCTTTGAGTGGTCATGTGATGTATGGGTTTTCTCCACACCGTCCATCCATTTTTCCTTATCATTTCAGGGCATTATCCCAAAACTGAGGCAGATCCAAATCTCAAGTGGACCACACCACAAGAAGCAGCGGTGATAATGATTCTCACCGTTAAAATTTTGTTAGAGCCCACCATGATGTTTATCTGACATCTAATCTGTAGATTAGGTCATATGGACCTGGATGATGGCAAAAAACAAATATTAGCTTGATCCAAAATTTTGGTAGCCCCATGAAGTATCTAATGGTGAGAGTTCAATCAACATTGTGTGGCCCACTTGAGATTTTGATCTACCTCATTTTTGAGTTCATACCATAGATTTATTTTTAAAAATGTATGGACGGCGTGGATTTATCACTAACATCTTAGTGAGACCCACCTAGCATCCCAGCGGAAGAACTTCATGTAAAAGACTTCCGCCGCATCCTTCGGAGAGTCAGAGATTAGGGAGAAGAGGCGTGTTAGATACGGAAACTTGCTCTTTCAAACTCGCGCATAAGAATGCCTTCATCCAGACCGTTTAGAGCGTCTCTCTCTCTCTCTCTCTCTCTCTCTCTCTCTCTCTCTCTCTCTATATATATATATATATATATATATATATCAAGGTGGGGCCCACATTTAAACCAGCCCTTTTGGACCCGTTTTTGAAGTGCAAATATCAGCATATTTTCAAACAAAGTAAAAGTGTAATAATTACCTATTTACCAAGTATTTACCAAGGATTTAGAAAATCAAACAGGCCCTTAACAGTAATTGTAGCGATAATAGCTCCAGTAAAATAATATAGGGCTTTTTTTTTTATAGATCGTGATGAAATTATGCAATTAATTCCAACTTCTCAAATGAGGAGACTATAAAATACTCCACTTCACTCCAACTTCTTAAATAAGGGGCTATTTTGGCAATGTCAACAACAAACTCCACAATGTGCTCTTTAAACAAGGACATTAACTAACTACAATGTTTGGATTGTTGGGAAATAATTGAAAATTGGAAATGAAGCACTTTTCCCATGATGGGATGTTTCGATACGTTTGGATAGCAAAAAAAATAGTGGTTTCCACATAGCAGTCATTACAATTTTTTATAGTCAAATTCTATGGCACAAGATACGAGGTGACCATTGTCTCGCTAATATGGGATTCTCACTTGCTATCCAAGCAAGAACCCTAAAAATGGAATCAATTGGAATCCATTTTTGAATAGGTCACGAAAATCAATAGTGGATAATTAATACATTTTCTTTTCTTTTCTTTTCTTTTTCCACTATCCAAACAAGCAATGAGGAAGGCCAGTTTGGATTCATTCAAATGTAAATACATGAGAACAACATTTCTATTATTTTTTTGTAAATTTCTTGGAACGTCATTTCCACCTTCCCATTTCCTTAAACATGTCCATTTTTCGTTTCCTTTCCCATACTTGAGAAATGCCATTTCCAAGAAATGACCTCTCTTTTTACAGTGTGCCCCCCATGTAATCACAAGTGTCACTACATGTGTCATCACCTATCTTCTACATGCCCCACATGTACCACCATGCATCTTCAAGTGCCCCACATGTGCAACCATCCATCTTCAAATGTCATACACATGCAACATGTGTCACCACCCATCTTTTGGTGCCCCATGTGTCAATGTTCCACACACCACAATGTGCCACATGCAACACGTGCCACCCTCATCTTCAAATGTGCCACATGATTTCCATACATCTTTAAGTGCTTCAAATGCACCAATGCCAACGTGTTCAACATGTAACACCAACCACCTTCAACTGCCCACATGTCATTGTGCCACACACCCAAATGTGCCACCTCATCTTCAAGCAACCTACATCTATCAATGTATCATGTGCTGTTGTGCCACATGCCACATGCTGCCATACATCTTTAAGCTCTCCACATGCACCTTACATGCCAACATGCCACGTGTAGCTTGTGCTGCCATCAAGGTGTCCCATATCGGTATCGGTTGGCGTAACGGTACCCTCCGAAACCGATATGGATACGGGGGCGTAACGGCGCAAATTTTTTTTTTTGCCAAAAAAATATGAAAAAATACGGATTAAACCCGGAATATTCTAAGCATTCCAAATATGCATTCATTTATAAATTGAAACATGTTTATGGTGGTGTAACGGTCCACTCTTTGGTGAGAAGTTGTATGAAGTTGTATCGGACTGTCTGATTAATTTATGAACCAGATAACCTGAATTTGACTACAAAATTCATATATTTAATTTTCTAAATATCTAATTTATATACTTAACAACTTGATATCATTTCTCCCAATAGTTCTTTAAAAAAATGAAATTAAATTCAAGTAGATGACGTTGCCAATTTGGGGCCGACTTGGAGGACCAATATATGCACCAAATCAGCCTCAAATTCATGCAATTTATTGTCATTATCCCACTTATAAATTGGTAGACATTTATTGGATAGTGAATCATGAAAAAAATCAAAAGGCCCTAATTTAAAAAATAAAAGTCCACAAATTAACAATTAATACTATTCAAATAATTTGATTTTGGCATTGTGAGTTAGCAATAGCAGTCCATAATTTAATTGCTAAATTTTAAGTTAATATATGTCTCGTGTACAATTTTTTAAGGCTCAAATTAGGCGGGACTTGAATTATGAAGTGTAGCACATGTGTCAAAAAATTTTGGGCCCCACCCGTGATGAATGTGTTATATCCACACCGTCCATTCATTTTGCCAAAAAATTTTAGGGCATGAGCCCAAAAATGAGGCACATCCAAAGCTCAAGTGGACAACACCATAAGAAACAATAATAATTAAACGTTCACCATTAAAAATTTATTGGGGGCTACAAAAGTTTTAGATCAAGCTGACATGTGTGTTTTCTCTTCATCCACATCAGTGTGACCCAGTTAATAGGTTAGATTGAAAATAAACATTACAGTGGACCTTAAGAAATTTTTAATGGTGACCATTCTATAACCATTGTTTCCTATGGTGTGGTCCACCTGAGATTTGGATATTATTAATTTTTTAGATCCTAACTTAAAATGGCGTGGCAAAATGGATGGACGACATGGATAAAATATTATACATCATGGTGGGGCCCACTCGGGTCTGATCAGATCAGATTGAATGGAAAATAAACGTTACCGTGGCCCTACGAATTGTTTAACGGCGAAAATATTATCTCCGCAGCTATTTTTGGTGTGGTCCAGATGATCTTGGGATATAATTCATTTTTTGGATAGTGATCTAAAATGATCTCTGAAAATAGATGAACGGTGTAGATGTAATAAATACATCACTGTGGAGCCCATATAACTTTGATCTCCTTTGAATCGTTCGTACAACTCGAAGCTCAAGGAGTGTCAGCACTCGTCTTAGCGTGACACGTACCTACAGCTAGCTGCATGGTACGCCTGCAAAAAAAAAAAGGAAACCGAAAAGAAAAAAGAGGGAAAGAAGAGAGAAGAAAAAAGAGGGAAAGAGGGAAAGAAGAGAGAGAGAGAGAGAGAGAGAGAGAGAGAGAGGAGAAGAAGAAGAAGAAGAAAAGGAGGAAGAAGGCCGCAGCCGTAGCTACCTGAGAAGAGGAAAAGAAAGAAAAAGAGGTATGTTTTTTTTTTTTTTTTTTTTTTCGAGGCGTGCAATGTGCCGTTACGGGTCAGTAACGGTCGTTACGCCTGTAACGGGCCCGTATCGGCCGATACGGGTACAAAAACTGGGAACGGCCGATACAGGCCCGTATCGCGTAACGGGTACCACCGTTACCGATACGTATCGGCCGTTACGGCCGAAACGTATCCAATTTGGGATACCTTGGCTGCCATCCATCTTTTTTTACACACACGCCGCAATGGGTTCTTGAACCCATGACCTCTGTGTTAAAACTATTGTGAGTCTACCACTGAGCCGTGGAGGGCCCCATAGACAAAATCTGAAGGCCCCGTAGGTAGGGCCAAGTTGATTGGAGGACCCCATTTTCTTTTCTTTTCTTTTCTTTTTTGTACAGAGCCTTTTCTTCTTCCTTTTGAACCTTCCTTTGTGGGACCCACCACTATCCTCTAGCTAACTTCCTTTTATGACTACGACCACCAACATCAAGTTCTCCAATGTATGACCCTCTTATTCGCTTTAGCACAAAAATTTGATAGTTTCATACACTACGGCGAGCACACTTCCTAAAGATAAAGGCCACTATTTAGGCAAATATATTTTAATAATTTTTTTAAATGTTTTATAGGATATCATCCAGTTTGGTTGTGGGTAGAAGAGAATGTTATATGGATACATTTTTATTTTTTATTTTTTGTAGGGAGAAAGGATGTTTGTAGGGGATTAAGGTTATAAGGGATGGTCGGGCTTGTCATGTTAAAGACAATTAAGGAGATAGAAGGTGATTTTTGATATGTTGACTTGATTGAACACTTATTGAACAACCTCGACCATTAACACATCATAACCTCAAGCCTTTAACACATGACAACCTCGACCCTTAACACATGATAACCTCCACCCTGACGACATCAACTCGATTGTGACCCATTTGCTTGCATCTTAAACATCTAACTGTTGGCTTATCTTCTCTTTGAGATGTAATTCTAATATTCTTCAGTCTTCCGACAGATTTTCTTTACGTGGGATCAGATTTTTTTACACATCACTCTAATTTCGTCTAGTTTGTACCTATTAAACTCCTCTAAATTATTGACTAACTCTATATATTGATCTACACAATCATTCTTACTAGGAGATCCTACTATCAACATCTCGACGCACATCAATAGTGCCAGTTTTTCTACATTCGTATGTCTAGTTGTCCCACCGAATGATCGAAAAGCTGCTTTCAAATGGTCCTTCCTCACACATGCTTGTCGTAAATCTCTCTCCCTAATTCCCCTTCCTTTTCCACCCACTTCAGACTCCTCCGAGATTTAGGATCCACACTTCAGGACCATAATCAAGCAAAAGTCCATCTCCGTGAATGTCATAATGGTGTCCTGCATATCAAAAGTCAAGTCACCAATATGCCTTTGCATAGGATAGTAGAGTACTTGACCGTGGGCTCACCATGGTAAGACTATGAAATCCAACACAAATCTGAAGCATGAGTTCCTAAACATCTCTCTCCGAGTAGGACACTTATCAAAATCATCCTTCAGCTCCTTTATAAACTGAGCGGAGCACTTGAATAGTATTGTCGCATTCTCATGATCCAAATAGTCCTTCTAGGTATTTCTAGAGCTACAATGCATTGCATATAAAGTATTAACATCTAAAATTAAAAAATTTTAAAAAAAAAAAAAAAAAAAAAAACTAATAGCAAAGAAAACATAAGAGTAATTAAAACACTAGGGTCAGTGTCATCATGTGGTAAGGGTCAGGGTCGTTATGTGTTAAGGGTCAAGATCGTCATGTATCGGGAGTCGAGGTTATAATGTGTTAAGGGCTAAGGTTGTTCAACAAGTGTCTAACCAAGCTAATACATCAAAAACCACATTTTACGTCTATTATACTTAGTTATTTTCAACATGACAACCCCAACCATCCCTTGTATCATCAATCTCTTCTCCGCACAACAACAACAACAACAAAAAAATATATCCGTACAGCATTCCCTTCTACCTACGACCAAACTAGATAGTATCTTTGCCTTAACAGTGGCCTCCATCTTTAGGAAGTGTGGTCGCTGGAGTGTACAAAACTGTCATTTTTCATGCTGAAGCGAACAAGAGGGTCGGACGCCGGAAAAAGAAGTTGATCAGAGTGTGGTGGTGGGTCCCACGAAGGAAGGTTCAAAAAGAAGAAGAAAAGGCTTTGTAAATCTGGAAAAAAACAAAAAACAAAAACAAAAACAAAACAAAATGGTCGTCCCGACTTGGCCCTACCTGTGGGGTCTTCGCACACTGTTTGTGGGGCCCACTGTGGGGTATGTGTCGAATCCACTCCATCCATTGGATTCTGTCTATAATCTAAGGGGCATGGGCCTGGGAATGAGGCACATCAACAGATAAGGTGAACCACGACACAAGGAAAGAGTTGGGGTTGAACGGCCACCGTTAACTGTTGTTGTGGACCACGGAAAGCTCAAATTTGGCTGAAATTAGTATTTTTCTGCTGAAATTGTGGGCCACAGAGAATCAACGAATTGGATCTCCCTTCTAGTGGGCCTAATCAGCACATGATGGACCACATCATGCATCAGAATTGGGGTCCTCTATCTTCTCCCACACTCAACTGTCATGCGAGCGCAAGGCTTAATGTAAGGGCATTTTGTTCTTCGAAATTTCAAAAAGTTGTCAGGAGGCTAAAAAAAGAAATGAAAATGGAGGCTAAACACAATCCCTTTTAATCCATGAATGCGCCACCTAACCAAGTTTTGCAAGCCACTAAAAAACGGCTCTAGTTCTCTCCTAGCAGTGCGGCAAGTTGTTACAGAAAGGAATAAAACAATAGGATATTCAAACATAATTCAGAAGCATGAGTCAAGTGCTAGAAGTGCATGGTAGCATCATCTTCTGGACCTTAGCGGACAAGGAATTTGCAGGGTCTCCCATGATAATGTCAGAATACGATGTTAGGAGTTCATTGAGGATGTTAGGAACTACTGCAAACCACACGATTTATGCTCCACTGCCTAGGGGCATGTGGAATCTCAATTACAATGGTTGTTCCAGTGAACATTGGGAGCCAGGATTGGGAGTATCATTAGGTATGATTGGGGGGTACAGCCAGTTGGAAACATTGACCCAAGGAGGCAAATGTGAGGGTTTTGCTGGCCAAAATGGAGAAACTTATTCAGCTACATGTGCCTACAACAATTATAGAGGGTGAATCCCCTAATCTGATAAAACGGGCTTCATCCACAGGTGGCTATCCTTGGAGATTGGCAAGATGGGGGGAAGAAAATGAGGGGAAATGAGGGAGGTTATCTTGTTTCCTTCATTCATTCAGGTAGCTGACGGACAGGCAAGGATTGGAACCCAACTCCAAATCCAATCAGTGTTGACTGGGGAATTCTCCCTCTGTTGTAATTCCAGTTCCTGTTTGACCCCCTAAAAACCAAAACAAGGAAAATAAAGAAAAGAGTTTTAATATATAAAAAAAAAGGCACTCAAACTAGGAGTGGCGAGTGGCTCATCACATACTTAGTCCTTGAGTCAAGAGCGTTACCTATCATCCTATTCGCCCCTCCAATAAGCCAATGGGATGCAGGCCCAAAGAAAGTCTTCTTAGTTTTCCTACTTGGGTGTGTGTGTGTCACTACTTCATTACAGAAAAACAAAGTATGAATTTACATACAGAGATTGTGCAATACAACAAGAATGACAAATAACCCCATCTTCCCCTTAATAGTCGAAGAATCCACAAGAAACTGCATTTGACATTCATAATGATGCAAATCTGTATCAAGATGGCACATGACACTTGTCTCGATCAAACATAGAAAATGGCATAGGTGGGTACATTGGTAGAGAATTTAAGAAGTTCACTACAAATGGTATCATTAAATAAGTCCAACAGGCAACAAACATATCATATTGACTATAAGAACAGACGTACCAATAGTTTAAGATTGTCTGCAGCATGTGCTTCTTTCTTTCATGGAACTTGACCTGTCCAAGGATGAAGTTTACTACCAAACACTCTTTTAAGTTCAAAGAAATCAAATAAGATTGCATGAGCACATTGACAAGGAAATTCAGATGAGAGGGAGCAGCAAAATTATAGTATTCGACATTGAAGATCCCAATGAAGCCAACTGTTTAGTGCAACTGAAACATAACTAGCATGGAAAAATACGCCGATGCAAATGAAAGTGTTCGTCTCTACCATTTCAAGTGTTTCAATCGAGATTCCAAAGAAGTCATGTGTTAAGCAGCATCAAATGTTAAAAGGGTGTGTGCTGTTGTCTGGATGCTCAACAGAACCGAATTGGTATCATCCACCAAAGGCCCATTTGGACGCACTTCCTGAAAGGGGGGTTTCTGGAAAAGGAGGCTTCAAGCCTACTTTTTCAATCAACTTGGCAAAAACCAATCAGATTGGTTTTTATCGAGTCAGTGTTTAGTGCCTATTTTGTTGAGCAGGAGATGACAAAGGTGTTTGCAAATTGCATCCAAAATCACAAGATCAGCTGCCATTTGGATCAAAACGGTGTTTAGGCCTCAAACGTCCTTTCGGAGGTGCATCCAAACAGGCCCTAAAAGTAATGACCAAACCGGGAATTCCTGTGTTGCACCATTTCAATTCATAGCAATGACCAAACCCCTAATTGTGATTCCATGTGTTACAAGTTTGGTGCGGAAAAGTTCATAGTTTCAATTTGGGGGCAGGTCCTTCATTACGAATCGAGCGGGGTGACCACCACACTCCTCCTTTCCAATTTATTGACCGCAACTTAATTAAACTGAGCATTCGATGGAGCCTATTGTCCTAAAGAAAGGACGCAAATGAGAGGAGGAATCAACTTGTTCACTGTCTCCATATGATTGTCTGCTAACCAACAAGATAACATCTCTTCTTCGGTAATCCAACAACTTGTAAGAGACTGAAAATTAATAGATAGTAATGATTCTATATATTGTATCCAGTTCCCAGAGTTTCAACATAGCACACCGGATGTTATGCAGCATTTAGAAGGTAGACCCATTCCACCCGAAGTCGGAGCCCTGCAAAATGTATAGTGCCAGAGCATTAGCACCTCAAATGCCAGCACCAAACTGTAATAAACAGAAACTAACGAGGCTTTTAAATTTCACACAGTGACACACGTATAGAACACCCAAGCTGTCCATCAGGTGCCATTCCACCATCAAGTCGACCACATGGTCGGAAATAGACAAGCAGATATTTTTAGATGACCGTTTATCTCATACAATGTGGCCCACCAGATGAGTAGATCTAACTGGCCTGATTCTTAGGCCAGGGATTTACAGCCTACACAGTTGGGCCCACCTGATGGATGGCTGGGATCTAACTCATCCGGCATTGGCACATGTGACAATGTGTACGGGCTGGGCCATGTGTGTGGAATTAGCCAGCCTCAAAACTAAACCAGGTGTGAAATCAAACAATCAAATCATTGAAGGGGATTGAAACTGACAATTTCACATGATTATCAGCAGTCAAGGATTATTTACATTATCTATTGCTGATGCAAAGCATGCAAACACTGTGCATATTCTTGGCTCTGATGGGCCTAACAAACAAGAGAAATGAAATGAGAAAAAAATGGACGAGTGGCGATAATCCATCGCCAGGTCTGCAGGAGGTTGAGATGGCTTGCCTTTGTGTCGTAGAACTTGAGAAAGAAGCGTGACTTGGGAACGGACAACTTGGTCTCGAGGATCGTAGCAATCGCAGCACTCAGTTTCTTGTTCGTGTCCGGATTCAGGCCTCCGATGGAGACCAGCTCACCATAAGCTGTGGGTTGCTCAGTCCCCCCGAATGACATGGGAACCGATCCCTTCAGCACGATCATCACATACTGCGAATAATGAATACAAACTAATTAATGTTTTTGGCTCGTTGGTGTGCCCAGCCAAACTACTCACCATATTTTAGACAAGCGATAAAAAAGAAAACAAAGATTATACTTGAAAATATAATAAATTGCTTTCAAAAATATGTTGAATCCACGCATACAGGGAACTAATTAAAAATCAAAGCAATTCTCCTGCCTAACTATTTTGAATATTTGACGCAGGATGGACAGGAAAAAGGAAGAGGAGAATAATGGATTTCTACACACAGAAACAATTCAAAGGGTTGATTTTATAGGATTTTCTCCCTTTGCAAGAGAATGCTTCTCCCTAAAGTAACTCCTTTATTTATTTCCCAACATCATCACCATACGGCATCTACAAAGACATACATACATACATACATATATATATATATAAAGACTCGATTATTCTAATTTATATATATATAAAGACTCGATTATTCTAATTTAAGAAAAGAACAAAAAATACTACAATCTCTCCCTTTCATTCTCTCATTCCTATCTCTCTAACTTATCTTATTAAGATCTCCCAAAATATTAATATACCTTATTAAAGATCCCCCAATTATTAATATATCCTATTAAGATCTTCTAAGACTAAAATCTCTCAAAACAGTAAACCAGTAATGATCTAACATCCCTTTAAATATTCTTTAAAATCTTTACTAAATAAAGACCTCACAGAATCAAGCAAAGACCCACGCAAAGGATACCCATCCCTTAAAATTTTCTAAGCATAGCTCAACATGCAGGCCCCACCAACAAGCCGTAGATCAGCAAACTGGTGTTTTGGGGCCCACATCTTCTTCGCACGCTTCATGGATCATTAATGCTTGCATAATATTACATATTATAATTTTCAAAACAAAAGGAAGGGGGGGGGGGGGGCTCGGGACAATGTCAGTTTGTTGTTCCATAAGGCATCAGGTGCATATTTCAACTTCATGGGCCATGGTATTGAAGAAAAAATGGTAGATACAACAGTTCGGCCTAAAAGTGTTACTTGTTTGAATGCACAGTGAAAAATCTCGTTTTCGGCTCTTTCTCAGCCTGAGAAATTTTCAGAAGATTTTGGGGCCTGTTTGGATTCATGGAAAAGAAAGGAAATGTTGTTTCCCATGAAACTCACTTTTTGTTGTTTGTCAAGCCTTTCTTTGCGGGAATTTGTGGGAAACACCATTTCCCACTTTCTATCTTTGTTATAAAATGAAGAAATTTATTTTCCCACCTCTACCCTTAAGAAAGTCATTTCCCCATATGGAAGGGAAATGGGCTTTCTCAAGAGTTAAACCCAAATGTCCCACCATCCATCTTCAATTGCTTCACATATTCAAAAGTGCTAGATGAGTTAATGTCCATCTTCAGTTATGCCCCACATGTGCCACCATCCATCTTCTCTTGTGCCCGGCCCCCACATGTGTTAACTTGCCACATGTACCACTGCTCATCTTCTCTTGCACCCCATAGGTGCAAAGCACCTCACATGTGCCAACATGCCAAGTGCCATCATCCATCTTCAATCACACCATATATGCCGCATGAGCTAATGTGCCAATGTGCACAAGTGCTCCATCTAGCTTCAAGTGCCCCCACGTCAAATGTGTCAATGTGTCATATGCCACATGCCATGTACATCTTCAAGCACCTCACATGTGCTACGTGTGCCACAATTCAGCTTCAAATGCCCCCACATGCCACAAGTGCTGCTGTCCATCTTCAAGCATCCCGCATGTGCCTCAAGTGCTACTTGGGCACATGCTAGTGACTACCTAGAAATTATTTATTTTTTCAAGAAACTTTTTTCCCAAACAATAAATTTGAAAATAGATCTTAAATTCCTAAGAAAATCTTGTTCAAAAACAAACAAGGAAAAGAATGTCTCTCTCCACAATTTCCTGAAAATAAGGTTTCCCAAGAAACACTTTTTTCCTTTCCTATGCTTTACATTAATCTAAACAAGCCCTTGCAGAGTTTGATGTTTTCTCACGATATTATTGGGGAAATCTTGCTAAAATTAATTCTTTTTAAATGGCAAGAATGAAATTTATTAAAGCTAAAGAAAGTTCAAAAACAAAAGCAAAATGAAAGGGATGATGAGGAATCAGCCCTCAGCCTGCGATTAAAACAATTTTTCCATAAAATTCATGATAATTTCGCGATAAATTTGCAAAAGATTAAATTTTGTGGGATTTTGAAATTTTAGTGATATTATCATGATTGTATCGTTTACTCCAAATTCCATGAAGATATTGCGAGATTTTCAAAATCTTGGTGGTATTTGGATGTACTCCAGATTGCAGGAAGTGGTTATCCTGCGTCAAACAGGTAACATTCCTTCCTCCATGTGTTTGGGCAGCCTAGAAAGATTACTTTGTGCACTTACTTTTTCTTTTTCATTTTTCATTTTTTTGGAAAGGACAGAAAGGTGTACTTTGAGCACTTCCTAATGTGTTAGTTCCTGGATTGTTGCTCCAAATCGAAGATGAGATCAGAACATAACATCCTTGTCTTCAGATTTGGGTGGAATAGCATGCCCACATTGTTTCTTCTTCTTCTTCTTCTTTTGGGATAGAAATCAAGTGCCCTCACAAACAAATGCAGGTACTTCCAAATGTATCCTGCATAACACTACAGCAGGATTTAAAGAAAAACCAGTTTTTCATCGAAATGTTTTTACATTTTAATTAATGGAAGTAGCCTCAAGTTACAACTACATGCTGCTCATGGCCAAATTGAGAGCAACATAATTGCAATTTGGAGCCTAGTCCCTTATTGTAAATGCTAAAGAAGGTCCTTGCAATTGCCTCCCAGCGTCATTGCTCAAAATACCAGCTGATAAGTAGCATATTAGCCAATCCATATCACGTAGCGTTACCTGCTAATATGATATTTATATGCAAATTTGGACATCATCAAAATTCATAAGTGTATCAGCCAAATGTCTGCCGATACAGACTGATACCAGAGGTCCAATTGATGACCTTAACATACTTCTTGAAAGCAATTGGAAGTTTCATTGGTGTCATAAAAGAGATTTAAGGTGAATTGGGAATTTTGGGGGAATTGAAAATTTAGGTTAAAGGAGTTGGGGATCTTGAAAAACTAGATTATAGGATTTGATTTCAGGGATTTTGGCAAAATTGTGGCGTTGGATTGCTGAATTTGAAGGGCTGGGGACAAATGGAAAATTTAGGGTTAGGATTGGGGAGATTGAAAATTTTAGGATATAGGATTGGGAATTTGGGGAAATTTGGGAATATGGGGTTTTGGGTAAGAGGAATTGAACGACACTGGCTTTGGTCATTAAAAAATCAATTTATATCTATAAATAATTAAATATTAATATTTATTATATTAGAAATAATAATATTTGATATGATTAAACATTAATATTTATTTTATTCATTCATCTCAACATCCACATGGATGAGTGGCAAGACAATGAAGTATAAAATTAGAAATGAATTAATGCGGGGGCATTTTCACACCGGGCTCGAGTGAGGTGGCCTGTGGGATGCAGGGGCACACTCGAGGTGGGTGGCCCGCATAACCCATGGATTTGGGTGGGGCCCACGAGGAGGGTTCGGCCGAGGACCTAACCCGTGGATTTGGGGCCTGGGCTATGAGATAAAGGGATTAATTCGTCATGCTCTATCAGTTCGAGCTTTTAGAGCAAGTGGTTAATTGTCCCGCATCAAATTGGTATCAAAGCGGTACGTCTCGTGTTCGAGACTCCTCGCCGGGGGTGATTAATGCGGGGGCATTTTCACACCGGGCTCAAGTGGGGTGGCCTGTGGGATGCAAGGGTAACTCGGGGTGGGTGGCCCGCATAACCCATGGATTGGGGGCTCGCGATGAGGGTTCGGCTGAGGGCCTAACCCATGGATTTGGGGCCTGGGCTATGAGATAAAGGGATTATTTCGCCATGCTCTATCAGTTCAAGCTTTTAAAGCAAGTGGTTAATTGTCTTGCATCATGAATGCATTCAACGAAACTTAGGAGTAGCACCAATAGGTATTATGATGAGGGAAAGTACACATATATTTTGGTCATGTCCAACAGAGACCAAGTATCGTGCCAATTAGGAGGAGGAAGTTGGTAAAAGTTAAAAGGCTCTAAAAGGACAAGGGGAAGGCCCAAAAGGACGTGGGAGGAGGTAGTAAGAAAAGACTTGACCTATGGTTGAATTGTAGTTATGGTGGCTCTTGATAGAGTGGAATGGCATAACGAGATTCATGTGGCCGATCCCAATTAATTCGGATACGGCTTAGATAATGATGATGACGATTAATAATTATTGTATATAATTAAAACTTGCACCTAGGCATTTCAGGTGCTATGAGGGCAGGTGCACCTAGCCCCTTTAGCTACCCTGGCACCAACGCAAGCCCTAAGTATCCTACTTTGATATTATACTAACTATATAAATAATATGATTCACTAAAAGGTCTATACTCTTTTAAGTACTTGTACTCTTGTAGGATAGTAGAGTCATAGACTTGTCTCACCATCATCACCATCACCAAAGCTTTGTCCCAGCTACTAGAGTCATAGGAGTATGTTTAGGCACACAATTACAAGTTCATAACTATATGTAACTCATGTACAGCTACTGGACACGAATCGAGCTAGCTCGATTAACTTGCTCAGCTCAGCTCGGATAACCTTGACTCGAAAGTTGGGTTTGGGCTGAGCAAAGCTGATATTTTGAGCTCGAAAGAATTTCGAGCAGAGCTTGAGATGGCCCAAGTTTGACTCAACTCGAAGCTCGGCCTGAACTTGACTCGGTTCAGCTCGAGTTATAACTTAATTATATAATATTATATTTATATATATGGAAGCGAAATTGCATCTGAACCCTCCGACCATATCTGCATAGGGGTCCACCATGATGTATCTGTTTATCCACGCCATCCATCCCTTTTCTCATATCATGTTAACACATGGGCCCAAAAATGAGGCAGATCCAACGCTCTAGTGGACCACATCAAATAGTAAGCTTGGGTTGCATTAAATGCACAAAGCATTAAATGCAAGACTCATCTTTATGCATTTAAGGCAACCCAAGCTTAATATTTGGTGTGATCCACTAGAGCATTGAATCGCCCTCATTTTTGGGCCCATGCCTTTAAC
The DNA here is from genome assembly GCA_030180095.1 of Magnolia changhungtana. NCBI lineage: Eukaryota > Viridiplantae > Streptophyta > Magnoliopsida > Magnoliales > Magnoliaceae > Magnolia > Magnolia changhungtana. The sequence goes on from JASAUF010000094.1 coordinate 2,627,019, forward strand.
ATGATCTGAGAAAAGGGATGGACGGCGTGGATAAACAGATACACACATGAGGGGTTGGATATAATACACACATGAGGGGTTGCATGTGAGACCCTACAAGGGTCTGTTTGGACGCCCATTCGAACAGAATCTCAATTTCTCAAGTAAATACAGCAGTAATGATCAAGGCACTGAGCAGCACCATTCTAATTCATGATGAAGACCAAAACCCTAATGGGAATTTCAATTTGGGGGTGCCAATCGCCTAAACCCAATTCCACTTTATCAAATCAAAATGCAATCCAATCCAATTGGCCATCCAAACGCAGCATTAAATAAAATAGGAACGTAATGACACAGATCAAATCCAAAAACCCATATATACTACAACCACTCAGTAGCAGCTCATCCTACATCATAAAAAATTCAAACCCCATTTACCAAAAAAAAAAAAAAAAAAAAAAAAACAAAAACAAAAAATTTATAAATAAATAAATAGACTAGAAAAAATAAAGGAAGCAAAACCCATGTTACAAAATTAGCCCCCAAACTCAAAATAATTACAAAAAAAAATTAAAAATTAAAAATTAAAATCTTTTTAGAGAGAGAGAGAGAGAGAACTGACGGCCTCAGGCTTTCCGATGATTTTGGCCACTGCCTTGGTGGCTTCAGAGAGGATTGAGGAGGTGTCTATGCCCTCCAGGCTCACGTTAGTCGATAAGTTAAGGCAAGGCATCTCTCTCTCTCTCTCTCTCTCTCTCTCTCTCTCTCCAACGTCCAAACCCAAAACCCTCGGCCTCTCTGGTCCTCTCTATATGAGAAATGAGTAGAGACTAGTATGTTAGTTTTACACCATTTAAAAGATATTGAGGCCTCACTCTCCTCATATGGGGCAATCGTTTACAGCTATACTAGCGTACCAAATTCTGAATGGCGTATGTTATGGGAAGATCTGAGTCCCTTGGTATTCCGAGGTCCGATGTCATGTTGATCCAATCCGAAAGATACATCCTTCGACCTAACAAATCGGCTCGGATTACAAGACATTTCGAGAGCAGACGGTATACAATGAAGATCTATTATTCTGAGCGGCACCTGCCTGAAGGTCCGAGCCGACTGCACATTCCGAGACGGGCACTCCTCAGGCCAAATTTAGAAACTGCCATAAGTGAACATAGCCGGTTACTTAGCTCGCAGATACGCACGATGCGAAGAATGTGGAGCATGGATCCTTGGATTACGCGCAGTATCTTCATGATCCGAAAATCTCCCTGATTGAGCAGATCGTACCGTGATTGACGGATCCAGACCATCCTACAGTCAGGTATAAATACATGAGGACCCCATCGCTACAGGTACACAATATCTCGCATTCTTCCTCCACCCTACAACTAAGACCCCAATTCCCTTGGCCTAACTTGGGCATCGGAGGGTCCCCCGACTTAGCCAGGGTCTTCTTTTGTTTACCCTTTGTGCAGGACCAGGGACCATCTAAGGAGCATTGCACGAAGTGGAGGGCGATACAGATTTTGACCACAACATTTTTTTGCGCCGTCTGTGAAAAACTGGTACAAAAAGCCAGGTTCTTATTCTTGAGTATAATGGCTAAAGGAAAGAAGAAAGCAATAGCTATGGAACCAGAGCCGAACGAACAAACTCGCTCCTCCTCACTGCTCCATGTGGAGTCAGCCACGGGACCTACCCAACGTTCTCGCAATCGGGTAAATAAGTATTGCGCCATGCAGGGCAAGATACAAGCCTTACGTGACGAAGTGAATAGGATGAAGCATCAACATGAGCCGCGGTTACATCCGGCTCAGGGGAATCCTGTCCCCGAACCTGCCGGTCTGGTTGTGGAAGCTCACTCGGTGCCAAGGAGTGCGAGGCCCGAGGCATCCTAGCATCCACAACTGTCCATGTCGGGTCAGCATCCTCCTCATACTCAGATCTGACCCTCGGCTCGGAACACTGTCACGCGAGCTCCGACCAATGCATCGGTTACTTTAGCCCTGCCCTCAACAAATCTTCGCTATCGGCTAGAATGGAGGAGGGGAATGAGAACCCCGGAAATAGAAAATATCCAAGAAATCGTAGCAGAGAACAAAGACCCATGGGAGAAGCGGTTCGAAGAACTTAATGACAAGTTCTTGGCCCTGGAGAAGAAACAACAATCGATGTCGGTTCCCGCTGCCGTTCAAGCAATGATGGAAGAGACTGAACCTCCCTTCATCTCGGAAATCATGAGCGAGGTGATGTCTCAAAGGTTCCGGGTACCTCCCGTCATCCAATACACCGGGTCTGGAGATCCGTCTGAGCACATGAAAGCCTACCACTCGTAGATGCAGATCCAGACAACGACAAACGCTATGATGTGCCGGGGGTTCTCGATCATGCTCACAGGATCCGCTCGGAGTTGGTACCGGCAACTCAAGCCAAACTCCGTCAGCTCTTTCGCGGAGCTGAGCCGGCTATTCCTTACCCAGTTTATCAGCAGTAAGAGAAGTCGAAAGCCCAACACTCACTTGCTTACTATCTAGCAAGGGCCGAAGGAGTCGCTGAAAGACTACATCACTCGCTTCAACGAGGAAGCATTACTGGTGGAAGATTATGATGATAAAATGGCACTCCCTGCTTTGTTTAGCAGCCTAAAAGAAGAGAAATTCACTTTCTCTATTGAGAAGAACCCGCCCAAGACTCTGGCTGAACTTATGGCCAGAGCTCAGAAGTATACCAACGCAGAGGAATTTATCAATGCCGGGAAAAGTGTCCAGGTGACTGAGCTGAATAGTAAGGGGAAGAGGCCTAGGAACGAGGAATCCCAGATGTCTAACAAAGGCACCGACGACCGCTCTCCTCGCGATCGCCATCCAAGCCGAAGGCCAGAGGGACAGTTCTGTTCCTATACCCCTCTTAACACATCTGCCGAGCAGATCCTAATGGACATCCGAGGAGAAAAACTACTGAATTGGCCTGTTTGCATGAGAGCCGATCCTGACCATTGAGACAAGCGCAAGTACTGCCGCTTCCACCAAGACATGGCCACAATACGGATGATTGTGTAGACCTTAAAGATGAGATTAAAGCCCTTATTAGGAAAGGGCACTTGCTTCGATACACAAAAGAAGGGAAAGTCACTCGAAGAAAAGAAACTGAGCGAGAACAGCCAAATAACGCTGTGGAGGAACACGCCAAAATCCGTACCATATTCGAGGGTACATCTAGTGGAGGAGATTCAAATAGGGCGCGAAAGGCTCACTCCAGGAAGTCCGAACTGGAACACTACGTCCATTTAACCGAGCAGCCCAGTAAGGAACTTCGGGTCAGTCCGTGCACTCCGACTTTCACAAAAGAAGATGCGCGTGAGATTCAGCACTCACATGACGACGCTTGGTAGTCACCATGACTATAGCGAATCGCAAAGTGTACTGCATTTTAGTCGACACTGGGAGTTCAACCGATGCGATCTACTCTGAGGCTTTTGAAAGAATGGAGATTCCGCAGTCTCATCTCAGACCTGTGAAGACCCCCCTGTACGGCTTTGCCAGGGAAAGAGTGATCTCCAAAGGAGTCATTTCCCTCCCCGTGACTGCGGGAGAAGGACAACATCAAGTCACACTTATAGTGGACTTCCTAGTTGTTAATGTGTCGTCTGTACACAACGTTATCCTAGGCAGACCCTCTCTCAACGCAATGAGAGCAGTCATCTTCATCTATCACCTGATGATGAAATTCCCCGCTGAGGGTGAGATAGGCTACCTCTGAGGCGATCAGCGAGAGGCTCGGAGATGTTATGCAGTGGTGGTAAAGAAGGGGTCAGTCAGGAAGGCGCTCGCCATCAATGTTCTAGACCCCCAAGGGCCCTTGGAAGGCTCATCCGTGGAAGACATGAAAAAAGTACCACTCGATGAAGCTGATCTGAGTAGAACTGTTCAACTCGGGACATCACTGAATCCTGAGCAACGACTTGAGCTTCTAACGTTTCTGCGACAACAGAAGGATGTCTTCGTATGGTCCCACTAAGATATGCCCGGGATTTCTCTGGAAGTCATAGTCCACAGACTGAATGTGGATCTAGATCACAGACCTGTTGAGCAAAAAAGGAGGTTATTTAATGTCGAACGCTATGAAGCAATAGCCGATGAGGTCTCCGGTCTGCTCGACGTAGGATTCATAGAAGAGGTGTATTATCCTGATTGGATCGCAAATGTGGTCCTCGTGAAGAAAACTAATGAAAAATGACGGGTGTGAGTAGACTACTCAGATTTAAACAAAGCTTGTTGTTCACTCCCCAAGTATAGGGTTGTGATGTAGTAATAAACTCGGTAAGATCGAGGTCGAATCCCACGAGGACTGGTCGTCACAACTCAAATCTATGATTCTCCTTAACTAATCCAACAAAGAGTGGAATAAACTACTAAGCACAATTCTAAGAAAAAATAAAACAATTAAGAACGGGGAAGAAAATTCGATCAGAGAGAGAGCACTAGGACTTTCGAATCCACCCCTAATTATCCTAACCCTTGTTTTGTCTGTTGATTCACCTTGATCTAGATTGATACCACTTAAATAGAGAAAGCACAATCTGTGTCCTAAATCGGGCATACAGACTGTCTAATTCCTTTAAGCAATGCCATGAACAATACATCCCATGTCCTTGGTCGGGCACATGGTATGTACAATTCATTAAAGCACCCTGTTCCTTCCTCTATAGGAAACCTGTTCTTGATCAGACACAAGCACCTGTAATAAGCATCCAAACAACATCCATATATATACTTTGGTCAAGTTCATAGATGGAGAAGTATGGAATTTAAACCTATAAAGCCCACTCAGAGAAAGAAACAAATTAATTAAAATTCAAAGTAAATCATCCAATACAAGAGCTGATCAAATTAGGGGCTTCATCTCAGCCCTAGCTGAGAGATTAGTTACCCATAAAATCCATAAAAAGATATTAAATAAAATTCATAAACTAAAACACCAAACCGAACAATCTCTCTCTCTTCTTCCTTCTCTTTCTTCTCTTTCTCCTCTCCCTGGCTCTGGATCTCCAATTCCCTGGATCTGAATACCTTCCCCACGTCCAAAACTTCCCTTTTATAGTTATTGGATGGCTGGAATCGGTGGCAGAGTCGTAGACGGACTCGAAGTGTAATTTTTCGCAGCCGTGATCGGTGGGCCCCACAGAGGTGTTTTCTGGACAATCTACCCCGTCCATTGGATTCAGGACGAAATTTCAGTCAAGAATGAGTGGTTTTAAAGGTCCATTGGTGCGGCCCACAGAAGAAATCTCGAAAAGATCAGTTTTGAACGTCGCCGGGTAGCCCTTTTGTGGCCTCTGTATCACGCACGTGTGTATGCATGGGAGTGAACTATCAGCATGGGTTTGTAGTTCTCGCGGCCCTCTACAAGATGGACGGCTCGGATCAGTCGTACGGGCGACGGGTGGGGCCCACAATCTTCCACAAAACAGGACAGCGAAGACGCTACGCGGACGCGAATCTCCGTCCGCTGACAATGGTGGGGCCCACTCCATTGATCAAAACGAAAATCCACTCTGTTCATTACGTGGAGGACGAAAAACCGGTCGGGAATGCAGAGTTTCGGCTACTGTTGATGAGGCCCACCTGACTTTTACTTCCGCCGTCAATCTGATGTTTGAACGGATAGGATCTGATATAAGATTTTATTCGGATTTTTTCCACCTAGGCGAGGGGTATGTCCGCCCCAGGAAGTGGATGGACGGTATGGATTGTTTATTTAGACACAAGGTGGGCCCTACAACTGAGGACAGCGGCCGGTCGGCGGGAACGCTGGAATGCGTTTTTGAGGAAGATGGTGCGACAGAACGCGGGTCAGCGCCCGCGCTGACCCGACTTCGCGTTCGGTGCACACCCAGTGCACGTGTGCTGTGCACACGCGTGCCCTGTACATGGGTCCCACCGTGATGTTTTGAGAAATCTGTACCGTCCATCCTCTTTCTCATATTTTTTCAACCGCCAAAACCAGATTTGAGGTAGTTCCAGATATCAGGCGGGTCCCAAATTGTAAATTAACGGGCTGATCTGTCCGTTGGACCACTTCCCAAGATCTGCGAGGGCTGAAATTTAATATGTACGGTTGATTTACGGCCCCCATCATATGTATGAAGTTTCGAGTCAATTGGATGACGGAAAACATATGATCTTGCATTTTGCACCAATTTCAGGCCCCTTTGGCTTGCTTTCCTCAGATCCCAGCCGTGTAAAATCTTCATTATTGGTTTTCTGGAGTCCATCCCGAGCTCTGGTAATTTCGGATCGTCAAATCCATGCTTTTACCATCATTTTGTTATACATGCTCCTAATTTCCTCCTGTAACAAAAACACGAGTAAAATCTGATGTTAGGCCTTATCATGTACATAAAATAGGGCAATAATCGGGGTCTGATATGCAATATTTGACCCTGATCACTTGTCCGAAAGATAGCTTCCCGTTGCCTCGGATCGACCAGCTAGTAGACAGCACGGCGGGTCATGAACTGCTCTCTTTCCTGTACGCATATTCCGGATACAATCAGATCGCGATGCACCCCCCAGGCAGGCAGAAGACTACCTTTGTCACGAACAAAGGACTCTACTGTTACCAGGTCATGCCGTTTAGCTTGAAAAACTCTGGGGCCACATATCAAAGGTTAGTGAATCAGATGTTCTCGAAGCAGATCGGGCGCACCATGGAAGTATATGTTGACGACATGTTGGTAAAAAGTGTTAAAGCATCCGATCACCTGATGGATCTCAGAGAAATGTTCGCCGTCCTCCGAGAATACCAGATGAAACTAAATCCGACAAAGTGCGTCTTCGAAGTCGGCTCAGAAAAATTCTTCGGTTTTCAAGTCAGTCAGAGAGGAATCGAGGCAAACCCTGACGAGATCAAAGCGCTACTCGACATGAGTTTGCCTCAGACTATCAAGGAAATCCAAAGCCTTACGGGTCGAGTCGCAGCACTCGGATGTTTCATATCCAGAGCGACAGATAAGTGCCTCCCCTTCTTCCAACAGTTGAAGGGTCATAAGAAGGCGAAGTAAACATCAGAATGCGAGCAAGCCTTCCAGCAACTGAAACAATATATGGGTTCACCCCTTCTACTATCCAAACCGGAAGAAGGTGAGCCCCCATTCTTTTATCTCGCGGTTTCGGCTTCAGCCATCAATTCGGCCCTGATCAGGGAGGTCGGAGGTAAACAACACCCTGTTTATTACGTGAGTAAGGCCATGGTACCTGCAAAAACAAGGTACTCATGCCTGGAGAAGTTAGCACTCAGTCTAGTTGTTTCAGCTCGGAGGTTGCACCCATACTTTCAAGCTCATTCTGTAATCGTATTGACAGACTCTCCTCTTAGACAATTATTTCAAAGGCCTGAAGTGTCGGGACGAATGACAAAGTAGGTCATCGAACTTGGTAAGTTCGACATTCAATTTCGGCCGAAAACAGCAATCAAAGGCCAAGCCGTAGCCGACCTCATCGCCGAATTCACTACTCCTAGCCCTAGAGAGATTAGTATTGAAGTTGAAGCAAGTTCACCCGCTCCTCCGGGTGACTAAAAAGCAGTATTGGATTCTGGATGGGTTCTCTATGTGGACGGGTCATCAAATGCAAAAGGGGTCAGGGCCGGGATCGTCCTGATTGCGCCTGATTCCACAACGGTTCAATATATAATTAGACTGGGGTTCAAGGCCTCAAACAATGAGGCAGAGTACGAAGCTTTGCTGGTCGGGCTCTAGTTGGCGGCAAGTCTGGGTGTCCAATTCCTTCAGGTTTGATGCGATTCTCAGTTGGTAGTAAATCAGATCTCTACCGAGTACGAGGCTAAGAAAACAAGGACGAGGAAATTGATCGAAAAGTTTTAGAATCGCATGATCCATCAAATCCTGAGGTGAAAAATTTATGAGCTGACGCCCTAGCACGGCTCGTGTTGGCCGTAAAAGGGAAGATCCCGCGAATCATCCCCGTCGAATTCATAGAGTAATCAAGCATCAGCAAGGAAGAGAAGGAAGTCAATCCAGTTCGAGCAATTCCAAGCTGGATAGACCCGATCTTTAGTTATCTCACGACAGGTGAGATCCCTTCAGACAAGCTAGAAGTCAGGCGGCTCAGAGTCCAAGCAGCCCGATATACTGTCCTAGATGGTATCCTGAACAAAAAGGGACATTCTCAGCCCTATCTCAGGTGTCTCCGAGCTGATGAGGCAGAATACTTATACGAGAGATTCATGAAGGAATCTGCAGAAATCATTCCGGCGGTCGGGCCTTGGCCCTAAAGATACTCCGACAATGGTACTTCTGACCAACTATCAGAGATGACACCAAGGACTACGTTCGAAAATGCGATAAATGTCAGCGCTTCGTGGCCGTGTCGAGACAGCCCGCTGAAGAAATGACCCCTATGAGCGCCCCCTGGTCGTTCGCTCAGTGGGGAATCGACATTATCGGCCCTCTGCTCACAAGAAAAGGACAAGTTAAGTTCGCTATTGTCATCGTCGACTACTTCACCAAATGAGCCGAAGCCGAGCCTGTCGCCAAAATCACTGAGCAGAAGGTGATTGACTTCGTCTGAAAAAACATTGTCTGTCGGTTCGGAATTTCGGCGCCATCATGTTAGACAATGGCCGGCAGTTCGATAACAACAAATTTCGAAGCATGTGTCGAGGACTCGACATCACGAATGCATACTCTTCTCCCCGACATCCTCAGTCGAACGGACAAGTAGAAGCAGTCAACAAAGTCATTAAACACCATCTTAAGACAAAGTTGGAAAAGGTGAAAGCCAGCTGGGCTGAAGAACATCTATTCGTCCTCTGGGCATATAGGACCATAACTCAGTCCTCAACGGGAGAGACTCCGTTCTCACTCTCCTATGGCTCGAAGGCAATAATGTCAGTTGAAATCAGTTTCCCTACAGGTCGAGTCAAGAGCTATCAAGAAAATCAGAATTCCAAGCAGATTGCGGCCAACCTGGATTTGCTCGAAGAGGTTAGAGATATCTCGAGGCTCCGAGTCGCTGCTTGGCATCAACAAGTGGCACGATTTTATAATTCGAAGGTTAAGACCAGGCGGTTCCGACCAGGGGACTTAGTCCTCCGCCGGGTATTCTAGAATACCGCTGAGCCGGGGGCTGGAACACTTGGACCAAACTGGGAAGGGCCTTATCGGGTTGTCAGGTCAACCAAACCAGGCTCCTACCATTTAGAAGACCTCGAGGGTCGTCAGCTCCCCCACCCCTGAAATGTTAAGCATCTGAAAGTTTATTACCCATGACGGACTAACCTTGGGCTCTCAATAAATGTACGTCTCTGGACGACAGGCCTTTTAAGCCCTTAGCGAAACGTGCGCCTCCGAGCGAGCCTCCTAGTGACAAGCCTTTAAAGCTCTTAATAAAATTTGCTTCTGTGCATCTACACGAACGTATTATCTACTAGGCAAAAGTTGTCTCTCACATGCAGGGGTGGACTCAATGAATTAATCTCTTAAAAAAGGGGTTAGTACATTATCCCACAAAAATTTTACACGGTATCCCCTCCAAGTTAGGGGAAAAGCCTAAAAGCTGACCCGACTCCCCTGACATAGGAGTCGGCTTGCGAACTAACGGGTAAAGTGGAAGGTTCTCGCCAATTGTGGGACGAGTCGACTCCTTAGGGGTCCAGACTCAATGAACAAGCCGTAAGCTCCGAAAACTCTATGAAATGGTATGGGAAAACACTGACCTGTCAAAGGGTCGGCTCAGCCATGCCTTAAGGAAGATTAACCTATCAGTTCGACAATTAAGTGATCTACAGTCAACATTCGAAAAAAAATAAAATAATTACGAATCAATGTGTAAGGAAAAATCATCATTCATACGCCCTTTCCAGAGGGCCAAAAATCATCATCCATGAACCCTCATTAGAAGGTCAAAAAAGCAACAAAAAAAGGATTTCTACCAGTTTTTAAAAAAAAAGAAAAAAAAAGAAAAGTAATGTGAGCTATGCGGATGGTGGGGGAGCTTGGGCGTCTAGGGCCTGATCCGAGCAGGCTCCGTCTACAGGTATCTCTCCAGCTTCTTCGGGCAATAAAGAGTCAAGGTTAAGGTCCGGGTATAAGCCTAGGACTGCCTCCATACAATCGTCATAACCGCGGTCGTAGAACTTGGCGGTCTCAGCATCCCTCTCATTTGAGGTCTTGAAGACTTTTACCGCTGCGGCCATCGCCTAGGCCAGAGAAGCTGCGTCCTCGGCCTATTGGGTTTCTTCGCCTGAACAACAGCTCGGGCCAACTCTTTTACCGCCTCAACCTTAGCTTGATTAAGGGCTTCCCGCAGTCAAGCATTATTCTGGGCCAGCGAGTCTACATGAGCCCTAGCACGGGTCAGCTCAGCGATCGTATCATCACATCGAGCTTTGAAGTCATCTGCGACTCCTTTCAGCCGCAGCTCCCTAGATTCGAGGTCAGCCACAACCCCTTGCAGTCGAAGTTCCCCAGCCTTTGCATCCTCAAGCTGCCGACGCAGCTCGCCCTGCTCAAGTTGGAGGAAGGTGCTCTCATCCCGCAAGGCTCCCACTTGGGTCTTGAGGACCTCCACCTCATCTTTTCTCTTTTCTGACTCCCATGCTCTCTCCCGAGCTGATAAAAGCTTTGGGACAGACTGCACAAAAACAGACGAATGAACACTTGAAAGCCGTAAGTATAGGAAAAATGATAGTCATCAGATATACCATATAAAAAAGGAAGCTATGTCATTTAGAAAGGAGCTATCCGACTTGCTGAAGAGATTGACTATACTCTCCTCAGGGGCGTGCTTCGCGGCCTAAGGTGTCAAGCAGGAAAGATGGTAACCTGGTGCAAACTTCCCTCCGCTCGTCCCCACGTGGGCCGAGTCTTTTGCTTCCGCAAAACCGATTCTGCTACCGGCCGAGGCTTGAGCCTCAGCTTCAAGATCACCCCCGACCTCGGGGGGAGTAATCATGGCATCAGCCATCCAAACGGCTTCCTCTTGCTCGAATGATGAAGGGATAGCTATACAGGGAGCCGACGGATGAGCTTCCCCTACGGGAGGAACGATTGTGAGCGGAACGGAAGGGGTTATGGCTGAGGGAGTTGGAACAATGATTGCTGAGACTTGAGCCTCAGCAGGTGCCGTAGCCGGAGCCATCGTAGCAGAAACTGGGGCCCTAGTAGTCACGACCGTAGGTATAGTCGTATCTACGGCCGTAATTGGAGTCGTAGCCACAGCGCCGGACCTGAGGGACCTTCTCCGCGAGGAGTTGCTTGCCTCCTCCGAGCGGTGGTCTTCGTACGGGGCACATGCCTCAATAACTCCTCTACCGTCGGGGCCACCTTCCTCTTCCGAGAACCAGATGCCTCGGCCATGCCTGCGTAAAGAACGACAAATTAATAACTAAGCAAACGGGTCTAATTCCAAAGGAACAGAAGGAAAACTTACTAAAAGACGTCGGAAGAGGTTGGTACCTGCATAGCCCAGACCAATGAAGGTTAGTCGCAGTAATCAGGGCCGACTAGGAGCGAAGTTCTTCCGATCCTGCCCTAGCCTTGGCAACGCAGTTCTTTTAAGCCGAATCAAGGGGAGGTGTACCCCTTGGAAGATATACAAAAAGAATAAAGGTTTTAGTCCAACCGACGTAATGAAGAAAAATAGAAAGATGAAGGAAATTAATTGGTCCGACCTGGTTTTGTAAATCGGGTCAGAACCTCGGGTCGTCAGAGTCCCGACTTCGGCCATAGTTGCCTCTCATTCGCCCGCATCCCAGAACCACTTATTCTTCTAGTCTTTGTTAGAGGACGGAAGGTTCATGACCAGTCCCGACCCCTTGTTACATCGGGTCGCGAAATAGTACCATGGTTCGTTACTGTCGTGCTTGACCAGGTACAGGCTCATCAACTCCGCTGGTGTTAACTCTAAATTCTTGACTTGCCTCCAGATGATGAAGGCTGAAATAAGCACCCTCCAGGCATTGGGGGTCAATTGCCCGGGTGCTAAGCCCAAGTAGGCTGTCATAGTTCGGACAAAGGGGTGTAGAGGAAGTCGAACCCCACATTGTAGTGCGCAGAGAAAAATAGCGACTTCTCCCTCAGCAGGCACGCCAACAGTATTGAGGGGCCCTTATCCGGACGGAGTCTGGGATTTGAAATTTCGTACAGATTCACTCTATTTGAGACTCCAATAGTACGGAGCTTCCAAGGACTACCTCTGAGGCTCGTCCACTCATTGACATCTCAGCGGCCTCGGTGGTTGTGGTCTGGGGGGCTCGAGCGAATTTTTTTCTGCCACCTCTGTGAGTCCGAGCCCAGTCTCCTTTTGCTTTCGGGGCGGAGGGTATAAGGGCACAGCTTCGAAGGGGCCTTCAGAGGCCCCTCTCTCGTTGCCGGAACTCTCCGACTCGGAGTCATCACCGTAGTCCTGCACGGTCTCCAGGTCAGACGACATCTTAAGTAAGAAGGAAGAAATGTAAAGAGGCGCAAGGAGACTCACTGGACGGTCACCGAGAATCGCTTCAACGGGAAATACTTAATCGGTCGGAATCGACTAATAAAAAAATCCTGGATGGCCGGAATCGTCTTCGCCGGAAATCGCCTCCTCCGATATCAGCTCGAACACAGTACATAGAAGTGGAACTAAATCTTCGAAGGAGGGTTTATATAGACCCTACTAAATCCTTGCATTAATGATTAGTAATGATGGCCGCAGTCGAATCGTCGTGGGTCGGCCTCGGAGCTGATGTGACCACACACCATTGGCTCGTACTTCGTTAGACAAGATGCTTCTGACATCAATCGGCGTGCTTCGGATAAGCAAAGCGATGCCTGAATAATGAAGGGTTCCGTCCAACGCACTACTTCGGATATACGTGGCAACAACACATAGGCGAATGTCAATTCGAAATTGTAACCATCGCCACGCGTCCACTGCACATAGACATGTGAGCGGGAAACCCTAAGAGCGCGAAGTTTCGAAACGTAATAACTCTTACATGTTCGAGAGAACTAGATGATGAGGCGTTTTGATCTTTCGTGTATCTATTCTCCGAGCCCTTGACAGACCTCAAAGAGTAAGGGGCTTCTGTTATGGGAAAATCCGAGTCCCTTGGTATTCTGAGGTCCGATGTCATGTTGATCTGATCCGAAGGATACATCCTCTGAGCTAACAGATCAGCTCGGATTACAAGACATTCCGAGAGCAGACGGTATCTAATGAAGATCTACTATTATGAGCGGCACCTGCTTGAAGGTCCGAGCCGACTGCACATTCCGAGGTAGGCACTCCTCAGGCCAAATTTAGAAACTGCCATAAGTGAACATAGTCGGTTACTTAGCTCGCAGATACGCACAATGCGAAGAATGTGGAGCATGGATCCTTGGATTGCATGTAGTATCTCCATGATCTGAAAATCTCCCTGATTGAGTAGATCGTGCCGTGATTGACGGATCCAGACCATCCTACAGTCAGGTATAAATATATGAGGACTCCATCGCCACAGGTACGCAATATCTCGCATTCTTCCTCCACCCTACAACTAAGACCCCGATTCCCTTGACCTGACTTAGGCATTGGAAGGTCCCCCGGCTTATTCAGGGTCTCCTTTTGTTCACCCTTTGTGCAAGACCAGGGTCCATCTGAGGAGCATGGCACGAAGTGGAGGGCGATCCAGATTTCGACCTCAACAGCGTAGATGGATTAAAATCACTCTGATCGAGCAGTCCTAACCATCCATTTAATGGCTATCAAATGGGTAGTTAGTTATAAGTAAAATAACTTCTAAATGTTTAGGTTATACGAGTCGCCACCATTTTTGTTAAATGTTGCAAAAAAAAAAAAAAAAAAACATAGTCGGTTTGCCATGTAATAAGCTTGAGGCCTTAACGATTGTTACTCTTGCTCGGGTGGTAGACTCTTTAGGAATTTCAACACTCGGTCAAGGGTTCGAGTATCTATAGGTGGTGAAATCCCACTACTGGGTGTGTGGAGGTTGTGTGTGCGTGTGTAACCAAAAAAAAAAAAAAAAACTATAGTATGTGTTGTATATCACGCTGTCCATCCATTTTTTCAGTTCATTTTAGTAGGAAGCGGCGGGATGGACACGAATCAGCTACTGACTAGTTGAGCAGCAAGATTGGCCACTAAAGTGACGTCACCAATTTATGTGGCCCCACAATGATGTATGTTCTGTATCCACATTGTCCATGAATTTGGAGGGATCATTTTATGGCATGATCCAAAGAATGAGGCAAATCGGAGTGGACTCACCACCACAAAAAATAGCCCACCATTGAAACCTTCCAAGGTCCGCTATAACGTTTATTGGAGATCCAACCTTTTAATGTATTAAAGAAGACATGGAAGAAGGGAAAACACAAATATCAGCTTGATCGAAAACTTTTGTGGCCCTTAGAACTTTCTAATGGTGAGCGGTGGTTTTGTGTGGTGGGTCAACTGGAGCTTTGGATCTAACTCATTCTTTGGATATGCCCTAATATGATCTATCCAAATGAATGGATGGTGTGGATATAAAACATATGGTTCACAGAACTTGGTGACTTCATCTTCTCACCACTCAACCGGTCAGTAGCTCATCACACTAAAAACTTATGGGAAAGTGCAGAAGTTTCTAGTCAAGCCATATTTTTTTTGTTCGTTAGTTTGTTAGTACACCCACTGTCAGCTCACACTTCACTGTTAGCCACCCCACAGGGAATCGATACTACGACCTCGGTGTTGAAATGAGGTATTTTTCACTGGACTATCACTTGAGCTTTGAATCTAATAGTCGGATCAAGCTTATATTTGTGTTTTCACTTAGTCCAGGTCTATGTTAGTCCAGGTCTATGTGACCTTTTAGATTGGATGGTAAAAAGACATTACAGTAGTCTTTAAAAAGGTTTAGATGATGATTGTCATTACCACACCACGGCGTCCTTTAGTACGGGAGATCTTTTTGGATCATAATATATATGGCCCGCATGGATAAGACATTAACATCACGTGGCTCCACGTAGCTCTGCCCACGCGGGTTACCGACCTGTTTCCATTTTAGTGCAGGTCTGAGGTAGATCGAAATCTCTTGATGGATTGGGTGGCAAATAAACAATACGGTGGGTATAGGAAGTTTTTAATGGTGTGTGTTTAGTCACAATTTTTTTCCTTAGATGTGGTCTACTTGAAATTTGGATCTTTCTCATTCTTTGGAAAACTCTCTAAAATGAACGGGAAAAACAGATGGGCAGCATGGATATATAACCTATACATTGAGATGGGCCCCACGGACTCTAGGGTATGATACGCGGCTCGCATCTGAACCAAAGACTGTTGAAGGAGACCATTGATCTATGTTGACCCTGGCCTGTAGTATTTTTATTTTTTTATTTTTATTATCAGATGGTCTTTTGTGTGTAGGGTTAAGGTTTCTCACTTTCTTATTTTCTTTTTTCTTTTTTGTTAGCCTGTTAGTATACTCCCAATGTCACCCCCAATGCACGCATCACTATTAGCCACAAAGGAAACCAATACCAAGACCTCATAGTTGAAACGAGGTATCTTTTTCTCCGTCTACCACTTGAGCTGTAGATAGAGGTGGGCATCGAGCCAAGTCGAGTCGAGGTGGGCCAAGCTTAGCTTGGCTTGTCCATGATGTACTCGAGTTCGAGCTCGAAGCTGCCTGGCTCAACATTGAACATGGCTTGTTTGCCGAGTAGTTCGAGTCAGCTAGTCAGTAGCGAGTTTACTCGAGCCGAGCTCAAACTTGTTGGGTAGAAACTCTAGGGTTTGTTTTTTATTTTTTATTTTTAAGTTTAAGTTTAAAACTTATATTAATAATATACATATATATAATATTTAATATATTTATTAATCGATGTCAGTCCTCGAGTTGAGCTCAGTCGAGTCGAGTTCGAGTTCAAGTCGAGTTGAAATGCCCTTGGTGAACTTGGCTTGAACTCAACTCAGCTTCAAATAATTAGCTTGGCTTGACATCGGCCATTCAAGGGAGACTCAGCTAGCTTGACTCGTGGTGATAAGGGTGTTAAACCTGTGGACATGGTTTGCCTACTCACTATCAGTAGCGACTAGCTAGTAGACGGTGCTATGTGGACCCCACCATGATCCATGGCATGGGAGACATTGGTGATTGAATACCCACCATTAAAGTCTTCTAGGGGCACTGAAGTTTTGGATCAAGCTGAAATTTAAGTTTTCCTGTCATCGGGGTCTTAGCGACCGAATCAACAGGTTGGGTTGTAAACAAACCTTAAGCGAAACCTAGGAAATTTTCAATGGTGAGTGTCCAATCAACACTGTTTTCTTGTGATGTGGTCTACCTAAGTCACATAGCTGCCTCATTTTTAGATTCATGCACCAAAATAATGATCCAAAATGGATGGACGGTGTGGATAAAAGATATACATCATCATGGGGCCCACATAAAACCATCCGATAGCTACTTGCCTACATTGCTACTGACAGTGTCAGTACGCAATCCACGTCCGAAAAATGTGGGATAATGGTGTCGACCGTTGAAACCTTTTTAAGTACCCACAGCAATGGATGAATGAAAAATCCGAAACTTGTGTGGCCTGGAGAAATTCTCAATGATAGGCATTCAATTGCCACTACTTCTTAGTGGTGTGGTCTACTTAAGATTTTGATATGCTTTGATTTTAGGCTCTTGCTTTAGAAAGAATAGAAAATATAGATGGCCGGTGAAGATAAAACCCATACATCATAATGGCCCATATAGAAACTACTTAATGAGCATAGTGTAATGGAATGCAAATGCCGACCATTGAAACTGTCCTGGGCCCATTATGAACTGAAAAGACATATATTAGACTGATCGGAAATATCCTTCATGGTAGGCGTTCCATCCCCACCTTTTCTTATGTTGTGGTCCACTTGAGTTTTGGATTTGCCTTATTTTTTATATCATGTCCTATCATAAGCTGCAGAAACTGATGGACGGTATGGATTCCTCACAAACATGTTGGTGGGACCCACGTAAGGGCACAAGCAAGAACAGTTTGGTTGGACAATTCCAATTCATAGAGGAATAGGAGGGATCTTTAGCAATCACCAAAGAGAAAATCTTAAATACTCTGGTAGTGTGATGAATGATACACAAGCTGATATTTTTTATTTCCCTTCATGCATGTCTGCGTGATCTTATGAAATGGTTGGATGACCATTAAACATGAATGTGGGACCTAGGAAGGTTTCAATGGTGGACGTCATTATCGCCACTGTTTCTAGGGTGCGTTTCACTTTAGCTTTGGATGTAACTAAATTTTGGGTCCATGATCTAAAACGATCTGAAAAAACGGATGAACGGACTGGATAAGATACATCCACCGTGGGCCCACAGAAATTTCTAAGTACACAACCCCCTTCCCTCTTTGGGGACGCGGATTGCGTCCAACCCCCTCCCGGACGGAAATCCGTCCGGGTAGGGCTCTGTGGGGTTCACAGTAATGTAAGTGTTTTATCCACTCCGTCAATCGCTTTTATTAGAACATTTTAAGTTGTTACATGAAGAACGAGGCATGTCCACAGCTCCAGTGGACCACACCAAAGGAAGCTTCAGTGATAATGACACTCACCGTTGAAACCTTTATAAGGGCCACTGTGATGGTTTTTTACCATCCAACCTATTAATAAGGTCATGTAGACGTGGATGAAGTGAAAACACAAATATAAGCTTGATCCGAAACTTCTCCAGCTCCCAAAACCTTTTAATGGTGGACGTTCAATCCCCACTTTGTGGCCCACTTAAGACTTTTTCTTTCTTAATATTTTGCATCATAATTTAAAATGATCAGAGAAAAACGATTAACGGCATGGATAAAACACTTACATCACTGTGGACCCCACAGAGCAATCCGTCCGGGCAGGGGTAGGACGCAATCCGCATCCCCCTCTTTGGACGGAGGGACTAATGCTAACCAAAGGCTTGAGTACTGAAGGAGAATTGTCCACGACTTGTCATACCCACTAACGTGTAACTTCTGCAATGAATCCGAGCCGTTGAAAAGGTAGGCCACACCAAAAAGATTATCTGGGGTGAAATTCAGACAAATCAACCAATTGAATGGGTCGAAATTATAAATAATGGAGTCAGGTCATTGGCTGTCCATTATTTCAGCGGTTTAGCCCGCCTGAGGTGCAGACCATCCTGCTTTTGAGCCACAGATGATTTTTGTTATGTGGCCCACTTTTTCCACCGGTCAGATGTCATCCACAAGTTACAAGTTAGCATGAACAAACATTTTCATCCTGCTTTTGCTGCGACTTGGTGCAGTCGGAACCTTAGATGGGCTGGCCCACTATAATGTTTGTCAGAAATCCACCCAGGCGGAAACGGATTGGCTACTCCCCCTGCCATCAGCCAATGGCTGACGGTGGGTGCTCCGTGGGCCCTACCATGATGTATGTGTTTTATCCATGCCGTCCATCTATTTTTATAGATTATTTTATGTTGTGAGAGAAAAAATGAGGTATATCGAAATCTAAAGTGAACCACATTACAGGAAACAGTGTTGAATGAACGTTAGCCATTAAAAACATTTTGGGGGCCATAAAAGCTTTGGATCAAGTTGATATTTATTGTTTCGCTTCATCTGGGTCTTTATGACCCAATCAACAGATTGGATGTCAAAGAAACAGTACAGTGGGCCTTAGGAGGATTTTAATGGTGGATATCCAATCATTCTTGTTTTTCTGTGGTGTGGTCCACCTGAGACTTATATCCCTATCATTTTTTTTTTTTGTATAAATCCCTAAAATGATCCATAAAAATGGATGAAACAAATACATTATGGTGGGGCCCATGGAGCACCAACCATCAGCCAAGGGGAGAGTGCCAGGGGACTAGCTAATTCGTCTCCTACCCAGGCAATCCGTTTTAACAAATTATAATATGACACAAGATGAAAATGAAAAAGTTCCAAAGCCCAGGTGGTCCACACGAGAGAAAAAAGTAAGAAAGGAAATTTCTGCCGTTTAAACTTTCCTAAGTCCACCATGATATTTATATGCCATCCAAAGCCATTTTGATTGGGATTAACTGAAAATATAAAAATATTAGCCTGATTCAAAACTTTTGTAATCCTAGAACGGTTTAATCAATAGGAGTTCAATCACCATGGTTCCTTTTCTCGTCGCCCACTTTAGTTTTAGAATTATCTCATTTTTGGGCTATGTTCTAAGATGAGCTTACAAAGTAGATAAACAGAGTGGATTTCTCACAAACATCAAAGGCCTGCCTAGCTTCCTATACAATGACTTTTTTAGTGGGCACGGCTACCGTGGATCCTTAGGTTGGCCATGGGGCCCACCTTGATATATGGCTTATAATCACACGGTTCATCCATTTTGATAGCTCAGTTTAAGACATGATCCAAAAAAAATGAAACAGATCTAATTCTCAAGTGGACCACACCATAGGAAACAGTGGTGATTGACCATTAAAAACTTGTTACGGGCCATAAAAAGCTTTGGATCAAAATGAGATTTGTATGGTTCATTCATCCATGTCTTTATGACCTTATCAAGAGGTTGGATGGCAAATAAACATTCCGGTGGAACCTAATAAGTTTTTAATGGTGGGTATTCAGTCGTCACCATTTCTTGTAGTGTGGTCCACCTAAGATTTCAATCTACTACATTTTTTTTAAAATCCTGAGAATGAGCTTTCAAAAAGAATTTATGGCGTGGATGTAGGGCACATACATCATAGTATGCCTCCACAGTTAAGGATCCATCGAAGCCTTGGGCTAAGATGGTGTGGCGGCCTAGTGAGTTGATTAGTGGGGCGGTACACTATCTAAGGTGTGCCCAACCCTTTTTAAGGTTTCAAAGTTGAGTGTGTCCTAAGTCATATCTAATACGCAAATCAATCAAATCGCACCACCCCTTATGTGATATTTGGCAATGAAGAAATTGCCCAAGGCATGTTAGTAATCCAAGCAATCAAATTCATTGGCATACCATTTACTCCATAGTAGTTGTAAAGCACGAACGCAGTAGATGAATAAAGGCCGACTCCTTATAAAGGAATATAGATGCTACATACTCCTACATTAGTTGGGTAGCCAAAGTTGAATGCCACATATTTAAAGAAAGAGAAGGCAAGGATGGTTAGATTCCCAGCTTTTTGTCGGGATCAGGCAAGGCAACTATCTCGAGCTAGCCCGCGCAAAAAGTTGACCAACTCTAGTGCAGGTCTACTTGTTGTTACTTGTTAGTGGATCGATAAGAGTAGTGTTATGATAGTTGTCTCTTTGATAGAATTCATTAATATCCGAAGTCATGTCATTCCGAATGATTGGCTTCAACTCGGGAGGAAGAACTAGTAATAAGCACAAAACTATGTAAACCAGATGTGAAATTGCAAGGACCGTGTTATGCATCAGATATAGAGATCTAAAGAACTATAGGGTGTACCTTATTGAGACGTCATTGCTATAGGCCGGATGTTGCAATCTTGCTTTCCTTTTACCTTTAGAGAGGCTCTCATAGGACTCAGCCTTATTCTTATAGTTATAAAGGGTAGAGGAGTCTTCCTTTCCATATACCCTTAGAGAGGCTCTCATAGGACTCAGCCTTATTCTTATAGTTATAAAGGGTAGAGGAGTTTGAACCCATTAAAACTCCTCTCCCTATGGTTCCACACAAATTAGGTAATTCCGGTTCCACTAAAACACTATGTGTGTATCACAATTGTAGCACACTACCCCTTATATGATTCTAGATGCATAACAACTTACTAGAGTCCACTGGTACACTTGATCACACTATCCAACACTTGGGACAATCCTGACCGTTGATCAATAAGGCCCACATTCTAGAATTCTTACAAGCCATCCATTCTCGTTATACATTGGTTCGAATAAAATGTTTTTGACTGAAAGGTTGTGAGGGCCTCGCTACCTAATCCACTCACCACCTACTCAAGCATGGATCAGGTAGCAAGGCTCTTACTTCCTTATAGTAAGTTTATGTTGTGAGTTTGTTTAAGTGGGGCCCATCATTATTGAGCCTGGTGTGGGTGGGGTCACTATTGAATCCGAGTTTGACATGGTTTGGCTAGTGGCACGCAAGTAGCTACTGGTTGATGCTTTATAGGCCCTACCATTATGTATATGTATCATTCATGCCATCCATCCATTTTGTAGATCAATTTTATGGCATGAGCTCAAAATTGAGGTAGAACCAAATCTTAAGTGGACTAGTTTTATGGCATGAGAAATAGTGCTCAAATCTTAATAAAATTCCACCATAAAATTAGAACTTCCCAGGGTCCACAAAAGTATTGGATGAAGCGGGCCTTTATTTTTTTGCCCTTCATTTAGGTTTGTATGACCAAATCAGTTAGTTGGATGTCAAATAAATATTATAGTAGGTCTAGGAGGTTTTTAATGGTGGACATTCAATCTCTACTATTTAGTGTGATGTGGTTTACATGGGATTTAGATCTACCTCATTTTTTAGATCAAGCCCTGAAATGAGAAAAATGGACGAACGAAGAGAATAAAACACATACATCATGGTGGGGCTCACAAAACACCGACCAATAGCCACAACGCCACTAGCTTAACCCCATTTAACGATGTGTTGAGATTTGATTAGTTGAGTCATGTACTATTGTTAGAGATGGGCCAAGCCTTTTCTAGGTTTCTCCACGGAGCATGTACTTGGCTATCTTTAACATCACTAACCAATCAAATCTCACCATGTCATGGCACCATGAGGAAATGGTGAGGCCATACCTAACCCCCTCCAGGTGTAATTAGATAGTGGGTGAAGTACCGAGGCTATGAGTCTATGACCACTCTCGACGGTGGGGGTTGGGGTGAGCAATGAGCAGGTTAGCTGTTACCCTTGTAACAACTTACTGGGTGTTACCCTCATCATGTGGGGCCTACCTCGATGTATGTGTTTCGTATCCATGCTGCCCATTTTAGTTTTTATTATTATTTTTTTTCTGCTAATTTAAAGATGTTATACGAAACCTTAAACAGATCCAAATCTCTATCGCACCACACCATTGGAAAAAGTAGTGAATGACCATTAAAAGCTTTTTTAAGGCTACAAAAGCTCTGATCAAGCCCCCGCCCCCTGAGGCTACAAAAGTTCTGATCAAGCCCCGCCCCCCGCCCCTTTTTCTTTTTTTTTTCTGTCGGCTTGTTAGTGCACCTCACTGTTAGTTGACACTTCACTGTTAGCCACCCCTACTAGGGAATCGATACCGAGACCTCATTAGTGAAATGAGGTATCTTTCACTCAATCTGCCGCTTGAGCTATGGATTAGGGTGTAAGTTCTGATCAAGCTAATCTTAGTATTTTATGACCAAGCTAATCTTTGTATTTTAAAGTTCTGATCAAGCTAATCTTAGTAATTTACGGTCAAGCTAATCTTTGTATTTTACCTTCATTTAGTTTTGGTTGACTTTATCAACAGGTTGGATTGCAAATAAACATTACGAATCTACTTAAGATGGGCTTTGAGAAGTTTTTAATGGTGAGCATTCAATCATTACTGTTTCTTATGGTGTGGTCCACCTAAGATTTGGATATTCTTATTTTTTTTTTAGGAACATATCAAAAATGAGCTGTAAAAATGGATGAACGGAGTGGATATACAACATATGATCAAGGTGGGCCCTACGGTAAGGGTAACACCCACTAATTAAGCAGTTGGGAAACACCTAATCCACGCCTGGGGCTGGACTTCGCAAGGTAAGCTTGCTTTGTAAGTTTGATACTATTGGAATCACTGCATAAAGCATGTGTATCTAAAATTCTCCTTATTAGGGGGATCACAGATAAGTAGCTACCGAGTATCCTTGTCTTATTCAACTACCATCTATCGGTGGCCCACCAATGCAAGGGTTGGGATGTTTTATGGACGAAAATTTCAGGCCATTTTGTGTTCGTTAACATTGATTTAAAATCAACGGTCTAGATTTTATATATTTTTTTTAACGGCGCACTAGCACAAACTAAGGAATTTAGAAATCATCAACGTCATGCATAATTCAAAAAATTAAAACAAGGGTATTAATGGTAGGGCTGTCCATGAGATGGGCTTGGGAAGGATATAATGAGCCAAGCCCTTCTCTTTTGAATTTCCAACCTTGGCCTGCAAACGTAAAACTTAGAATCCGGATTTTCTATTTGCCACAAATAAAGTTGGGCAAAACAGACCCGATTCGGTGGATCCAATTCGATCTGATCTGATCAGAACCGAACCGACGGTTTGAATCGGTGCGGATCGGGTAGCTCCATCCATATCCGAAATCTTTTCAGGTGAGTTCAGATTGGCCTTGATCCGACTCGACCCAAAAACCCGATCCGAATGGACCTGGACCGATCCGATCCTACCCGATCTGGAGTAGTTCTTATCAATACTTCTACTTTTCCCTGTGGTATAGTCCGCTTGAGCTTTGGATATGCATCAATTTTGGGTTCAACCACTAAAATGATATGCAAAATGGTCCGAATGGGTTCAACCACTAAAATGATATGCAAAAACGAATGGACGGCGTGGATAAACCACATGCATTCAAGGTGGGCTCCAATAAAATTTACTGTGTACAATAAGAAGAATATTTGTTGGTATACCGCGTACAGCTATGTAGCTGGTTAGGTGGCTAGCTGTAGGTACATGTTGTGCCAAGACAAGCACCGACGTTCCTCGAGCTGCGAGTTATACGAATGGTTCAAAGGAGATTAAAGTTATATGGCCCCACAATGATGTATTTATTATATCTACACCGTTCATATATATTTAGAGATCATTTTAGAGCATTATCCAAAAAAATGGATCATATCCAAAGATCATCTGGATCACACCACAAATAGCAACAGAGAATGATTTTCACCTTTAAACAATTCGTAGGCCCCACCATAATGTCTATTTTCCATCCAATCTGTTCATAAGGTCACAAGGACCTGAATTAAGAGGAAAAACAAATTTGAAATCGATCCAAAACTTCTACGAAACTGCGACCCCAAAAAGGCATTCAATGATAGACGTTCAATCCCCCACTTCTTTTTCCAGTGTTGTCCACTTGATAGTCAGATCTATCATATTATTCGTCTCAAGCCTTAAAACCAGCTCGCCAAATGGATGGACGGTTTAGATATAACACATATCCCATGATCAGACCTACAAAACTTGGTAAAGTCAAAGTCGGCATTTCGTGCACAACACGTTATAAGCAGCTGTCGTGCATAGCACATTCACAGAGCTCCGAGTTGTACGAATGGCTCAAATGATATCAACCTTACATGGGCCCCACAATAATGTATTTATTATATCTATACCGTTTATCCATTTTTTATGATCATTTTAGATTATTTGGAAAAAAATGAATCATATCTAAAGCTCAAATGGACCACACCGAAAATAGCAACAAGGATAATGATTTTCACCATTTTTAACGATCCGAATCGCACCCAACCCGATTTGACTCTGTTTCCCTGACTAAGTCGGACTCGGTTCAGGTCAGGCCAACCGTGTGTCAGATCAGTTTGAGTCCTATGTCCTAGACTCGGTTCCGAATCGAATCGGGTTCGGGTCAGCCCAACTAGATTTCGGACCTAATCGGGTTGGACCGAATCCGATCCGACTCGGTCCGATGCCCAACTCTAGCCACAAACTGCAATTTCCTATTTTCTGGAATTGTGATTGGTCCACATCATTACTGATATTGTTAGTACTGTTGCATTAAATGCAGATTGCCGTGATGTGGCTCAATCACATTACAACAAATAAGAAATTTCTATTTGTAGAAAGCAGAGGATCCAAACTCTAAAAGTTATGCAAAGGCCTCGGCAAGTAGTGGATAAAAATGAGCCTAGATTCAAGCATGATTTGGGCCTTATAAGATGTCACTAAAGTCAAGCCTAGCTCAGACCCCACCTACTTACGTTTTATCTGAAAATTAGGCCGAAGCATCGATATGGTCTTAAAAACTAAACCTACGACTAGCTCATGGTGAGCTTGGCCCTAGAGCCCATGGGCTACCACCCAACTCAATTAATAGATATTTGATGGACAGTCAGTAGTGTGGATTAGACCAGTAAATTCCCATGAATTACCAGTAAAGGGATTGAAATTAGTCCGATTAATTAATCTTTCTTAAGTTTTTTCTCCATTGAAATGATTTTTTTTTTTTTCCAGAAATTTCCAAATCTCTAATTAACTTTGAATGTTTTTATTAATTTATAATATATTTTTATATTTATATATAAGGACTTGTGTGTTGTGTAGATATTGAGAGAAGTAAAGCGTCTAACTAGACAGAGTTGATGACATTTTGGTGACTTTAGTGAAATTTAAAAGGTCAAAATATGACCTGCTTGTCAAGATTAGCTCTCAAATTCCTTTGGTACACATGACACTTTTTCTTTGATAAGCAAGGGTGACAGGCTAGATAATTTAGGTGAAGGTTAAAGGTAAAAGGTCAAAATATGTTTTTGGAAGCCTGCCCCGATTAAGCTGGAAAACCAGATGGCCAATAACCTTTATTTCCTGTGGTGATTTGTATCTGCTTCATTTTTGGAAGCATGCCCTGATTAAGCTGAAAAACCAGAAGGACGGCCTGGATATACAAGGCATAAAAGTTGGTCTCTGTTTTCTGTGAGAATAAGGAAACAAACTTAGATACTCGGATAGAGTGTAATGAATGATACACGGGTTACTTAAAAATTGCTTATCTGGCATACAGTTAACTTAAAAGAAAACTCTAAATTAATTATTATTTAATTATATGACTGTTGGACAGGTTGACATCAATTGAATCAATTGAGTGGTTAGGAATAAATGAAAAATATTTAGAATCCTATTTCAACAAACAAATGTCCAAAAATACAAGGTTAGGATTTTTCTTCCAATTTGACTTTGGGATTGTTAATGAATGTGGATGGTGAAACCCACGTCACCTCTAATGGCGGTGAAATGATGCGGCGAGATTTGTAGGTGGGGTAGAACCTTCTTCAAACCCTTTTGGTACTGGGCTGTTTGAAACTGTGTACACTTGGCGTACCATAGTCAAGTCAAATGTTAACTGCTTTGATGGGCAACACCACGTGAAACAATGGTGGTTAACCATTAAAAAGTAGGGTGGACCTAGGAAGTTTTTATGGTGGGCGTCCAATGATCCTTGTTTCTTATGGTGTGGTCTATCCTGTACATTCTTTGCATGGTTGGATTAAGAGAGGTTTAACCAAAAGTGGAAGTAGTTTGTCAGAACCAAACTCGGTCCTAAATGCGACATGACATAATGGGGTCTCAGACATGTCTGGACCGAATAAATTCATTCTAGGTTAGGAGAGATTGCCGTTTGAAGTCTAGACAATAAATTAGTGGTAACTTTTGATATGAGTGGGATCCTTACTCTTGCACCAGTGGTAGACTCTCAGGAGTTCCAACACCTGGTCAAGGTTCGAGTATCCATAGGTGGTGAAATCTCACCATGGCGTGAGTGTGTGGGGGTGTGTTAAAAAAAAATCCTTTTGATATGAGTGTCGTCACGAAATGCATGACCTATCAATCTTGATATGATGATGCTTTTGGGTTCAATTGGGTTGTTATGCTAGCTGAATTTATTTATTTTGTCATAAAAATGCACCCCTTGGTCTAACGCGGTGACTTTTAAGGAAAAATTAATATTTTTAGAAAGTTCTATTTTCATTATTTTCTAGAGTTTTAGATTTTTCGTCTTTTTAGATATTAATTGTAATCATGTGGGCAATCTTCCAATAAGGTTAATTTAGGACTTTCTATTTTTGGCAAAACCTACTATTTCGGGTAAGTTATATTTTAATTAAATTGGGACTTCTATTAAGATTTGAGTCTTTCATATAAGTGGTGTAATCAAATGTTCCAAAATTATTATTGATTAATACAATTTTGAAATTCTTTCATTTTTTAAAATTATTTATTATTTATTATTATTTTTTTACCGTATGGATTCAAGATTACCTTGTGGATTTAAGGTTTGCCCACTTGAGGAAGACGATGATCTTTCTCTTATTATTTCATGCTCCTCTTTTTGTCAATTGGTATTAGAGAGGAATTTTCTCGGTTCAATAGTATCTAACGATGGTGCAGGCAACAATCCCATAGACGGTACTCCAGGAGACAATCCTACTACAATAACAGCGTTTGAAGCTTATCAATGAGAGAATACATAGGCCATGCAAGGACTGCAGGTGATGATTGATCATTTGATAAAAGCTTTATGACAGACCCATGTTCGTAATGATGAGTGTTATGGGGAGAATGGACCGACCAAATATATAAGGTCAGGTCGGGACTTTTTACACTTCACCAGGTTGGATAACGACAGATACGACTAAAAGGTTCGACCTCTGGTGTAACGCCCCGGATTTTTGCCAACTTGGGATTGGACGTCCTTAGGCAATGGGTCAATCCTAACACAGGTTTAACTTCTTAAACGCTCAATTAAAGTCTCAAATCGTTCCTTAAATCATTTTCTTCACAAATCCCACCCTTCACTACCTTGTGCTTTCAATTTTTTAAAGCACCTTCGCCCTAGACACTATCTTAAACTAGCTAAGTAGCATAACTTGGATCACTTTATATACAAACTACAATGGACTAAGTTCCACCTCAGACGAAAATCACTTAGGATTAAATCCTTTAGAAATTTGACAAAGTGAACTAGGTGCTAAACTAGATTAGCCATGAAATCCATTTGAATCGCTTTAAATACGATCTGCAAGACCCAAAACTTGCAGAACCATTGACGCTAGGTTACCCTAAAGTTTAGAACCAAACTCATTTCCCGTCTGCTCTCGAGAATGAAACGAAACTTCGTATTAGGTCTAGATCGCACATCGGGAGTCCGATTAACCCAAAGCTAAGGAACTAGGACCGCCCCACTGGGCTTAACAATCATCTCAAAAATCAGCTCCATCCGATGTTCCACGGCCATTCGCTTCGATCCGGAGCGAGGGTGTGTGAAAAACACTATTCCCATTCCAAAATAAATATCTGGAATAGTGATCTGGCATCATTCGTTGACGCGTCAGTATTAAGCAACTTGACCGTCAGAATCAGACCAAATTACACCCTCGGATTAAGAAAAATTTCAGGAACATTTACATGTACGTAGAATTTCTGATCGTAGCCCACTGACCGTTGAACTGAAAGTGGTCCGCCACGTGCGATCTGGGAATCCGATCGAGTCGAAAACGAAATCCCACATCGATCCATTTGTGGTGAGCTTAAGTCTGACGTTTGGCTCAAGGAGGGCCACCAGAACCTCTCTTTTGAGCTGGAAAAGTGACGAATATCCTATATTAGCAGTAACCCTTGAACCTGAGTCTATTTTGGGAATGTTTTAGGCTATATAAGGGCCTTAGAGCACCTCTCTCTCACAGCCATACGAATTTGAGTTTTGGGAGAGAGAAAAAGAGAGAGAAAAGAGAGAGAAAGGCTTGGAGTTTGTTGCCGATTTTCCTCCTCCCTGCTTTGGCTTGTTACACGGCCTACACCGCCTGTTTCTAGGCGCTTTCCGGCGGTATCCATCCCATTTGAAGGTAAGAAACCCTAACCCTAGGTCCGAATTTTGTTAGGATCGTTGTAGGCTATGTAACAACTAACCGATTCCGCTCTTTAGGCTAGAAAACTCAGGTATACGGAAGTTCTCTTGCCCTTCTTGATTCGTTGAGTTTCAAAAGGCAAAGGTGAGGACTTTAAGTGCATAAGTTACGGTTTTCAACGCTTTCAATGTCGGATAATGGTAGATTCATGATCTGCTTGCAACTGCACATGTACAAAGTGCTTTCCGTTTCTGTTTCGATTAACGTTGTAGAAATTGGAATTTCACATACTCTAAGTATACGTAGAAATACCGTATACGTATTTTTTTTGGAAAAACGTTTGACATGTTTATTTAATGTATTATTATATGATATATGGATAAAATACTAATTTGGTGAAAGGAATTGCTGAAATACATGTTCATGTGTAAATGCTACGTATGTTGAAATTGTATATTCTAGAAATATCGTATATGTATTTTTTTTGGGAAAATGTATGACATGTTTATTTAATGTATGATTATACAATATATGTATAAAATACTAGTTTGGCGAAAGGAATCGCCAAAATACATGCTCCCTTGTAAATGTCAAGTATGTTGAAATTGCGTATTCTAGAAATACCGCATATATGTAAAATTTGGAGATGTATTTATCATGATTATTTCTTTGTAGTAATATATTATACATGGATAAAATACTCACTTGGCTAAAGGATAGCCCTAATATATGTTTTGCCAACATACACCATGTATGTTGTAATAGTGTATTCTAAGTGTTTGTGAAAATGACTGAATGAGTATAGAATTCTTATTCGTGCTCGCCATGACTAATTGTCATGGATTCATGATTGTTGTATTGGCGATACCCTTTTGACGAAAGGATTTTTCCTAAATCACGCCACGACCAATATACACCATATATGCTAAAATGTGTGGCCCAAGTGTTTGTGGGAATGACTGAATGAATATGGAACTTGGATTCTTACCTATATGACTATCCGTCGTGGGTGTACGCATGTTATGATTGGGGCAACTCCCTAGTGAAAGGATTTGGCCTAATGCCTATGTGATCGACATATGTCATGTATGTCGATGTATGTTTGTTTAAGTGTTTCTTGAAATGTCTGAATGAGTAGTAGTTAGCAAAGTGTAATGTATAAGGGTGTTGAGATATAATTCTCAACCTTTTTTTTTACTATGTGTATGATCTCCCTTGATAGTTGTGTGATTAGGAATTGAACATGTACAAACTCATGCTTGTGTTGTGATTCATAACATGCTCAACTGCTTTATGATTTTAACTATGTAATGCATATGCTTAAATTTATATTTACGTTGTATGATCCGTCATGGGTGATGGGGGAGCGAGCAACAGCGAGTGCGTCTGTACCATGACAGCGACCCTAAACGGATAATACCATATCTTGATTGTGTGAGTTGAATCTTGATCCATTCTTGCTTTATCTATCGCAATTGATTGTGTTTGGGCTATGATTATAGTCCAGGCAATCGATAACGGGATTAAATTGTGGTGAGATTCATTTGCCACGTGGGATGTGTTCGACGAACTTGTGTCGTGCGTTACTGTCTAAGCGGTGCTGGCTAGGCCACACGAAGTTGTTTATGCACTTCATGTCGTGCGACTCAACGGCGATCGTGCTAGTCGAGCTCGTCAAGTAACCCGATCTGTCTTATGTATGTTCACCATGTTTGGTATTATTGCTTGAACCTAGGGTACCAAACTTACCAGTGAAACCCTTTTAACCATGGTACCTTGATCCGCTAAGACGCATGAGCGGGCATGGTGGTATGGGACACCGTGGTCGTTGTCGGCCTCGCCCACGCTGGGGTCATGTGCCTCCCCGTAGTGACCATTGCGCAACCAACCTCGTGAGCCGATTATGGTGGTATGGGACACTATATTCGATTTGTCGATGTCACTTACGGCGAGAGCCGAGTACGCAGTGAGACTGTTTGCTCGTCTTGACGGGCGACGAGTCCTCCGTAGTATCTTGAGTATACTCCAAGAGTCTGTGATTGGCGACGAGTCTTTCACAGCAACTAGAGTATGAGTTGAGCCGAGTACGGTGAGACCTGTACTTGAGCTGACGGCTAGTGATTGGGCCAAGTACGGTGAGACTGTACTTGGTGACGGCCAACAATTGAGCCGCATACGGTGAGATCGTATCGTATTGACGGGTGACGAAGCCCTTTGCGATGCCTTCACTACGCTTCTCAAACCATAACATCGTATGAGATTAACTAGGATTAGCGACCCAGAATGGATCATGTTTGGGAATGATACAAGGAGGTACCTTAGTTTCCCAATATTCTTTGTTTGAAATGGACTAATAATAACTTGGTAATCATGAGCATCATCGCACCGCATGTGCTTTGTAGATGTGGCGCATTGAGGAGTAAGCATTCGTGAACGTAAGATGATGTCGCTTGAGGGTGGTTTTGAGGGCATCTGACATCATGTCATTTCATTTTCGCACTTAACAAGAGTAGTTAGAAATGTTTGATTTGTCTTGTTTTATCATTCTTTGCTTGGTTGAATTGATAACATGTTAACCTATGCTTTCTTGTTCCACTTTGAGTTGATCACTCACTCCCACGTTACGGGACGGTGTTTGCAACACCAACCGCATTTGTTGAGTTTCGGGTGATGGCGATGCTTGTGAAGCGATAGGACTACTTTACGTGATGATAGGAGGAGTTCTCTATATCGTATCTCTCTCGACAGTCAATGAAGACGATATTGTGATGAGGGGCTATGGTACATGGGATAGGAGGCATTACACTTCCTCACATTTGGTACATTTTAGAACCGCA
Organism: Magnolia changhungtana; assembly: GCA_030180095.1. Lineage (NCBI taxonomy): Eukaryota > Viridiplantae > Streptophyta > Magnoliopsida > Magnoliales > Magnoliaceae > Magnolia > Magnolia changhungtana. Next base: position 2,658,427 of record JASAUF010000094.1, read on the forward strand.
CTTGCATTTATTTAACACAGTAATGTTATCACACTCTTGGAGATTCATCATAAGTTATATATTTTATCTATCTATCATGGTCTTCCGCTTACAAATTGCTTGTCTGAGTATGATATCTTTGTTTTGGCTTAATCTCACTCATGTTCAATGCACGAATACAGTCAACATTCAATCATCATTCATTTTGTTGCATAAGTGATGTTCTGGAACTCGGGAGTTGAGTTTATGTTCGACCCCCGATTTTCAGGGCGTTACATCTGGCCTCAGATAGAGTTGGAGATGAGGTTAAGCCCGATCAACTCGTTAGTAGGTCAGAAGACCCCCTGGTCAACCCTTTGCTAAAAGGAACTCGACTGTTGTTCGCCGAAGGACTTAGGTGGGCATAACTCCAAGTCAGCATAACCTTTCTTATGCTAGTTCCGACCTGATCTCAGCAGTGTCTACTTAGGATCCCAACCGAGGATCTAAGGAATTGACCGCAGTATGGGTCTGCCTAAGATCCTAGCCAAGAGTCCTGGAAGATCCTCACGACGTGTACGGGATTCAAATCCTACTACAACACACCCTACTAAACATGGAGATCTCCTTTACGCCACCACCTCACCTCACCTATAAATAGGAGTCCCTCCAATGGTGAAAGGTACGCACAATCTCTAGCTTAAAACCCCTTGCTCGACTAGACCTAAATTCCCTACCTGACTTAGGCATCGGAGGGTCCCCTGTACAAGCCAGGGTCTCCTTTGTTTATTCCTTGTGCAGGTATGTGAAGGTCCACAAAAGGCTAACTAGAAAACTGCATCAACAATGAGCAACATGAGATCGGTGTGGAGCTCGCGATCATCATGTTTGTAGTGAGATGAGGAATCACAGGCCACTACCTGATAATAGTGAATTGCAAGTCACCACTTTGATCTTAAGGAATTTGTTGTATATATCAAAGGAGGAGATAAATCCACAATGACACAACATCTTTCGAATGAGGTGCACCGTGAATCAAAAGATTTATGATCTAATCATAAATGGTAGGAGTAGTGAAACATCGTGTCGAAGACTATGGTGAAAACACTACAACTGAAGACAGAAAGGCACCCCTCTTCATACACAATTTGAAAATTTAAGGAGGTCAACGAAACAAAGGTAACTAAATGATATCATATACCCTTTTCCATTGGTAAATATGATAAGGACAAAGTTATGTATAACGTGGTTGATTTGAAGGCTTGTCATATGCTACTTCGTCGACCACGACAATACAATGTTGATGCATGCATGGAAGCTGTGATAATATATTTATTTTTATTAAAGATGGTAGAAACATTATCCTTGCTCCTATGAGAATGAGAACCAACCCAAAATTTGTAAAATGGAGGTGCGATATCTTGTAATCGTAAGGGATTTTGTCAAAAAATCTAAGGAGATAGGGGGGATCGATGCATTAGTTGTAAATGCAAAATAAGTAGAACCTACAAACATTTCAGAGAAGTTGAAACCAGTGTTGTAGGAGTTCAAGGGGATTTGCTTGATGAACTTCTTGACGAATTACCCCTTATGGGTATTCGTAAGGATCTAGTGAGGGAGAGCATAAGTCCGTGTGTTGTGCCAACCCTGTTGACGCACAAGAAGTCATAGGAGTCTAATGCCAAATACAAGGACATGACTGATAAACATTGATGCTAAAAGGTATTTGCAGTGGGTGATAATGTGCTAGTTCACTTGCACAATGAGATGTTTCCGACTAGGACTTATGGTAGGTTGATGAGTAAGAAGATCGGTCATGTTTTGATCCTCAGGAAAAATCAATGATAACGCCTATGTTGTTGATCTTCCCAAGGGCAAAGAGATGTCATAGACTTTCAATGTGGTAGACCTGTATACATATCATGAGCCGAATCTATTGAATAACTCAAGGGCGAGTTCTTTTCCAAGTGGAGTGGACTAATGTAGCTACAGATGCATTCTTTGCATGGCTAGACCAAAAGAAACCCAAATGAAAGCGAAAGTAGCCCGTTAGAACTAGATCTAGCCCTATATAGGGCATGACATAACTAGATCCTAGGCATGTTTGGATCGAATAAATTCATTTCGAGTGGGGAAAATTTGTCGTTCAAAGTTCATACTATAAATTAATCGTAACTTGTGATCTGGGCATCGTCACGAAATGCACAACTAAAGCTGGGCATCGGACCGAGTCGAATCGGATTGGGCCCAACTCGACCAGATCCGAGTTTTGCATGGCATGCCCGAACTCGGTCAGAACCAGGACCGAGTCTGGTCCTCGACCCAATCCGATCCTAACCCATGTGGCCTGACCTGAACCGATCGAGTCCGATCTCGGAGTCCAGAAGGCTTGAGTCGGATCGGATTGACCCAGTTCGAATCCGATCAAGAAAAAAAAAGGAGAGAGAGAGAGAGAGAGAGAGAGAGAGAGAGAGAGAGAGAGAGAGAGAGAGAGAGAGATATTGTACCTTGATATGGCATCACTTATTCTTGTTGAATCTGAGGAAGAGAGAGGGTCATTGCAGCTCTTCTTTTCTTCTTCTTCTTCTTCTTCTTCTCCTTCTTTTATGGAAACTTCTTACCACTTCTTCTTCTGCTGAAAATTAGGTGAACAGACTAGATTAGGTACCACTTTGCAAGGAAACAGATGTAGAAAATGAAGAAAACTGGAAGTTAGGTATATGCTACTAGTTTTATAGCATAAGCGATTGTGCTAAGCATTATTGTTGCATAAACCAGAACCAGACAGATGTTTGATGTTAGAACAGATTAGAAGCAGAGAACTGACTTTGGATCAACGAGGTTGATTTCTATGTTGAAAAACAAGATTCAGATTGATTCTTTTAACAGAAGAAACAAATAATCAGGCCACCCGATCGAACTTTAATTGAAAAATGTAGCAGCGAAACAATTTCAAACTAGATAAAGCAGAAATTTTTATTATTCTAGTAGGAACAAGTTCCGTTGAGAACAAAACTCGCTTTGGTACCAAAATGGATGCTGCAGGGGGCTGATCTTGAATCCAAAATAATGGAAGAACGTGTGGGAGTTGATATACAAGAAAACTGAACTAATCGTTTTAAAAATTCTTCCCAAAGACAATAACACACAAAATAGTTGAAATTAATAAATAATTAAATAATTGAAAAAAAAACTGTTGAACAAACTTGAAACAATCTTGTAGGACAACATAACTAGAATGCATGGAATTAGGGCATCCCCCACTAGTTTTGGAAACATTAGACCCCACAATCCTTACCCATTACATGTTAAAAGAAAACAAGGCTTTAATCATAGAAAGTAAACATGTCCAGTTCCATGTGGCTTTGTTTTGATAGCTCTTTCTTCAATAACTTCACTGATCCAACTGGAAACCAAAAAGAAATTAAATTGCAAATTGTACTAGTCCAAACATGTCTATGGACAAACAATGCACATATGTGAACAATGCTTACATGTGGAGTCACAATCTTAAGGGAACACCTGTGGGGCCCACCAATCTGTTCTGAGCAGCTTGGGTTAACCAGTCTGATCGTAAGTGGCAGATTGTTGCGATCGACGGCCTAAATGCATATGAGCTCATGATTTAGTAATCCAAACTGCTGATATGATGGGCCTAACTATTGATGACCAACACAGAAAAAATACCTGAGATCCAAAGATCCCTGCTATATTTTATTTGGCCTTCCCTTTTGGTTTAATATGAACTATTGCTGTGCTTTCTTTCTTAATAGTTTATTTGACGGCCTCCTATGGAAGGAATGACATTTTTCCATGTGGGGTTTTTTTTTTTTATCAGTTGGCCATGTGTTGTGGGGCCCCTAAAATTGATGATTTGGATATTTGAACCATGAGACTCAATCGTACAGAGTGAAAACACAAATGGTACTGTACAAACTTATCGTTACACCTGAACAGTGTAAAGTTCCTCATTTAAATCAGAGATTCAAGTGGTGAGACTTGTAAAACTCACGTGCACCCATCTCCACCTGCACCTTTACATGCAGCACACCTACCAACCAGGAGAGTGCATGGAACATCTGAGTAATGCATAAGGTGAGCCCCAACATAAAGATGAACATAATAAAAACTCAGGATGCTCTGCTAATCAGGAGTGCACATTTACATGTCAAATGTAGATTTCTGGCATGTTCTTTAAATGCACTTTCTTTTTATACAGGGGTGGCCCACCTTATGAGTGGAGCAAGTGGGACATTGCACATGCTCATCTTTGATGTACCACCTCAAATGTTCCATACACTTGCTTGGTTGGCACATGTGATGAATTTGGGCAAGCAGATCTGGAGTTATAAAGAATTAGAGTATCAATACCCACCAGTAGAAGGCCAATGACGTTTTTTAGATTTCCAGAATAGATGGGGATCCTGCTGTGGACCCGAGAAAGAAATCTTTCCGATTACTCCCTGGATATCAGAAAATCAGCTTCACACAATCATTTCTAGCACTTCTGAACTAAGAAAGGAATTTAATTACCCAGCAACAATTATATCTGCTAGAATTGATTGGTACTAACCTTTCAATACAATAATAGTACCTAGTTGTACAATACATTTGTTTTGCTACAATACATTTGTTTTGCTACAAAACAAATGTATTTTTTTTGATGGGTAACAGAAGTTTTTGATGAGCTGAAAACAAACCTTTCAATACAATAATAGTACCCAGTTGTACCTTATATGGAAAAAAAAAAAAAAAAAAAAAAACAAAGAGTGCATCTAAACACAAGGATCAGTGTAAATAGAGGATCTTTGAAGGAAACATTCTATGCTCCTTGACACACACTAGATTACTAAAAGCAAATAGTTACATTGGGTTGAAGATAACACTTGACGGTCTACTTTGTGATAAATATATGCAAAGAGAATGAGAAGTAAGCCTTAGTAACTGAGGTGGAGCCCTCCACACTACCAAACAAAAGCAATCTAGAAACAAATCAAGTACACTTACCTCTTCAAAAAGGTGCCATCTAACAATGGAGGATCACTAACCACAGAACCTCAACGATAGGCATGGAATTGTCTCTGGTAAATCGGGAACTTTGAAGTATAAATTGCAGAAAACATTTTGCTTAAATATTGCTTCTCTAAGCTCTAACTTGGGAGTGTCCTTTAATTTTCTCCATATATTTTTTCACTTCCTTGTAGCAAAACCTGTACCCGTCATACATGAAAGCAATACAGCTATAGTATAGATGCATTGCCCTTTAGAACAAAATATGCACTGCACTTTAAGACATGGCCAACAACCAAAAGAGTTTCATTAATGAGATGATCTTTTTTTTTTTAAAAAAAAAAGAAAGAAGAAGAAAGAAAGCAGCCATGAATGAGATGATCTTGTAAAGAACATTGAACAAGAAAACAACACAACATCAAAACGAGGAAGTAGTCCTCAAATTGCAATTGCATTTCCTCAATTCCAGCTTGAAATCAGCAAAAACTACAATGTGGATCTTAGGCCTTGAATATGAATGTGAAAGAACAAAACTGCAATCTTGGCCTTTTGGTTCCTTGCCCTGCCAAATTGCATTGTTATTAACAAATAGATGAAGGATCAAACAGGATACATGATGAAAGAGAAATACCTTTAACCTGTGTTTGGTTGCACTATCGTAGTGAATTGCAATTTGATGTAGAGCGGGTCACGGACAGTTCAAACAATCTGATTTTATATTGCAACTTAACGACAGTGGTCCCAAATTTCACATATTTAATTTGATTTTAATATATTCCGCATGTACCATGCTATACCAGGAGAAGGAATATCACCCGCATCATACACTCGCTCTACCAATGGTATGCATTTGCCCCACTTCAACCACTCCAAATCATGGGATATGTGAGATATAACCCAAAACTAACACTGATCATACAATCCCAACCATCCATTTGATTGGCATTTTCCTTGCCGAATTCAAACCATCCACTATTTTTCCATAACCATCCAATTTCTGACCATAAAACTAACGGTCAGGACAAAATGTTAGGGAAAAATGGATGAACCACCATTGTTTGCTGTGGTGTGGTCCACCCGAGATTTGGACATGCTTCATTTTAGGGGAGCTGTCAAAACAGATGAACGGCGTGGATATCTGTCAAAACAGATGAACGGCGTGGATATAAGGTAGATCACATGCATCAGATTCACTCTACAATCAGGGTCCAGGGATTTAGAAGAAATAAGAAGAGGAATAGAGGATTTATAAGAAGAAACTATCAAAGATTCAAAATAGAATCCTCACCAAAACCGGATTCATTCATGAAGAAGGAGAGGAGACTGGCATCGGGTGTTGGGCAACGAGCGTGTGCAGTGCGAGAACGGCCGAACGGGTTGAAGAAGTAGAGGAGGCGGAGAGGAAGAAGATCGTCGTCGTCGCCGTCCAAGACGGTAGAGAACGTCGAGTGCTTGTTCGTCGACCATCGTTCGGGTAGGGTTAGGGTAAGAAAAGAGGGGAAAGGGAGAGTCGGGTAAAAAAAACAAAGAGGGTAAGAATGCTAGGGTAAAAGTAAAAAATATATTTTATAGTACCCGCCCGTCATTCGGGTCGAGTCTGTTCGGGTCGGGTCGGGTCCATTCGGGTCGGGTATCCGGGTCGGGTCGGTTCGGATATAAGTCTATCCGTACCCGATTCGAAAAGAATCGGATATGGAAAATCTGACCCGATCAGGCTTGATTTTAGCCGTCGGATCTGTTCGGAACGGGGCGGATCGAGGCGGATCGGGTCAGATCCGCCGGATCGGGTCTGTTTTGCCCAGCTCTATGCACAACCTATCGATCTTTATATAACAATGCTTTCAGGTTTAACCGACGTACCATACTATTCAAATTCTTCCGTTTTGCTAGAAAACACACCCTCAGTCCAACAATGCAATTTTAGGGAAAAAAATAAAATTTTTAAAAATTTCTATTTTCATTGTTTTTTAGATTTTCATCTTTGTTAAGGCTTGAAACCGGCGCGCAAGGTGTCATACAAACAAGACAATAAGAAAGGCTAATATAGGACATCACGCAAATTAACGCACTGTGTTGGACGCCCGAATAACACGCAATGGGCAAGGGAAGAAAGAAAATGGAAGCCACAAATGGGTGATGCATGGGGTGACACACAAGACTGATTGTTGCCGCGCATAGCAGGTGGAAGGTCCCTACGACGCCTTGCCACGACGTTGTGCTGAGCGTCGCAAAAGAGGAATGGTCAACGAGTTAGCTGCCGCACAACTCCCTGAGCGCCATGTGCGCCACGTGGTAGACTACCATTTGCCTTTGTCCATCGACATTCTTACCTATAAATAGCCCATTCCGCTCTAAAGATGGTTGTTTAAATTGTTGGGTAAAAAGAGAGAGTAAGAGAATCTCATCAGAATTCCAAACTTTGTTAATCAGAATCCCCATTTTCGATCACCCAAGTCCCGATTTTCTATCACCAGCAGGTGAAAAATATTTTGACTCACCATGAACATGAGGGGAGGATAAACCCGAATATCTCCGGTGCAGTGGTATTACTTTTAGGCGGAAGACCGGTATGCTAGTTTCTGGCGAGGCATGATGCCGAGTAAAGGAGAAGAAAAGGGAGGAGGAGGTCTAAGTCTGCAGCAGGGACTTGTTGGCCAGCGGTCCTACACGTTAGTCAGTCGCCTTGTGCGGCGGCCTACCGGATTAGGCAATAACCCCAAGCCTGACGTGGTAACCAACAAGTCACCTTTATGACAGTTTACCAGGCCCCTGCGACAGACTGCTAGGCCTATGCGGCGGTCTCTTAGTCCTTTGTGGCGGTCTCTTTGTCTTTTGTAGCAGTTCGTCAGACCTTCGTGGTAGTCTGCTAGGCCTATGTAGTAGTCTCATAGTCTTTTGCGAACAGTCTATCAGTCCTCTACGACAATCTAACAGACCTTTGTAGCAGTCTCAGTCCTTTGCGGCGGTCTACCAGTCTCTGTCTCTCAAAGTTTGACAGGAGTCCAGCCGAACCCTTATTTGATAAGCTTTGGCTGCAGCAATCATACTAAACGGTTTCACTACATCTATGCACTCCAAGTTATTTGCAAAGTTTCCATAGGCTTATGCCCAAGATAACATGCACATCCCACATGATTTATTACATAAAGAACTCCAATAACATGACATGTAACATTAACCTCTCTACTCATATTGGCAGACATCTAGTCCGATGACTACCCAATAACTCGCCTCCTTAAGGATCATGTCAATGCTAAGGACCTCCACCATTCAGAGTCGGTAAGTGGCTCGCTCATTAAAAGGTCAATCTCTATGGGCTAGACTCCTTGAGCTTAGTCATGGCTGGTCTTCTAGAGGCCTCCGTCCTAGAGGCAGAGCCCAGAGATGCACTGCTAGAGGCTCATCGATTGTCCAACCCGAGGCTCGAAACTAATGAAGTTGAGCCACTTGACCCACTAGAGATGGTGTAGTCTAATGATTAACTTGGCACAATATAAGCGACCCACTTTAGCGGAATAATCTCTCGAAGACATGGCCTTTTTGCCTTTTAATCAAGGATATTCTACACAATGTAATTAGGGGTTCGTGCCAAATCATAGCCTCGAATGTAAAGAACTCAGAATCTCTGGAATAAATTATTCTTCATTGCGTTGCATTCCTATGCTTGTTTATGTCATTTGTGAATGACTGCGAAGTCCCCGCTCCAGTCAAAAAAATAAAATATACACAAAATGCGGGTTAACAGTCTTTTATAGAGATTAATTGTAGTCATATCGAAAATCCTCTTGTAAGGTAAATTTAGGACGTTCTATTTTTGGCAAAACTTACTATTTTAGATAAGTTCTATTCTAGTTGAATTAGAACTTTTATTAGGGTTTGAGTCTTTCATATAAATGATGTCTTCAAATGTTTCAAAATTATTATTGAATAATATAAATTTAAAATTCCTTTTTTATACCGTGGATTCAAGGCTACCATGTGGATTTAAGGTTTGACTACTTGAAAAAGATGATCTTCTTCACCTTATTCCCCTTTTCCTATGTCATATTTGGACCTACTTCATTTTTTGGGCCCATACCCGGGATATAAGACACATACATAAAGACTTTATGGAACTAGGTTAAGTCCGAACTTGAGTGGGACGTTGATTGGGTACGACCACCACTTGGCTTGAGGGGCTTACCCTGATGTATGATGTATGGGTTTATCCACACCATCCATCCATTTTTTCCATATTATAATAGGCATAAGTCAAAAAAAGAGACAAATTTAGAGCTTAAGTGGACAACAGTGGGGACGGAATGCGCACCATTAAAAATTTATTAGGAGTTGTAAAAGTTTGTTTCAGCCATATTTTTGTTTTCCCTTCATTCATCCAGGTCTTCATCTGACCTTTTCATGAACAAGTTGGATGGCATTTAAACATCAAGGTAGGCCGGTGGTGTGTGTCATTATCATTATTGCTTCATGTGGTCTGGTCTACTTGAATCTTGGATCTGCCTCATTCTTGGGGTTACACCCTAATATGATATGACAAAATGGATGGATAGCTCCAATACATCATGGTGGGCTCATTAGAGCCCCAACTTGTGCTTAGCTTGGGACTTGGCGTAGACCTGACTAAATCCGAGCCCAGTTTCGAGGGATGTGGATTGGATCCTGACTCGTTGCGATTGGGTTCATCGAGCGTTGAGATTGGACCAGCTTAGCAATCACCTGGAACCGGTCACGCGCTGGCCGTTTTCGCGTGGAATCGGTCACACATTGATCATAACCGGTTTTGCCAAACCTAGTGCTATCAGAGTTGATATTTCAGTATCTTTTCTTTCTCTGTATATAGTAAACATGCTATGTACTGTTTTGGACCGACCCTCTATGAGCCTTTGGCGGTGGACAATCCAATTCGATGAATGCCTCCAGAGGTGTCTTATACTATATGGGTACCTTGATGGGGACATTAATTGAAGGCAACGAGAAGGATTTGGGTGTCTACACAGTCCAAGCAGCCGCTCTATGGGTCCAGTGAAATGTATGCTTTTCATCTTGTTCATCTATTTTACCGGCTCATTTTAAGATATGAACAAAAAGAAATAAAAAATAAATAAATAAATAAATGAGACAGATCTCAGGTCAAGTTGACTACCACACATGTGAGATTGAACACCCACCATTAAAAACTTGTCCAAAGGTATTGAAGTTTTGATCAAGATAATATTTATGTTTTATCCTATCAAGTTTTATATGACTATATGAATAGGTTAGAATACAAATGAACGAAACCGTGCACCCTACCAAGGTTTCAACGGTGGGTCTCATAATCCCACTCCTTTCGGTGGTATGCTCCACTTGAGCCACAGATTGCCTCTTTTCGCACTCATTCTCCAAGTTGGTAACGGATTGGGTACTCTGCCTGCCATCAGCCATTGGCTGGTGGTCGGTGCTATGTGAGCCCCACCATGATGTATGTGTTTCATCCATGCTGTCCATCTATTTTGATAGATCATTTTATGAAAATAAAGAAAAAATGAGGTATATCTCAATCTCAATTGGACCACATTATATGAAACAGTGTTGAATGAACGTTGACCATTAAAAACGTTTCGGGGGCCATAAAAGTTTTGATCAAGTTGATATTTATTTTTTCCATTCATCTGGCTATTTATGACCTAATCAAGAGATTGGATGTCAAATAAACAGTACAGTGGGCCTTAGGAGAATTTTAATGGTAGATATCCAATCATTATTGTTCTCCTGTGGTGTGGTCCGTCTAAGATTTATATCACTATCATGTTTTATATCCATCTCTAAAATAATTTGTAAGAATAGATTAACGGAATGGATGAAACACATACATCATGGTGGGGCCCACAGATCACTGACCATCAGCCACGGGGCTGATGTCAGGGGGAGTAGCTAATCCGCCTCCCTCAAAGTTATCTGGCAATGGATAGATTTCGTCACGGTGGGCTCCACAGAGCCATGCATCCGTCCAAGGGAGGGACAGGACGCAGTCGGCGTCCAGCTTTGAATTCCCGTCTATCAAGCACCATGTTCCGCCACAGCATTAAATCACTTTTCTTTTTCAGTCTAAACCATACTTGGTGGGACCCACTCAGCGTTAGTTGGGATTTGCTTTTTCCCACTTTGACTGGGAAGCACGGACGCGGATTCCACTGCAAAACCCTTTGGCATGAAGTTCCTGCACAGGAAACTTATTTGGAGCCCACTATTATGTTTGTGAGAAATCCACACCGTCCATACGTTATGAATCATTTTAGGACTTAAAAGAAAAATTCAAAAGGATCAAAGACTCCAGTAAGCCGCACTAATGAAAAGGTGGGTAGGGAAATTCCTACCGTTGAAACTTTCCTGGGTCTACATTGATGTTTACATGCCATCCATACCGTTCATAACGTCATTCCTACTAGTATGGACTGAAAATACAAATGTTATCCTGATTCAAAACTTCTGTGGCTCCCACGAATATTTTAACTGTAGATGTTTAATCCTCATGTTTTTGGCCCACTTGAGTATTAGATCCAGCTAATTTATGGCCATACCTACTTAAATGAGCTAGAAAAACGGATAGATGGGGTGAATTTCTTACAAACATAACTGTGAGCCCCACCTAAGTTCCCAGTTCAGGAACCGGAGATCCGAGTCCGGAAACACCAACAATAAAACACAAATCAAAATGGAGATTCGCACGAGACTAGATTGAAGAGACGATTCGTTTGACACGTGATGATTCTCTACACGTGTGTGAGATCAGTTCCATGACTTACATACACTGTAAACATGCCATACATCAGAGGAAATTGGACGGTGTACTAAAAAAATCCAAAGGCTTATATTCAATATGTCTACTGAAATCTTAAACCCCTTTTCGGTTTAAGATATAAGCATATTTTCATCAATCATACCTATTGAATGACTCAGATACGTACCACGTTGTCTAAATTGGCACGTGTCACGCGATTCACCATCTTAACATATAGTTCGCGCGTACCGAGCAATCACAAACACGGATATGGCGAACTTGCGCACTGGAGTCTTTTCCAGGAAGCTTCTCTTTTGTAGAATTTCAACATGGTTTCTTCCAGAACCGAACCTGGCTTCCGAGGGCAGTTAAATGATCCTCGGCCTGAGGAAATACACAGTGTACTTGGGCCTGCAGTTCTTACGTATAGGCTAGTGTATCACGTGATCTGGACCATTGGATCGTTGCATACCGCTACTGCTAGAGTATATTACGTTTGGAAGATCCTATCCGTTGATCCTCGATCATATTTTTATTTTAATGTGCATTCCTGATTTATTTCTCTTCTGATCCGTCTATTTCCTGGCGGAAAATTGAACCGTTGAGATTGTTCTATGTTTGAGATTTTTAGCGTACTGTCTATAATGATGGTTCTCAACAGATCAACGGTCTGGATCACGGGACCACGGCCCCACTTGCACAGTATGAAAACCCACTATTTTGGAAAGTAAGACAATACTAGCCTACCACAAATTACGGTTGATTATTTGGAAAAGGGTGTAAAGGCTCCATTCCCAAATATGGGAATGATTACAACCGTCCATTCCTTGGAGTCTTAGAACCATCGGATCAATGTCTTTTTCAGCGAAGGCCCATCTGTAGACAGATTAGATGGATTGTAGGGATACGGATAGAGATGTTCCTACGTACCTCGTGACTCGTTTTTCAGGACGCGGATTAGCTGCTGACAGGTTGAGTAGCAAGACGGGCTACTGAAGTGACGTCACCAAATTATGTGGGCCCCACCATAATGTATGTTTTGTATCCACACCGTCCATCCATTTGGAGAGGTCATGTTAGGGCATAATCCAAAGAATGAGTTAGATCCAAAGCTTTAGTAGACCCCGCCACAGAAAACAGTGGGGAGAGTGATGCCCACCATTAAAAAGTTCTAAGGGCCACAAAAGTTTTCGATTCTGTGTTTTCCCTTCTTTCATGTCCGCTTTAACACGTGAACGGGTTGACTCTCAAATAAACATCATGGTAGACCTTTGAAGGTTTCAACAGTGGGCGTCACCCTCTCCATTGTTTTCTGTGGTGGGGTCGACTCCAGCCTTCGATCTGCCTCACTCTTCGTATAATGTATGATGTGGATATAAAACATACATCATGGTGGAGCCCACATAACTTGATGACATCACTTCCGTTGCGAGTCACGCTACTTAACCCGTCGGTAGCTAATCCGCGTCCCGTTTTACATCTGGTTTATTTCGGACGCAGATGTCATGTGAAAAGGCTTTCCCGGACGACGATTTCCTGCCAAAGCCTTTTGCATGAAGTACCTGGAAACTGAGGTAGAGCCCACCGTGATGTTTGTAAGGAATCCACTTTGTCAATCCGTTTTTTGAGATCATTTTCGGATGTTAAATGAAAATCGATCAGGATTCCAGACTCTTAAGTGGTTAGGAAAATTCCTACTGTTGAAACCTTCCTAGGGTTTACAGTGATCTTTACATGCCATCTGTACTGTTCATAACCTCATTCCTACTGGGATTAACTGAAAACACAAATATTAACATGATTCAAAACTTCTGTGGCCCCAAGAATATTTCAACTGTGGACATTCAATTCTCACATCATCGGCCCACTTAAGCAATGGATCCGGTTCATTTTTCCCCTAATGTTCTAAAATTAACACAAACAATGGATGAACGGGGTAGATTTCTCATAAATATCACAGTGGGCCCTACCTGGGTTCTCAGCGCAGAAACTTCCTGGGAAACGCTTTCGCAGGAAATCCGCGTCCTTCTTTCCCACTAAGTTGGTGCCAAAGGATGCTGGGTGGGGCCCACCGAGATGTTTTTGAGAAATCCACTCCGTTCGTCCGTTTTTATAGCTCATTTTATAACATTAAATAAAAAATGAAATGTACCCAAAAATCAAGTAGATCACACTATAAGGAAAATTGGGGAAAGAAATTCTTACCATTGAAACCTTACTGGAATCAACCCTGATGTTTACATGCCATCCAAACCCTTTATAAGGTAATTACCACTGGGATGAAGTGAAAATACAAAAAAAAAATTTGCCTGACACTAAAAATATATGGCCACAAGAATGCTTCAACGATTCAACTGAATCCCCACTATTTCCTCTAGCGTGAACTACTTAAGCTTTGTATACACATAATTGTTTGTAGAATGTCCTAAAATGATTTCTCGAAACGGATGAACGGTATGGATTTCTCAAAAACATCTCCGTAGGCCTCAACCAGCATCCTTGCGCGGGAACTTCCTGCGGAAGGCTTTCAAAGGAAATCCGCTATCGTTTAATTCCGGGTTCGTTAGGGTAAATTTCTGGTCCATCGCGTCAGATGCAACAAAACTCCTTGGATCCATTTTGATGAGTGTTACATCCTGTCCGTTCATTATTTATGTCCATTCATATTAGAATTTTAACCTGAAAAGAAGATAAATCTAAAATAAAGCTTAAGACACTATATGAAAAAAGCGAGGAGATATGGGCCAACCAATGACCTAATGAAGTTTTAGATCAAAATGGTGTTTGGATTTTCCATTCATTCAAGTGGACCAGGTTAGATGGCATGGTTATGTCAAGCCCAATGTGGGAATTTTCTCATGGTGGGTGTCATTGTCCACCTTTCATTATGACATGTCTCACTTGGTTTTTGAATCACCTAATTTTTTGGCTCATGTTCTATCATAAAGCTAATGTAAAAATAAGAAGTCCAAATCTATTATTGGAATATATATATATATATATATATATATATATATATATATATATTCTTCATTTTCAACGGCCATATCATCAGACATTTAATATTAATGTTATCAGTTACGATGTAGTCCAATAAATACATATTTGAGTAATATTGATGTTATCAGTCATGATGTAGCTCAATAATAAAAATGTATGAAGCGAAAAATTCTTATTTAACATACAGATTCTTTCATTTTATTTTAAAGCATGTAAAAAAAAAAATGAAAGAAGTAAATCCAAAACTCAACTGCACCATATTGCAAGAAATAATGGAGATAACGGCACCTAAGGTTAGAATCTTTTTGAAGAGTACTGTAATGTTTATTTACCATTCAACTTGCTCATAAGGTCGCATGGATTGAGAAAACACATATATCTACTAGATAACTTTTGTGGCTCTGGGAAGTTTTTAATAATGGGCATTCAATCACTACTGTTACTTGTGGTGTGGTCTTTCTTTCTTTCTTTTTTTACACACGCCTCTCACACACTCATGTTGCAGTAGGATTTCAACGCCTATGGATACTCGAACCCTTGACTGGGTGTTGAAACTCCTGAGAGTTTACCACCAGAGCAAGAGCAAGGATTTGCTTCCTTTTGGTTCATGCCATAAAATGGTGTGGTCTATTTAATCTACAAATTTGCTTCTTTTCTGTTCATGCCGTAAAATGATTGGACAGCTTGGATATAGAATGCTGACATCAAGTTGAGCCCTAAATCACTATAAGGCAACACCACCTCTCGATGCATGGCTCATTGGTAGATATTTTGTGTTTCAACATCGAAGTCTTGGGTTCAATTATCAATGTGTTAGGTTTGTGTGTGAAAGTAAAGCCATCTAATTCGTGTCCCCTTACAACACATCCAGTTATTCCTACCATTGATGGAGTTGATAGAACTAGATGGGCCCTACCATAAATGCAACCCGCACCGCACAGTTCTGATGGAGAAGATCAGAATTGTACACTCGTCAGACCAATCCCACATCCTGAAGCAATGGGATGGGGTTTGGCTAGTGATGCGGGTGGCTAGTGGTTGGTGCTTTATGGACTAGCATGATGTATGTGTTTTATCGATGTTATTCATTATTTTTCCAAGTCATTTTAGGGTTTGATTTAAAAAATGAGTAAGATTTAAATCTCGGGAGGACCGCACCACAGGAAAACAAGTAGTAATTGAATCTCCACCATTAAAAACCTTTTAGGGCCCACTGTAACGTTTATTTAACATCTAATCTACTGATTGGGTCATACACAACTGGATGAAGGGGAAAAAAAAAACAAATATCAACTTGATCTAAAACTTCCGTCGACCCTACTAAGTTTTTAATGATGGGCGTTCAATCAATATTGTTTTCTGTGATGTGGTCCACTTGGGATTTCGATCTACTTCATTTTTGACTTATACCATTGTTCATCTTTATTATCGTTATTCCTCACAAGAGCTAATCAGAATAGGTTACGTGTGATCTGTACAAATTTGTATGATGGATTTAAATATTTGCAAGGATTTATCGGTAAACAACAACGGGAATATATCAAACAGTGCCACGTTAGTATCTAAAGCGACTGATGGATGAGAAATCATTAGAGAACGATTACAAGACAGATAGCAGAAGAAGAAATAGAGGAAGCCAAGTAGTGGTGAGCGATTATGGTAACTGTCAGAACGTAGAAATGATCTAGATAATCAGGTTAAGGTTATAAATAACAAAAGGATTCAACAGGAAAAAGTGGTCTTATACCAACCCAATTAAACCAAACGCTATCTTTTAATTATATTTGCAATTTACCAATTATTTTACATTCCATAGTGCAATCCTTTACTTTTCATTTCAAGTAAATTACATTCCTTAGTATAATTCTTTACTTTTAGTCTGTCGTTTACATTTTGTAGTATAATTCATAGCGTTAATCAAGTAACTGATAAATTTAGTTATAATTTAAGTCTATGCTCGCATGCTTGGTCCAGTTATTCACTTAAAAAGGTGTTTTGAAGCTGTCCCCCGCGATCGACTATAAGAATCCATTTCTCATTTTATTTTATTTGTATTGAAAAGTACTTTGGTACGGAAGGCAATTGTATTTCCCCTGCGATCGATCGTAAGAATCAATTTCTCATTTTACTTTATTTGTATTAAAAAGTCCTTTGGTGCAGAAATCAAATATGCAACCCATCATTACGAACCCATACTTCTGAATATCGCCTGATCCTATTTACACATTGAGCGAGTGATTGAATAAGCGATTGATCTCATCAGATCTTGGTCATACACTATGTGTCTGCATATTTGTAACATCCTGGATTTTCACTGTTTTGGATTTCCAAAAATCCTTAAGATTTTTTTTATTAATTAACTTATAATATCACTTAATGACCATTAGCACTCAATGTTAGTTTATATTGGGGTGGACCAGTCTAGTTATAATGGGACAAAGTTGGGGCCGCCAAGCCAGATGGCTTGTTTACACTTAACAATAGCCCGTGTGGGCCACCCAACGACCGAGAAGGGTCAGAAAAATCTAAAAATTTAGAAATCATAGATCTCACTAGGCTTGTGGTCCATCGTGGACTGCGGACCCAGTGGACACCCAGAAGTGGGATCTGGCACTTGCTAAATGCACCCTGCCAATGCCAGCATTGGAATCTGACACTCACAAATAAAACTGAGACTTTGGGAGTTCCAGCCGTCGAATTTTTTCTAAAGTTTCGGTGACGGTTCAATGAATTTTTCCACACCCGTCCACCAAATCTGGGACCCGATCGTGGATCGGTGACCGATTAATGATCATCATCGGACCGTGCGATCAAACCACATATCGATCGCTCCTAAATTTTGCATGGCCCTTCATCGGGCCATGGATCACCTACCCTATAAATTTCATGGCCAGAGGGCCACCAGAAATGCCCCATCAATCAGAATGGCCCCAAAGGGCCACTTAAAAGGTCGGAAAACGCTTGCTCAGATTATATATCCGTTCATCCGTTAGCCTAAATTTTTGCATGGACCCTAGTCAGTCCATAAGGCACCTACACACCAAATTTGGTGGTTAGAGGGGTGTTAGGGCCGCCCCAACACAAATAGGGAGTCCTAGTGGTCTATTTTAGGAAATTGTGGAAGCTTGGGGCAATTTGCACCAAATCTGGAATTATAAAAAGGGGTTTCTTTTGGGCACCCCTCTCCCATACGAATTTGCCTTAAGGAAGGGAAGAGAGAAAAGAGACAAAAGAGAGAAAGAAGAAAGGAGGAAGAGAGGAAGAAGGAGAGTGGACCCTAGAATCGAGGTGAGGCCCAAGGAAGCCGGTCTTGCATCTCCCTAGCCATTCTCCAAGGGAAATCCTTTCACCACAACCATAAGAATTGCTTCATTGATCATCTAGGTAAGATCCATCACCCATTTTTTCTTGAAACCCCTCATGTGGAGGGTAGATTACATGGAATGCTAACATGCAAATGGGTATTTTAGGGATTCCGCCCGATCGACCCTGAAATCCACACTCCTAGGTCATTTTTTTGAATCTCCAATGACTCGAAGGTGCGGACTATTGTTCTTAGGTGGCCTAGCACTAATTGTAGTACGAGTTTAATGATTTTGTATGTTTGGATGATGCCTTTGGAGAGTTTAGGGAAATTTCTAGGAATTGTTGGGTTGTTGAAATTGTATGGAATTGTATGTCATGTTGATTTCCTCATATGATGTTGTTCTTATCTCTCACATGATTTGATATGAATTGATAATCTCATGTTTACGTCATGTTTGGTTTTCTTCACATGATGTTGCCCTAGCATGTATGTCTTACTAATCCTTGTGCAATTTGGCTCTATGAGATGTAGGAAGTACTTAACTTCCTCATCAACCCACACAACACACATGCACTTGAATTTTACACATTGTAGCTTTGCTTGGTAGGAATTATGAGTTCTATGTTGAAAAATATGAATGTGTGATATTGCATATGCTAAATGATAACCTTGTTAGTTGGCATGTTACTAATTACCATCCAAACCCTTTAGTTGGTCAGAAATACAAGGAGAATGAAGGCGGCCCCGTCGGTAGGACCGTCTTGAGGCTAAACTCATGGATTTGAGCGGGTGTGTTCGGGTGGCTGTAGTTCGACTACATGGGTCTCTTGTGCCCGAGGTCACTCGTCTCACGCTCGCTTGACTCGTGCGGTCTAGCCTACTATCTGACTAACCCTGTTTATTAACCCTGTGTGCTCACATATGTATGGAACCTGAACCACCCTACAATCATTGTAGCCCATCAAAAATTCACTTACTGGAGAATCTTGATTTTTCCAACCCACGTATTGGTCCTGACCTCGTGAGCCGGGCATGGTCGAATGGGACACTATGTCAGTCTGTCTGAGAGCGTCGACCTACTGGCGGGATACCGCGCCTCCCGTAGTGACCGCGCGATCCCTTCCTTTCGGCACTCCTCATGTGCTTGGTGTCGGGGATGAGGAACCCGACGGGATCACGGACTGTGAGGTTTCGGCCTCACGCGTTGATGGGGTCTTGGCCTCGCAACCCGTTTAGGGCATTGATACGTAAGGTGAATCAGAATCCCCAACCTGCTGGATGAATGGACTTAACTAATAACTTGGTTAACACGATCGCATTGCACGCATTAGTTAGGGTGGCGACTTGGAAGTCGAGGTCGCTTTGAGGGAGTGTTGTCATATGCGATCGTTAGATGGAGTCGCTTGAGAGAGTGTTGTGGCGAGGGCATGCATCATATCATCCCACATGCATGCATTTTAAATAAGAGTTATTAGGTGTTGATGATTGTCTGCTTTTCATTAAGTTCATATTACAATTGATGCCTGTTGTAACTTGAGACCAATAGTTCACACTGAGTTGATCACTCACTCCCACTCTGGGACAATTTTTTTAAATACCAACCAGACTCTCTCATAGATGTAGGGGATGCAGAACAGATGGAGCGTGGCGATGCTACTCTCGACGAGGAGGAGGAGCTGTCATACTTCCAGCTGATTGACGGCTCTTAGTCAGCTGGAGAGGCGGGATCGGATCACTGAGTGTGGGCTCGGCTCTAGTATTTTGGATCCACTATTCTTTTGCGATTTTGTTGGGTGACGCCTTGGGCGGCCCGTATACATTCTTTTGGACCTGTTCATATATACACATACACCTTCTTCATTTCAGTAGACTTGTGTGACTGTGTTTCATGCTCCAGGATATTCCAAATTGCGCGTTTAAGCTTGATTAACCATAAAACCATAAAATATATGATAAGTGACACTCGGTAAATCGGGAGTCGAGCGTATGCATGACCCCCGATTTTCCGGGGCATTACAATATCTTAGAGCCTGGGGTCACAACTATTCAATTTGAATCAAGCTACAATTTCAATTCTAGCATGCCTGCATAATACAATCAAATCAAACCACTAACAACAATAAGACCGAGTGGATGAACCACAAACATCATGGTGGGGCTCATCGAGCACCGACTACTAGCGTGGGTCACTATCCAATCGGCATCCCAAGCAGTGGACTACCATAAATGCAATTGGCACCTTATAGAGGAGGCAACCCTGAACATACGGTTGGCGGCCTCCTCCATGGATGATCTACCAGGCAAAAGGTCACACAGGCTGGATATTTAGCCATCTGTATGGACCAATCTCAACCATTGAACTAGTTCGATATTTGAACGGACATCTACCTGTGTCAAAGTCACTTTGCTTTTACAGGCCTCATCATCTTCAAGGTATAATCAAACAGAGTAAGAGACTTTATAGGTCGTGATGTGGGTCTCCAATTCACATGGTTTGATGATATAAGATCCAATTCACTGATGAAAGGTCAAGATTTCCAAGGAGGGAGATTTTCCCTTTAACTTCCTTAGGTGGGAGGCTAGGTGGGGCCCACGGTGATATTTGTGAGAAATCTACTCTATCCATTTGTTTTTCTGATCATATCTTATAGCCTAAAAATGAGGCAGATACAAAGCTTAAGTGGGCGGCCGTATAAGAAAAAAGTGGATAGGAAAATGACTATCATTCAAACCTCCTTGGGTCAACTGTAGTGTTATATGCTATCTATACCATTCATAAGGTCATTCCTACCAGGATGCGGATTTCTGCGAAAGCCTTTCACATGAAGTTCCTGTACGCTGAGATGCTACGTGGGGCCCACCATAATGTTTATGAAAAATCCATCCTGTTCATCCATTTTTTTCATATCATTTTAAGACCTTAGATAAAAAATAACGTGGATCCAAAACTCAAGCGAGCCGCACAAGAGGAAATAGTGGAGATTCAGTAACCACCGTTTAAACATTTATATAGCTATAAAAGTTTATTATAAGGGCATTAGGCGCAGGGTATTAGATGGGATTAGGTGGGATAGAATTGCGTTTGGTCCCATGCAATTCCATCCATCATTTGGAGACGATGGGAAAGGTTGGGATCAGGTGGGATGGAATTGCATTTGGTGCCATGCTAAAATTATGTGGATTTTAAAATCCACTACACCTGTAGGCTCCACATTGATGCATTTGTTTATTCATGCTGTTCATCCATATACACCATTTACATGGCACATTTTGGTTATATATGTGTACAAATGAATCACATCCATTGTGAATTTGATTTGTAGATTACAATCCCGTGGTCCAGACAAACATAATTTTACCTTATCCTGTCTTTTCCCATAGCAAAAATTAGGATTGCGGGGCTACAATATCATGGTATTTCCAGACATCCAATCATTATGCAATAACGATGTTAATCCCATCTAATACAATTCAATACCATTCAATTTCACTGACCAAACACCATAGATCTGTGTTTTCACCTTATCCCAGTGGAAATGAACTTAAAAATAGTTTGGATGACATATAAACATTAAGACCGAGACGAGGAAGATGTCATGGAATGAATAAAACACAAAAATATTATCGTGATCCAAAACTTCTGTGTCCCTGCAAATGTTTTATCGGTGGACATTTAATCCTCACTATTTCCTGCTGTGCGGCTTACTTGAGCTTTAGATATGCCTTATTTTGGGCCCACATCCTAACATTATCTGAAAAACATGAATGAATAGAGTGAATTTCTCACAATCATCAAGGTGGACCCCACCTTACCTCCCATCGCTTGAAGTTCCAGCCAATCCGCGTCCATTTCACCCCCACCCCATCCACGGAGTCATAGGTCAGATCAGCAGGTTGGATCTCCAAACCATTAGCCGGACTAGCACCGATCGACACGTAAGGACAGCCTTCACGTTATACTGCACCAGGGCCTTTTAATTTTTAAATCGAAAATAAATGATAAGGTACTCCCCGAGAGATCTCTCTACAGTACACGTGGCAGGATATCATCAATCAGGACCGTCAGTTATCGTGGGCCTTGTATGGACGGCATTTGCGTTCTGAAAGGCACACCATGGCCATTAAAATTTTGCCATTTTCTCCTGTATATCTCGACCACTAAGTACTTAAGTTTTCCACCGTAGATTTTGATGCCACGGATTGGATGATCGGGTCATGTTCTAATACTGTCCTTTCCTTATCCAGTCTACCATCTAACAGATGGAAGGTCCTGATCCAAGCATGACCTTGCCACGTGTCCGGTGGAAAGACGAGTCTACAATCTTCACATTTCACATTCCTCCTGCTCCACCGTCTCATATCCTTTTCTCAATTACGAAACTACCCTTCCCCTATCACCGTCGTTTGCAAACGCGAAGAAAAACTTCACCAATGGTACTCGCTCGAGTGCACGTAGTAAATGCACTCGCCTCACGTGTGGACACAGATTACACGTATGAACCATCAGGCTCTCTATTCAGGCGATCCACTCTTTTTTCCTTACCTCAAAATAAAAATTGAATAATTAAGACAGTCAAGTGGGCCACAAAGACACAGAAAACCCCAACCATTTGTCTTAATTTCTCTCAACCGTTCATTTATCTTGTAAGGTTGTAACCTGATTCTCTATGTTGCATCTAACTTGTTAGGATTGCCTGACTAACGGGTCCGATCTCATGTACGTGCGCATTTTTACACGTGTGAGGCGAGAGACCTTTGTAAGTGCACTCGAGCGAGTCTATTTCACATGACCATGGTTTTCCCTTCTCTGGCCTTCTTTCGAACGGGGAGTTATTTGACGCGGGAGCAGATCACGTGCGGCTCCGGCCTCACGCGTCCCTGACAGTGGGGCCCACCTTGATGTATTTATTGTATATCCACACCGTCCATTAATATTTTCATATCATTTTACATTTGAAATAAATTGAACCAGATCTAAATCTCAGGTGGACCACACCACATAAAAATTGGTGATTGACCGTTAAAAACTTCTTGCGGGCCACAAAATTCTTGGAACAAGCAGATATTTGTTTTTTTCGCTTCGTCCATGTCTCTGAGATGTTATCAACTGGTAGGATGGAAAAATAAACATTGGTGCGCCTTAGGAAGTTTTTAATGGTGAGTTCAATCACCACTCTTTCTTATGGTGTGGCTCACCTGATATTTTTATTTACCTTTTCTTTTTAATATTATATCATAAAACGAGATGTAAAAATGGATGGACGGCGTAGATATACAAAAAATAAATCAAGATAGGCCCCACAATCAGGGATGCACCGTGTTTAGTGACAACCTGGCCGCACCTAATCCGCACCCATTTGACACTCTGGTTGGGTATGACGCTTGATACGCAGGCACTTCCAAATGGTACACATGGCATATATTAACCCAAGATAAACGGGCTAAATTGCGTTGAATACAGTAGCTAAGTTATAGAACTAAAAATAAGATTGATTGAATACTTTTAGGGCGTATTTGGGCGGTGGGATTAGAAGGAATTAGGTGGAATGGGATTAAAAAAAACATAATTGTTACCTATGGCAGGGATTGTTCCCTTTTAGGATTAATGTGCTACTTTGTTGGTAATAAGGTGGTACATCGATTGGATATACCCACCATCGTTTAAAATTATTGAGAATAACACACATGTGTTATATCTAAACCGCTCATTTGTTTTGTAACCTCATTTTATGGCATGGGCCTAAAAATGATTTAGATCTAAAACTTATGTGGCCCCAAAGAAGTTTTCAATGGTAAGTATTCAATCCCTATTGCTTTCTATGGTGGGGTCCACTTGAGCTTTAGATTTATCTAATTTTTGGCCCATGCTCTAAAGTAATCTCGAAAAATGGGTAGACGGTGTGAATATAGCCCACACATCATGGTGGGACCTACACAACTTGCTAACATTGAGTGAAATTGGCACGGAATTAATGCAATTTCATCTAATTTAATTCCAAGCTTTTCCGTTCTCCCCAAACATGGTATGGAATTGGCACAGGACCATATGAATCCCATCCCACATAATCACTTCTAATCCCACTGCCCAAACACGCCCTTAACCTCTTATTAGTGGACGCTTGTTTCTTAAAAATAAGACCGTTGAATATTTGTCAACTTTAACCGTCCAATAACTGCCCACCATTTGAAAGTCAGATTATCATATAAGCATACGGCCCATTGTAAATATAAACTGCTGCACACAGTTGGAGAATTTAATTTGAATCAGGATACGCCGGGTTTACAATCTTGAAGTGATTTAAAGTGCCTGCGTATCATCCATCACAGTCTGCCAGAGTATCAAAGTATTTCTCTTCTTTCTACGCGTAATCCCTTTTACCCTGTGATATAATACTCAAGCTGCACGTGACGCTTGATACACAGCCACTCAGATATTATATATGTATCATATAATAAATCAAATAAAACCACCTAGATTATGTAGTCCACTGTTTCCAAATCACTATCAGAAAATTATATTCTTTGAAAAATTCTAATCATTGATTCCAGGCCACTTGTTCGGTGAAATAGGACCGTGGATTTTTCTTTGTAACCGTCCAATAAATGTACATAAATCCGAGATTAAAATATTCAAATTAAATGATTTTTTTTTGTTAGTAATATATCTACATTCACAAAAATATTTATGACAGTTTATTTCGAGTAAGAATATTTCATGTCTGTAATTCAAACTGCCTGTGTATCATCTATCACACCACCAGAGTATCAAAATTTCCCCCTTTTTCTTCCTAACCAAGTTCCAACCTGTCCTTGTACTTACTCTTTTCTCAGAAACCGCGTCTTCACTTTCGCCTCCATCTCCTCCCAAAATCTCCCTGCTCTTTTTCAAAAATGCCACAAATAGCCCTAATCTCTCTAAAAATGCTGCAGAAATAGCCCTGAAAGAGGAGAAGGAGAAGGAAGAATCCAGAATCCAATGGCTGAGAATGGCGAAGATAAGCTGATCGCAGTTGCCCGCCACATCGCCAAGACGCTGGGCCGCACCGAGACGATGACGGACGACATCCTTCAGATCTTCTCCGCCTTCGATGGACGGTTCTCACGCGACAAGCTCTCCGACAAGCTTTCCGACGACGACTCCCTCTCTCTTGACCAAACCCTAAAGTCTCTCGATCGTCGGATCTCGAGTTTCGTCTCATCCGACCGTCCGATCTGGTCCGACGTGGCGGACTCCACCGCGTTCCTCGAGACCGTTGACGAACTGCTGGCTACGATACGCGAGTGGGATCCAATGGCTGCCGAGAAGCCGATCGCCGCGTGCTTGGACCGCGCGGATGAGCTTCTGCAGCAGGCCATGTTCCGGCTCGAGGACGAGTTCCGGGCCGTGATCGAGCAGAGCGGGGAGTCGACGTTCGATCCTGACCGTCGGAAAAACAGCTACTCCTTTGATTCGGAAGAAGATGATGATGGCGATGTTGATGACGTTAACAACAACGGCGGAGATGATAGCCTCATCCCGGTGGCCCACCCGGTGGCCGATTACGATATCGTGATTGACGCGATGCCGGCCGTTGCGATCAGTGATCTGCACGAGATTGCGAAGCGGATGGTAGCCGCTGGATTTGGGAAGGAATGCTCTCATGTCTACAGCAGCTACAGGAGAGAATTCTTGGAAGAAAGCCTTTCGAGATTAGGGTTGCAGAAGCGTAGCATCGAGGAAGTGCAAAAGATGGCGTGGGCCGATCTCGAGGACGAGATCGAACGGTGGATCCGTGCCGCCAACGTATCGCTCCGGATCCTCTTCCCGAGCGAGCGCCGCCTCTGCGACCGCGTCTTCGCCGGCCTCCCTTCCTCTGTTTCTGACCTATCGTTCATGGAAGTCTCCCGCGGGGCTGCCATACAGCTGCTGAATTTCACTGACGCCGTCGCGATTGGGACCCGCGCGCCCGAGCGCCTCTTCCGGGTGCTCGACCTCTTCGAGGCGCTACGCGACCTGATGCCGGAATTCGACACCATCTTCTCAGACCCTTACTGCGGCCCCCTCCGGTCGGAGGCAGCGACGATCCTGAAACGACTCGGAGAGGCAATCCGTGGGATTTTCATGGAATTGGAGAATCTAATCCGTCGGGACCCCGCCAAGGCCTCCGTTCCCGGCGGCGGCATCCATCCGATCACAAGGTATGTGATGAATTACCTCCGAGCAGCTTGTGGGTCCCGACAGACACTGGAACAGGTGCTAGAAGAGAATTCCCACCCCAATCCCAATCCTACCAATGTCGCCGCTGCGGAAGACATTCGATCCTCGCCGTCGACATCCCTATCAATCCAGATGGCCTGGATCATGGAGCTGCTTGAGAGCAATCTGGAGGCGAAATCGAAGATGTACAGGGACCCGGCTCTGATTGCCGTCTTCCTCATGAATAACAACAGATACATTGTACAGAAGGTGCGCGATAGCGAGCTCGGCGCACTGCTCGGAGATGACTGGATCCGGAAGCACACCACCAAGGTCCGGCAGCTTCACGTCAGCTACCAGCGGGCCGCCTGGAGCAAGGTTCTTGCCGTGCTGAAGGTCGATGGAGGATCCAACGGCCCGCCGCTGGGCCTGAAATCATACAAGGAGAAATTCAAGATGTTCAATCTCTACTTTGAGGAGAATTGCCGGGCCCAGTCGGGATGGATCGTGGCCGATGAACGGCTGCGGACAGAGCTGCGGATATCGGTGGCAGGCAACCTAGTTCCGGCGTACCGGAACTTCATTGGAAGGTTCCAGAGCGTTCCAGAAGTAGGGAAGCATTCGGAGAAGCATATCAGGTATACCGTGGAGCAGGTTGAGGGCATGATTAATGAGTTGTTTCAGGGCGGGTCCGGGTCTGGGGGTGGAAGGAAGTGATACAGGGTAGGGGTAGTTTCGTCTTTTTTCTAGACCTTTTTTTTAGGGGGAAGATGCTCGGGCGAGCCTGAGATCCTGGCCGTTCATCAGGTGGGACCCAGTTTGAACATGCCCTGGTCGAAGATTCAAGCCGGTCCACTCATAAAGTGGGATATAACATTACTACACGTTAGAGATGAGGAAACAAAAGGATTGACTGATTTGGGACCCGCTTGATTTTTGGGCCCACCCTGATGAATGGTCCTCGAATCTCCTTAGCACTTTCTTCCTTTAAAAAAAAAAAATCATATAAATGTAGGTGTTTGGATGTTTTGGTCTTGTGTTTTGTACATTTGGTCTCCCTATACATTAATTAATGTTTATTTGGACTTGAAATTATATAAGAAAATTATTCTATTGTCTAAAATTTATATAAAATCTAAAGAATGTTTTTGGTACCTGAATTTGGGAAATTGAATTTGCATAAACGTGGTGGCCCGTGGTCTTATCATTCATAGGAAAAATAAGCTAATAGTCATCACATTGACCAAACATGAAAAAAGTGGACGCCCGGCCCAATACGTTTATATGTTGCTTGTACCATGTGGCCTAAGTGAGGATCTTAGCTTCTTCTTTTATTTATTTATTTATTTTTGATGGCATAGTGATATTGAAGTTATGCCCCCTATTGGCTTCGACTGCTGCACGCATGTGTAATTACTAATTAGGCTTATTACATTATATTTTGTTAGTGTATTTAAAAAAAAATACCAAATTTACGTTTGTAGCTTTTTGTGCTTCTGACTCATACTTGGATGTACTCATAAAACATTCCTTTTCATAAAATTTTTAAATTGGAAGATTTTTATATGCCAGCTTGTATGCAGGTATGAGGTCATTTCCTTTGGACGGACATGTCTGTCAGCATCCAATCGATTTTGTGTTTTTTGTTTTTCTCCTTTTAGGCATAAAGGAGGTACTGGTGTTGGGATTTACATTGTCTGTGCAGACACTGAATATTCATTTAGGTGGCGTTTGGTGCAAGGTATTAGATGGGATTATGCATGATAGAATTGCATTTGGACTCGTTGAATACCATCCAACATTTGGAGAGGATGGGAAAGATTGGGATTAGGTGAGATGGAATTGCATTTAGTCCTGGAGTTGCATTTGGTCCAATACAGGATTTCTTTGGATTTTGAAACCAATACACATGCGGGCCTCACATTGATGCATGTGCTTATCCATGCCGTCCATCCATATACAACGTTTATACACCGTTTACACGTGACATTCTGGTTATATAGGTGTACAAGTGTACGGCATCCATTTTGATTACAATTCCATAGTCCACCAAATATAATTTTGTGACATCTGATTTTGATTACAATTCCATAGTCCACCAAACATGATTTTGCTTAATCGGGTGTTTTCTCTTAGCAAAAATTTTATTCCAAACATGGGATTGAATGGCTATGATATCATGGTATTTCTATACGTGCAATCATTGTGCAATAACAATGTTAATCTCATCTAATACAATTCAATAATATTCAATTCCATGGACCAAACACGCATGGTGTATTAGTTCATCTGATTGAAGGGTGCAAACTATCTCAAAGAAACTAATTCATTTAACTTAAGGGTCTGAAGTATTTGAATGAGAGCAACGTAACTCAACCCAACAATGATCTTTGATTATCTACTTGGTTGTTGTTCAACAATTGACAGATTAATGTTGATTGGTGAATCTTTTGTGAACCTTTTAGGTTTGGATCTCGAATCATCCCTCCACGAGAACTCAGGTTCAGAACTGGCCATTGGAACTACTGTTTCTAGGTTCCATGGCACATATCGATGACTTTTGCGTGATGTCGCTATTGTAGTAAGAGTTCGGATTGCTAACCAGATCTAGCGTTAGGGAAAATATAATTGGTGCACTGTATATCTAGGGTTTTGAAAACCCATTTGGACATTGATTAGGCAATCTGAGAATTGATTGCAGAGACAACGTAAATCATCAAGTAGGCTATAATATTACTATATGTTAGAGAAAAGGAAATAAAAGGACCGTCTGTATTTGCCGATGAGTTCGGACTTGCTTGATTTTTGACACTGGGTGTTTTCATGTTGGGACCACCTTGATGAATGGTCTTGGAATCACCTTGCCACTATTTTTTTTTAATTTTTTATTTTAATGTTGGTGTTTGGATGTTTTGGTCCTTTAATTTGTACGTTTTGTCTTTATATATATTAATCGATGTCTATTTGGATGTCAAGTTACATGAGAAAATTACTTTGTTGTCTAAAATTTATACAAAATCTAAGGATTTTATTTTTATTTTTTTCCTTTTTGTGTTTGAATTTGAGAAAATAAATTAGCTATGAGTTATAGGGCTTACAGGTGGCCCACATTAGCCCACATTAGGTGAATGTAAATGATCTTATCATTCACGCAAAAAAAAGGCTAATCTTCTCATTGGGTGGGGCTAACATGAAAGTGGACATCTAATACATTTATATATTGTTCCTAACGATGGATCTTGGTTTGATTTTTTAGCAAATGCTAAGTGATATTCAAGTTATGCTCTCTTGTAGATGGCTCTTAATACCGCACACATGTAATTTGGCACATGTGCTTAATTGTTACATTATACTTTTTGTGTGTGTGTGTGTGTGTAATATATATATATATATATATATATATATATATATATATATATATATATATATATATATATATATATATATATATATATACATTATACATATGTTTTGAACTTTTTTTGAACCCATCATACGTGATGTGTGTAAATATGAAAACTTGACATCAAATTACTATGGATAGTATGGATAAAAGTTTTAGATAAAAGTAAAACTTGGTCCTGGTGTTTTAAGTCTTGCTTCACATGAACAGTTAAGGATTTTGGATCCACATCACGCACGATGGGTTCTCAAAGTTCGTACGTAATCGTTCACGGGTTCGCAGAGTGAGCGCTTAATATATATATATATATATATATATATATATATATATATATATATATATATATATATATATATATATATTACATTAAAAAAATTTACTCTGTTGCCTGAAATTTATATAAAAGCTAAGGGAATTTTTGGTGTCTGAATATGAGAAAATGAGTTTTCTACAAGTTCATCTTATCGTTCATCGCAAAAATAGGTTGATCCGCCCATCAAGTAGGCCAATATGAAAAAAGTGGACACCTAATACATTTATATGTTGTTTGGTGTAGCCTAACTTAACAATAGATCTTGGTTTGATTTTTGAGCAAAGCGATATTCAAGTTATGCCCCCCATTTTTAGATGGCTTTGAATGCTGCACACTTGTAATTTGACATATGTGCTTCATTATTACATTATACCTTATTAGCATATTAAAAATAAAAATAAAAATAAAAAGCTTATGTTTGTTGCTTTTTCGCTTCTTTCAAGTGAAAAATTTAGTCT
The DNA here is from genome assembly GCA_030180095.1 of Magnolia changhungtana. NCBI lineage: Eukaryota > Viridiplantae > Streptophyta > Magnoliopsida > Magnoliales > Magnoliaceae > Magnolia > Magnolia changhungtana. The sequence continues at coordinate 2,688,812 of JASAUF010000094.1, forward strand.
CATGTTAGAAAGGAAGAAAGAAAAAAGATGTGCTTATAAAGCATTTATTCTCATAATATTTTAAATCAGTACATCTTTATGTGTGAGCTTGTATACACATATGAGTCAGTTTCCATTGGGCAGACCCTTTTTCTAAAGGGACATAGTCGGACATTTTAAAGCATTACATCAATAATGTAATGTAAAATAATTATTATTGCAAATTACATTACCTATCTCTCCTTGTTATAGGAATTTGACATTCTCATTATAGTGTTTATTTAAACATAATATCACTGTGATTGTATAGGTGACATGACATTTTAAGTGTTTATATTCAAATGAAAAATGTCTATTCAAGAATCGTGTTGTTCTAGTGTTCCGCCAGCATTTGTAGACGTAGTGGAAATTGTTGTCTAAATTCATCATGCATTTACTACAAACTATGGTAGATTATGACAAACCTTCCTGGATTACGCGGTAAGATTAAAACCCATATTTTGGGTTAATGTTATTTTCAAGACATGAACATTGTGTTACTAAGAAATACTGTAAAAATATGAGTAAATCATAGGACCACAAATTATGAATAGTTTATAGTTACCACATTTTGGAAGAAGTTAATTTATAAATACAACTTGTCATCCAACAATCATTGAAGCGCATCATCCAACATGAACTCAAAATTCACTTAACAGAAAGAAAGGACCACATCATATGACTATTCGAGAAGTAAAATTATTTGAATGGTCCCGATTATAATTATATAATATTAGCAAAAGAAGGATACATTTGATTTAATCCGATGGTCGGTTAGAGAACTCTTAAGTTTAAAAACTTTTCTCATGTTAGGAAAAGGTCGACATTGCCATCAAAATTGCAAAACATAAGATGAGATTTTGACATTGACGTAGGGATGAACGTGATGAGGTCGATCACCATCTTCGTCGAGGATAACTACTTTGAATCTATGAAGCTTCTTTGGACTCCTTAATGAGACTTCTCGAATCCATGAGTAAAAATAGAAACTAGAAATAATTCTAAAAAGTCGAAATAAATTTGTTGAATATTGATAACTGAAATAAATGAGTCTACAATGCTTTAAATATGGATACCAAGACTTGGAATAAGTTTAGGAATTAAACAATAACTAAAACTCTCTAAAATTCGTCTTACTATAAATAGTAAATTTACCATTTATAGTAAGTATCCAATGTGGCTTAATCACGTTATTCTCCTAATTTTTCTAAACACTTTTCATGTTGGATACAACTTCTAAAGACCAACGGATGAAGAGTTATAATCAAACTAAAACTTACTATTTATAGTAAAAATGAAATTAAACATGGAATTCAACCCGTGATGGAATCTCGTAAATTTGGCATGGGTAACCCGGCATAGCTGGGTTGGTTGGCTAAAGTAGCTCATCCTACCCCAAAATCATATATGATACGTCGAGTAACTCATTCTGGTTTGTGAGATATGCATGTTTTAAGGTTTTGACGGTCTTGATGACTTCTGCCTCTGATCGGGCCTTCTCTGATCCATCTTGGGCATGAAAGTGTCCACGACCCACTCTACATCAGACATGCAACAAAAACCCTGGGCAACATCAACTGGTCCTAGCCAATATATTTTGAGGACTATGGCCCTCATTACCTAATGATGAAAAGGAATGTAAGTAGAGAATTCAACAAAACCAACCAACATGCCCACTAACTCGTGCGCATCGGTAGATCTCCATGTCTACTTCTAACTGGATGGTTGGATTTGGACTCTCCTTCTCGACATCCCTTACCATGGTGTAAGGATGCTTTAAGAGTCGTCAGAAGAATGTGCATTTGGCATATGTGGTACGATATATTGGCTATTAAAAGCTAACTAAGCTATTAGGGCCTGATGGGAGAAATATTCATTTTCAACAACACACGCAACAATATCGGAATAAAATGAATATAGAAAAAAGACAAACCATAACACAGAGATTTACATAGTTTTCTTTTGGTACGTTCGTAAATTCATGCCAATCCACTGTGCTCAAAGGTAAAAAAATGAAGAAGCAATTCTCAATACAACAACTCTCTCTCTCACGACAGAATATATATTACTCCAGATGAACTAGGGTTTAGCTACGGGTGCGATGGGGCATGTATAGGTCTAGGCATCCGAAATGGGGGGTCCTTCCTTCTCTTCTCCTCCTTTCCTTTCCTTTCTCTTCTCTCCTCTCTTCTCTCTTTCTTTTCTCTTTTTCTTTCTTTCCTTTCTCCCTTCTTTCCTGTCCTCTCCTTTCTTCTCTCTTTTCTCTCTTTCTTTCTCCCCTTCTCTTTTATTTTCTTCTCTCTCTTTTACTATTAACTATCTAACTAATCTTGGTGTATATAACTAAATAATGTTAGGTTTATGGTAGAATTTTAACTAGGGTTAAATGTGTTAAGGGCCGTTGCTCAAAACCTTAGGATCTAGCCTACCAAAAACACCAGAATTATGGGATAATAAAGCAATAAAATAAATTAAAGCACAAACCACACGACACAAGAGATTTTTACGTAGAAAACCCTCAAAGAGGTAAAAACCACAGGACCTAGTCCAGAGCAACAATCCAGTATAAAGTAGAGCGTTATAACCGATCACAAGCACACACCGCTTGGATCAAACCTTCTTCACTCACACAGGAGTGGATAAACAATAAGAGAATAAAGAAAAACGGAGAGATCTCATCGATTACGAGGATGTAGAAGTGCTGAGATGTCAAGTGCACAGTAAATCACCTCTACGAGCGGAACCTCTCTTTCACAAGCTTCCTCTCTCTCTTTCTTTCTCTATCTCTCACACCTTTGATAACCCTTTATCAAACCCTTGTAAAGCTTTAGAAAATTTTCTTGCATTCCCTAGAACAGCCATAGGAACCCTTATTTATAGTTTAGGCAACTCCCTTTCGCACCTCTTGTTAAATCGCCTCAAATTTACGCAGTCTGCACAAAAATCTGGACATGAATCTGTGTAACCTCGATTGGTCGAGCAGGGTCCTCGACCGGTCGAACGACCCACTCGACCGGTCGAGCACCTCCCTCGACTGGTCAAGCACCACGGATTTCCAAACCAAATAGTTCGCTGAACTTTGAGTCGAGACCCACTCGACTGGCCGAGAACCATCCTCGACCGGTCGAGTAGCGCGGTAAAACACATCCGATTTAAACCATGCTGCTCAATCTCTCCTCTGAACTGAGGAGGAAAACCCTATCAAATCTCCCCTTTGACTCAGGAGGAATTCACCTTCTTCAAACTAGCTCAATTTCTACAAACCTTAAACTTGCCCTTGAACAAAGCCTTGGTCATCATGTCTGACCCATTATTGTCCGTGTGGACCTTCTCAAGCTGTAACACCTTCTGTTCCAAAGTATCCCTGATCCAGTGATATCGAATCTCTATGTGCTTCGACTTGGAATGCTGACTTGGATTCTTGCTCAAATGTATAACACTTTGACTATCGCAATAGACCACGTGCTGCTCCTCTTTTAGGCTAAGTTCTTGTAGGAACCTCTTTATCCAAAGCTTCTCTTGACATACCTCTGTGACCGTAATGTACTTGGCCTCTGTCATCGACAAAGCTACGACCTTCTGTAGCTTGCTCTGTCAAGAGACTGCTCCCCCTACAAACATGAACATGAACCCCGATGTAGACTTCCTGGAGTCTATGTCACCTGCCATATCTGCATCTGTGTAGCCCTCTAACACAAGTTTTCCATCACCATAACATAGGCTCAACCTGGATGAGCCTCTTAGATACCGCGGTATCCATTTCACCGATGTCCAATGTTCTTTGTCAGGATTGATAAGATACCAGCCGACAACACCAACCGCATATGCTATGTCTGGGCACGTACACACCATAACATATATCAAAATTCTTACCGCTGATGCGTAGGGTATCTTTTGCATCTCATCCACATCTACCTTCATCTTGGGATACCGCTTGTTGCTCAATCTGAAGTGACCATCCAGTGGAGTACTGACTTACTTCGCTGCATTCATATTGAACCGCTTTACGACTTTCTCGAATATCTCATATATATTATGACAAATGACAAGCTTCCTGCACTTACATCACAAGTTATCTCATTCACAGGATGCGCTTAGCTAGGTCCAAGTCTTTCATCGCAAACGACTTGCCTAACTCTTGTTTCAGCCTGTCAATCTTCTTGATGTCTTTTCCCATGATAAGCATGTCATCAACGTATAATAACAGAACTAAGAAATCACCATCTGAGAACTTGCGCGTGAACACACGTGGTCCGACTCCGTTCTGTCATACCCATGTTTTAACATGAACGAGTTGAACTTCTTGTACCATTGCTGTGGAGCTTGTTTTAGCCCATACGAGCTCTTTCTTAGCCTACACACCACATGCTCTTTGCCCTTGATTTGAACCCCTCTGGTTGGTGTATGTAGATCTCTTCTTTCAGGTCACCATGGAGAAAGACAGTTTTAATATCTATCTGCTCTATCTCCAGATTCATGCTAGCTGCCAACCCGAGCAACACCCACATGGATGTCATCTTCACCACTGGTGAGAATATCTCATCAAAGTCTATACCTTTCCTCTGACCAAACCCTTTCGCCACAAATCTGGCCTTGAACCTTGTTTGTGAATTCTTCTACTCGACTTTCTTTCTAAACATCCACTTGTTGTTCAGACCTTTTTTGCCCTTAGGTAATTTCGCCATATCATAGGTGTGGTTCTTATGTAAGGGTTCCATCTCTTCTTGCATAGCTTTCAACCACTCCCCCTTATGCTCGTCGGCTACGGCCTCAGAATAATCTTCTGACTCTCCCCCATCAGTGAGCATAATGTACTCATGCGGTGAGTACCTCTTAGACTGTTGTCTGTCCCTAGATGACCTCCTCACCTGTGGCTCAACAGGTGGATCAAGTGAGGGATGCTCCCCCAGTCCATCTTCTGTAGGAACTCCCTCGTCCTCTGTACCTTGCTGTACTCCCCTATCATCAGGCACCACGGGAGGAATAATTGAATCAATATCTTCTAACTCACCTGAACTAGGCAGGCTCTTCTTTGGCTTACCAATGCCTTCTATACACTGATCTTCAAAGAATACCACATCTCTGCTCCTGACGAGCTTCTTCTCCGTCTGATCCCATAATCTGTAGCCGAACATTTCATCATCGTATCCCAAGAACACATATTGCCTAATCTTCATATCGAGCTTGGACCTCTCGTCCTTTGGTACGTGAACAGATGCCCTGCATCCAAACATCCTGAGATGACTGTACGATGGATCTTGTCCAGTCTACACCTTCTCTGGTACTTCTCCATTCAACGGGGCTGATGGAGACCTGTTTATCAAATATACTGCCGTGTGCATTGCTTTTCCCTAGAACGTCTTGGGCAACTTCGCATGGGATAATATGCATCTGATTATCTCGACAATGGTATGATTCATTCACTCAGCCACACCATTATGCTGGGGGGTCTTGTGAACCGTTTGTTCATGCCGTATACCCAGGGACTTGCAATACTCATGAAAGTCATCGATGTATTCACCACCATTGTCAGTGCGGATGCACTTCAATGATCTACTTGTCTCTCTCTCGACCATAGCATGAAACAATTTAAACACACCAAAGACTTCATCATTGGATTTCAAAGTATAAACCTAAACCCTCCTAGATGTATCATTTATAAAAGTGCCCAACCCAAGGTTTTTATCCTCATAAGACCACAAATATCAAAATAAACCAAATCTAAAGTATGCACTTTATTAACATAAGAAGTAGATTTAACAAATGAAACTCTATGTCGTTTCCCTGATAAACAATTAATACAGGTTTTGAGAGGTATACCTGTCACGTCTAGAAGGAGCCACTTCCTCGCTAGTAGTTGAAGCCCCCTTTTCACTCATATGGCCTAGACGTCTGTGCCACATGTCAATAGATGAATCTTCTGTTGCGTTCAACCCACCTTTGCACATACTGACACTTTCCTTCTAAAGGGTGCAATACTTCTTTCCTCCGGCTGTAATCAACGAATCCTTGATGACCTTCCAACGCTCACCAATAAACTGGCTTTCATAGCCATCATCATCTAACTTTCCCGTCGACATCAAGTTAAGGCGAAGGTCTGGGATATGCCTTACGTCCCTGAGAACCAATGTGCGGCCTACATCGGTCTTCACACAAATATCACCGACCCTTACGATCTTCGATACGCCAGAATTTTCCATATTCACGGTCCCAAAGTCACCTGACTTGTAGCTTGTGAAGAAGTCCCTGCGTGGAGTCGCATGAAATGAAGCTCCCGAGTCTATCACCCAGTCGGTGTCCTGACTCGTAGCCATGAGACTGCATCGTGATTTACTGAAAGAATAACTACAAGTCGCCATTTGAAGCGACTGCAGTGGAATCCGATTCATTTTCCTTCTCCTTACCTTTTCCTTTCTTGTCGTTCTTCTTACGACATTCATGCTTGTAGTGGCTCTTCTTGCCATAATTCCAGTATTCGACATCCTTCATGGTACTCGACTTGCCTCTTGATTTATCTCAGGCCTTCTCACCCTTTCTGTTCTTTCCTCTGCCCCGTTCTTATGTCATAAGGGCCTCTTGCTGAGTGGACTCCTGAGACTTCCTCATTGTCTCCTCATTGAAGAGACAGCTAGTTACCTGTTTCATGGACACCTTTGCGTCTGACGTGGAGTTACTTAGATACACCACTAATGTCTCCCAACTATTAAGCAATGAGCTAAGCAGTACTAAGGCTTGTAGTTCATCGTCCAGGACCATCTTCATGGCGGAGAGCTGGTTCAATATATTACTAACTTCATTCATGTGCTCAGTCATAGAACCATCTTGAACTTGAGATTCACAAGTTATCTTATCAGAAATATCTTATTGCCAGTTGTCTTCCTCTCATACATCCCTTACAGTTTTAGCCATAGGCTAGCGGCTGAGGTCTCCGCAGACACATGGTGGAATACGGAATCGTCCCCCACCGCCTTTCGATCCAATTTCTTCCAATCATCATCTGTCATATCCTTTGTTTTTGCTGATATGCCTAGGATTGGAGCATACAAGTCCTTGCAATAAAGTAACTCTTCCATCTTAGCCTTCCACATGGTCCAATTAGAACCATTGAGACTGATTATCCTTGATGAGCCACATTCCATAATTCAAACCGATCCCACTTCATTCAATAAACCTAGACACTTTGATACCACTTTGTTGGGGGGAGTTGCACAAAACCTTAGGATTTAGCCTCCCAAAAACACTAGAATTATGGGATAATAAAGCAATGAAATAAATCAAAGCACAAACTACATGACACAAGAGATTTTTATGTGGAAAACCCTCAAAGAGGTAAAAACCACGGGACCTAATCTAGAGCAACAATCCACTATGAAGTAGAACGTTACCACCGATCGCAAACACACACCGCTTGGATCAAACCTTCTTTCACTCACGCAGGAGTGGATAAACAATAAGAGAATAAAGAAAAACGGAGAGATCTCACTGATTACGAGGACGTAAAAGCACTGAGATGTCAAGTGCACAGTAGATTACCTCTACGAGTAAAACCTCCATTCCACAAGCTTCCTCTCTCTCTTTCTTTCTCTCTCTCTCTCTCACTCTCACACTTTTGATAGCCCTAAACCCTTTAGCAAACCCTTGTAAAGTTTTAGAAAAGTCTCTTACATTCCCTAGAACAGTCCTAGGAACCCCTATTTATAGTTTAGGCAACTCCTTTTCGCACCTCTTATGAAACCACCTCAAATTTACTCAGTCCGCACAAAATCCAGACATGAATCTGCGTAACCTCGACTGGTCGAGTAGGGTCCTTGATTGGTCGAGCGGCCCACTTGACCGGTCGAGCACCTCCCTTGACTGGTCGAGCACCATGGATTTCCTAACCAAATAGCTTGCTGGACTTTGAGTCGAGACCCACTCGACTGGTTGAGCACCATCCTCGACCGGTCGAGCAGCCCACTCGACTGGTTGAGCAACACAGTAAAATACATCCGATTTACACCATGCTGCCCAATCTCTCCTCTGAACTGAGGAGGAAAATCCCATCAAAATGGATTATGTGCATGCATTGGTTGAAAAAGAGGTGTGATGCGAGGGGTATGGCTAGGAAGTGATGTGTCATGCATGGGGCTTGCATGTAGGGTGAGATGGCTAGGGTAGAGAGTGAGTGGTGGAGGTAGTGGGGAAGTTATGTGAGGGTAAGATAAATGTGAGGTGAGAAAGAGAATAGGTGTAGGGGGATGAAATGGGCCTTAGGGTCATGGGCTTGGGCTAGGTCCAAGCCCACCTAGGTTTAGGTTTAAGTCTCTCTCTTGGTGTTGCTCATGTGCATAATACTCGTGTAGTCTCTAATGTGGGTTTGCACATGTATGCCTGATTATCTATTACAGTAAAAGGCAATGAATATATTTATGGGCATCGTGGCAATCGAAACATTAAGGTGTTGCGAGCATGCCAACAATGCAGTGAACCGAGATCCAATCTTAAGTCTCACCCACAAACGATAAATAAGAAGAAATATAAACTAGAAAAAGAATCAAACAATTCCAAATAAACCACAAGACAAGATATACTTGGAAAAACCCCAATAAGGGTAAAAAACCATGGATGCAAACTTCCACTATGAAGAAAAACGAAGATTACAAGGCAATATACTAACCTCTCCCTTGGAAGTACATAGAAAATCTTTTGCCCATACCTTAGAATTATTTCTCATACTCTAGAAAAGCCCTAGAGACACCTATATATAGTTTATGCAACTTCCCCTTCGTACTCTTGCAAAAACTAACTCAAAAAGCCGCAGTCTGTATCAAATCCGGAAACAAATCTGCGTAACCTCAATTGGTCGTGCAGGCCACACTACTGGTCGAGAGGACCCCACGACCGGTCGAGCATCTCGGACCCCAGGAATTGATGCTCACTGGACTTTGAGTCGAGCCAGTCCACAACTGCTCACGACTGGTCGAGTGGACCCTACGACCAATCGAGTAGGGGCTATGACCGGTCGTGCGACCCCCAGATGTGGCTCCATATCTCAACAATCTCCTACTTGGAGACACATTGCCATAAACCTTTATCTTCTTCATCCGAAGTACATCGTCTCCCCGTCTTCAAGCCTGAAGACCAATCAAAGCTGAACAAAGCTTCAGCTTCTCCTGTGTGACCGCCTTGGTCAGCATATCTGCATGATTTTCACTTGTATGAATCTTCTCCAGTGCAATCGATCCATCTTCTAGTAACGAACGTATGAAGTGATATCTGATGACAATATAGTTGGTTCTTGAATGAAAGGCTAAATTCTTAGCCAAGTGTATTGCACTTTGACTGTCACTGTACAGCTTGCAATCTGCTTGCTTCTTGCCCAACTCTTCCATGAAACCTTGCATCCACACCATCTCCTTGCATGCTTCTGTAGCCGTAACATATTCTGCTTCTGTCGTACTGATAGATACTATCTTCTTTAACTGAGAGACCCAACTGACTGCAACACTACCCAGAGAAAAAATATAACATGTAGTGCTTCTTCTGCTGTCGATATTTCCTACCAAGTCTGAATCCATGTAGCCTTGTAACTTGATTTCCAATCCACCATAATACAACCCTATATCCACAGTACCTACCAGGTATCTAAGGATCCACTTCACAGCTTCCCAATGTTCCTTCTCGGGGTTATTTATGAACCTGCTAACAACTCCCATTGCTTGAGCAATGTCTGGCCTTGTGCTCACCATAGCATATATGAGACTCCCTATAGCTGACGCGTATGAGACTTTAGCCATGTAGTCCCATTCCTCATGCGTCTTTGCCCCTTGCTCCTTTGATAGCTTGAAGTGGTTGGTTAATGGAGTGCTAACCGGCTTAGCACCTCCCATATTGAATCGATCAAGTACCTTGGTTATGTACTCTGCCTGTGATAAAACCAGTTTCTTATTTTTCTTGTCACGCTTTATCTTCATGCCTAGGTTTGTTTTGCAGCTCGTAAATCCTTCATGGAAAATTCTCTAGACAGTTGTCTTTTGAGATCTGAGATGTCCTTCATGCTTGAATCGGTCACAAGCATATCATTAACGTACAGAAAAAGGATGATATACGACGTATCAAACTTTTTCAAATAAGAACAATGGTCTGCATGACACCTCCTAAAACCGTTTCCTGACATGAAACTGTCAAACTTCTTGTACCACTGCCTCGGGGCATGCTTCAAGCTATATAAACTCTTTTTCAGTCTGTATACCTTGCTCTCATTTCCTGGTGCCACGTATCTTGTCGGCTGATTCATATATATCTCTTCTTCAAGGTCCCCATGAAGAAAGGCTGTCTTAACGTCTAGCTACTCTAGATGTAAGTCCTCTGTAGCCACTATACTCAAGACCATATGAATCGTAGACATTTTTACCACATGTGAAAATATTTCAGTGAAATCGATACCTGACTTTTGTTGAAACCCTTTCACAACCAATCTAGCCTTGTACCATTTCGAACCATCGTGCTCCTCCTTCAGTCTGTAAACCCACTTGTTATGAAAAGCTTTCTTACTCTTGGGTAGAGTGACTAGCTCCCATGTACGATTAGACTCAAGAGAGTCCATCTCATTATCCATGGCCTGCTCCCACTTAACCCGTGTATCTGACTGCAATGCCTCTTCAAAACACTCTTATTCACCATTATCTATCAGTAGTAGATAATGTAAGAAGGGTGAGTATCAGACCATGGGTCTCCTCTCTCGAGTAGACCTTCTTACAACTGGTGTTTGTGGCTCTGCTTCATAATGCTCCTATGCATGATCATCCTGTGGCGCTGTAATACCCGTATCCGGTAACTCTTCCAACTCTACGAATTCTTTCTCCTCGGCCTTATTTTCCTGTACACTGTTCTTATGCATCACTTTTTCATTGAAGACTACATCCTTGCTTCTGATGATTTTCCTATTTTCTGCATCCCAAAACCTATAGCCAAAATCATGCTGCCCGTAACGTATAAACGTGTACCTCCTGGATTTCGCATTCAGCATGTTTCTGTGCTCCGCATCAATGTGAACATATGAAGTGCAACCGAACACTCTGAGATGCGCAAGGTTCACTTCTTTCCCAGTCCAAGTTTCTTCTGGTAGCCCACCATCCAATGGTGTTGAGGGGCTTCTATTGATGAGATATGCGGCAGTATTCACAGCATCTGCCCAAAAGGTTTTCGGCAACTCTGCATGTAATCTCATGCTCCTGACGCGCTCAAGGATGGTCCTGTTAATGCGTTCAGCCACACCTTTCTGCTGTGGTGTCCCTGGAATTATTTTTTGATTTTTGATTCCATTTGCTACACAATACTCCTCAAATCTCTAATCACAGTATTCTCCCCTATTATCAGATTTAAGACATTTACTGTTTTACCTGTCTCATTTTCTATAATTACTTTCCACTTCTTAAATACATCAAATACATCAGATTTATGTTTTAAGAAATAGACCCACAGTTTTCTACTAGCATCATCAATAAAGGAAACAAAATAACGTGAGCCACCAAGAGATAATACTTGTGCCGGTCCCCACACATTAGTGTGTACAAGCTCTAACAGATGCGTCTTTGGAGCGCGTCCCATCTTCTTGAAGCTTACCCTCTTCTGCTTGCCACACACACATTCATCACAGAATTCCAAGTCAATAAACTTCAGCCATGGTAGCTTCCCTTTTGACAATAGCACTTTCATCCATTTCTCATTCATACGTCCCAACCTCTGATGCCATAACTGCCCATTCACTTCAATTGATGTGACTGCGAGTGAACTTTACAATCTTGAAGTCACGTACAAAGTACCTTCCTTCTTGCCTCGAGATATCACCAAGACACCTTTTGTGATCTTCCAAGAATCACTGGTGAATGTCGTCACATAACTGGTATCGGCCAACTGCCCCACTAAGATCAAGTTACGTTTCAAACTCGGTACATGTCTGACATCCTTCAATTTCAAAGTCGTTTTATCTTTCTGATTTACATGAACGTTCTCTTTTTCAACAATACTACATGACTCATCATCACCCAGGTTGATTCTCCCGAAGTCACCTAATACATAATTACACAGAACTTCCTTACATGAAGTGGCATGAAACGAAGCACCCGAGTCTATAACCCAAGACTCATTCCTCACATCAAGAGACAAGATCAATACTTCTGTGTCACTCTCCTCAGATAGATTTACTGAATCCTTCCTGCCTTGAGAGCTTCCTTCTTGTTTCTTGAGCACCCTGCAATCACGTTTCATGTGCCTCTTCTTGCCGCAATGCCAACACCCGTCTGTCTTTCGGTCCCTTGGACTTCTTCCTCGACTTAGAACGCTCATGTTTATTGCCTCCTTTATTCAACTATCTTTCTCTTCCTTCAACGTTTAGAGCATTCCCTGAATCTCCTGAAACTCCTGATGTCTTTCTTCTAGATTCTTCGTTGATAATTAGATCGGCCACATCATCAAATTTAAGCTTTGTTGACCCTGAGGAATTGCTCACAGCAATCACCGAACCATCCCAATTGTCTAGCAAACTGGACAAGATCAATAACGCCCTGACCTCATCCTAAAAAATAATGCGAACGGATTTCAACTGGCTCGTGACTGTATTGAACTCGTTTAGATGTTTAGCCACACGCTCCCACCATCTGACATCTTCATGTTGAATAACTATTTTATAAGATGAACCTTGTTGGACACTAAGGGCTTTTCATACATGGTGGCTAGGGCTTCCATTAATTCTTTTATGGTTTTCATCTTGAATATATTGAAGGCAACGCTCTTAGACATATAGAGTCGGATCGTTCATAAAACCTTCATATTCAGTAAAAACCATTCATCATCTGTCATCTTTTTTGGTTTCTTCTCTTTTCCTCCTAGAGGAATATAGAGGTCCTTCTGATACAATAATCCTCCATCTGCATCTTCCAGAAGGTAAAGTTTGAACCATCATACTTCTCAATTCTAGTCTTCCCTTCTTCTGTCATCGCTCTCAAATAAAACTAAACCAATAGCTTTGATACCAGTTGTTGCGCAACACGCCAACAACGCAGTAAACCGAGATCCAATCTCAAGTCTCACCCACAAACAATAAACAAGAAGAAATATAAACTAGAAAAAGGATTAAAGCATTCCAAACAAACCACAAGACAAGATATACATGGAAAAACCCCAACAAGGGTAAAAAACCATGGATGTAAACTTCTAATATGAAGAAAAACAAAGATTACAAGACAATATACTAACCCCTCCCTTGGAAGTACATAGAAAACCCTTTGCCCATACCTTAAAATTATTTTTCATACCCTAAAAAAGCCCTAGGGACACCTATATATAGTTTAGGCAACTTTCCTTTCGCACCCTTGTAAAAACTTACTCAAAAATCTACAGTCCGCATCAAATCCGGAAACGAATCTGCGTAACCTCGACTGGTTGTGCAGGCTGCACGACCGGTCGAGAGGACCCCACGACTGGTCGAGCATGGCCCACGACCGGTCGAGCATCTCAGACCCCAGGAATTGATCCTCGTAGGACTTCGAGTCGAGCCAGTCCACGACTGCTCATGACTGGTCGAGCGGACCCCACGATTGGTCAAGCAGGGGCCACGACCGGTCGTGCGACCCTCAGATGTGGCTCCACATCTCAACATAAGGGACCAAGCCTAATAAAGTAGCTAAATAGACTAAAGTATAATGACCAACATGGCCAAGTTACACGCTTCTTTATCCATTGTGTATTGAGAATATCTACTAGGGGCAATGAATTAGGTGAGATCCTTATTTATAAAGATTGGTGGGTAAAATTAGTTGCGTATTTCACTAAATTGGTAGTGATTGATAATGCCCACCATGGCATATGCGTCGTGTATTAAGGATCAATAAATCTACATTTATCTTCAAATGAAATGAGTTCGACTCAAAAGTGTTCATCACTTAGTAGTAGCCAAATGAGGTCGGGTTGATGGTATTAACATCATAAAATCAAAAGTTTCCATCTTGCCATAAAGGTGTTGGACCGTTTGAGCTTTTGTTGTTGACATTCAGCCAACCTCATGTTGTAAGAACCACTCACATGTTGCAATCTCAGTCCAAAGGAAGGAGTTGCAATGATGCATTGGGTTTCACACCAGGATTGATGTTTAGGCACGTCATCCTGAATGATCTAGTTGACTGTCCTATCAGTTAGAGAAAGGTCTAGCATGACAAGGTGTTTCTCAATTCATACTTAAAGTACGATATGATCTCTTTTCTAATGTCAGCTTTTACATCTTCTTATCACATTTATGAATCTTAGATCATTCCTCTCCCTACTATATAACATTTTCATCCTCACTAGCTGTAGCTTTCTAGAATGGAAAAAGTCTCCAAAATCACCCTTAGATGTTTGAATTTGGACTTATCTTTGAAAGATGACCAACCTCTTAAACCCACTAATTTAAGTTCATGTGTTGAGATAGTCAATTATAATGAATGGAAATAGATTGACAAGCATAGCCTAAAGATTATTAAACATTCAATTTTCAACTCTCTTCTTAAAAGTATACCCGAGGAAGAGAACACAAAGAATTCCTATCCGAAATCGAGGAAAGAATTACCAAAACCGATAAGTTAGATGCATTGATGTACATTGGTGAATTCATATACTTGAAATATGATGGTAACAAGAATGTGGGAGAATATATCATAAGAATAACCAATCTTGCCTCTAGAGATGGGACAAACCATCCTCATGTACATGATGACTTGATAATTTATCTCACGCTTCTTTTTCTTCTATAAAATTTTAACACATTTAGGGATGACTACTAGCTAGTTATTCACTATGCGAAAGAAGAAGATAAACTTAGCAGTGATTCTCACAACACATACTCATTCTCATGGTAATAACCTAAAGAAAAGAAATAAAGGTTCCAGAGATAAAGAAAAATAGAAAATAGCAATCGATGGATTGAAAATAAAATATAAAATATAATGGGCAGAAGGATCAAATCTGCTACTTCTAGGGTAGATGAATTGAATCAAGATGTGATGAATGAACCCACTCATGATCAGGATCAAGATCACCCTACTTAGGTTTTGAATTTTGGAGTGTAACAGATTGGTATTAGAGCTAGATTTAGAATTATCTAGGGCTTAAGTTATGGTTACACCTAGAGAAGTTTGAGTTATGATGTACCTTGGACTCCCCCTAATGACTAGACACGTGATTTAGATTTTACTTATGATAATTATTTGCCTTGGGATAGTAGTCTTGGAAACAATAGAATTTTAAAATTTCAAGTTCTACATTGCAATTTAATTTAAGGTTTAAAGGAAGCTTAGTTGTGGGAAAGTTAATATTTGATATATCTCTTCATTATGTTTTTGTATTCATGTCATTTGTGTTGTTATTATTGAATTGAGAATTGAAAGCACAAGTGCTCTGTCTTCTAATTCGTAAATATAATTTACAGTGCTCTACCTTTATTTTCCTAAAAGTATATTCCTAGGTATTCTGCCTTGGGATTCCTATAAATAAGTCATAGGTGTTCTGCCTTGGTTTGCTTAAAAGTATATCACATGTGCTCTACTTTGGGATTTCTAAAAGTAATTTACAGGTGTTCTGCCTTGAGTTTCCTAAAAGTTTACTCATAGGTGCTCTTCCTTACGTTTCCTAAAAGTAACACATGTGCTCTGCTTTAAGATATTCCTAAAAGTATCACAAGTGCTCTATCTTGAAATGGTCATAAAAGTATATGCACGGGTGCTTTGCCTTGGACATTCCTAAAAGTATCATGGGTGCTCTATCCTGATGTATCCCTAAAAGTAACAAGGACATGGAGTTGCATTCATTCAAGTTATTATGCATAAAAAGTATAGCATGCATACCATCTCTTATATTATGCAACCTCATTAATGCTTTAATTTGAATAAAATTCATTAATTATATTTATTCAAAAATTTCAAAACTTAATGAGGATATGATCCCACTGGGCTGTTATGCTCACCCTACTTTAATAATATTTCAACGCACAGAGTTTATTAGGGAGTGAAGTGAAGGGGAGATCTACTCATCTATTTGGCCGTAATTGTCATTTCTATTTGTATCTGATGAAAAAATGTATAGTGAAAACTTAGAAGAGAGTTAAGGTTGTTGTAATTAAACATTATATTGGATTTATAATTTGAAAATTTAATTTGTTATGTGATTTTAATGAACCTGTGGTTGTGAATGCTTAAAAATATAAATCATGACTTGGGATTTGGAATCAGGCTTGACCAACTTGAGTATTGAATTTCAAGGTGTGACACAGATACTATAGTTGTGTACATATTCCAATTAATTAAGGTTCAGTTGATGATTCGAGTTTTATAGCAATATGATTCATGTTTATTATTTGTTGTACATGTGTAAGGTGAATGAATAGTAAGGTTTGACTTTTATTGAGGTGTAAGGCATCTCTTGGAAGAGATAGTGGGATCGCTTGAAACTCTGATGCGAGTTGATACTTAGCATTGGATTTCCATACCATGCACTCATCTTATCAGAATCCATGTTATTTAGAGTGTTGATATCTTTAATCATGCTTGGTCCACTTTAATAAATGAAGTGATGACTATCATGACCCCATATTAGTAGTTTTAATTGATCAAATTATACATGGTACTACCATGATTTATTGAAGATATCTAGTGAAGTTTCAAGCTTGTAAAGTGTGTATTAGATTAGTTCATTGCATATTAAAGAATGTTTAGTATATCTTAAGTGGGAGAATGTTAGAATGTTGGGATACATATGTCATTCATAAACCAGACAATGGAATGGAAAGTGTGTACCATGGAAATAAGCTTCAGGTGGGACCCACTAAATTACGACCCACTAAATTAAGGGGTGTACAATCCCTACATTGTGCCATAATGTACCGCACCGTATTTTATTTTCTAAGGGCGTAAATAGCAAGGTTTCTCCTCCACGGATGCATGGAGTGCAACGTCGAATTTGCTACCTACCAGAAAACCTTACATGTAGAGGTGCTCGGTCCCCTCTCCACTCTCTTAAACAAAATCATTGAAAATCGCAATAGCAAGAGGAGTGAGTAGTAGAAGACCTCAGACATGTACGCCATTTTCTTCCTCTCTACTAGCTTCTCCACTATAAATGGCAAAGTTAGTAGTGTTCTTAGATCCGCTATGCTCGACACATGATGGTTATGTATGGTGTTAAAACTATCAATATGGTGTCAATTCTTCCAATGGGTTGCAACAATTATTGTTTCCCCTTGTAAATGGTCTCTGGTTTGACATATATAAAGGGTAATCAGATCGACATCTATGAAGGGTGAGGAGATTCTCAATGTGCTTCCATATCCTAATCAGGGTTTTCAATAGCGCCAAGGTCCCTTAAGATTGTAAGAACATACAATACTTTATCGGGAAGATTTTGAGGGAGACGAAGCGGGTGAGGTTTATAAGAGGATGGAGGAGATGAGAGTCATACAAGTCCAGAAAAGCTCATTAGTGATTGGGGGAGAGAACGTATCCCTCCTATCTTGTTATCTTTATTTTCTTGTAAGCTAAGCCTCTTCCAGGTGCGAAGCGCCATAAGTTCGAACGGTCTAATCGAAGCACTGTATTGAACCCATATCTCTCGCAAGTAATTACCTTGAAAGTGAGAGAACTTACATTGACATCATATTAATATAAGTTGCCTGTAATTGATTGATATTTTTTAACTTTTAATAAACGCCAGCCATTTATCACGAGGGTTTGTTTACTAATAATTGTGAATGCTAGATTTCAATACCAGCATTGTTCTTTTTTTTTTTTTTTTCTTTTCTTTTCTCTAGTTTTTAGTGTATGGGTTTGACTCATATATATAATATTTTTAACTTAGAGTTGTTATTGGTCAATTAGCTCAAAATTCTACAGTTGACTAAACTCGTAGAATCTTTTAGAAGTTAGAAAATTTGGAGATTCCCTACTTTGAAATGACACCTGATTTAGAGCCTGGGAAAATTTGGAGATTCTTTACTTTGAAATGACACTTGATTTAAAGCTTAAGATTCCGAGTAATGGATCTTAGTTATAGAGAGGGAAGGTGTTAAGCACTCTTTCTACCTGCATGAGTGTGCAGTCTCTACTTGTAGTCAAGTGAATTTTAGAGTATTTATTAATTCTAAAGATATTGTAACAAATGTAAATGGTATGTACTAGTCAGGCACGGACAAACACTCTATAATCATTAAAGTTCGACTTACAGATAGTTGCAGAAGAGGCACCTCACTCGACAACCAGTATCCAAGATGAACTATAAAGGAAACAAAAGATGAACCTAACTTCCACTAGTCTGTTACGGGCAAGTATCACCTAACCACTAGAGCTCGACTTGGAGATTGATGGGAAAGAATGAAAGAGGCGCTGAGCCTGACAATCGGTATCCAAGAAGGACTATAGAAAATAAAAATGATTAGGTGACCTTAAGTTTCCGATATGAGAGGATCCGTAAATCTGGCAAGTCACAAAGCATACTCTCAGAGACTGCCTAGGAAAGCAAGGGGTTGAAGATGATGCAATGATGAGATGCAAACGCAAGGAGTGGCAAACTAGATATTGGGCTTATAACTTGATAAGGCTTAAGTCATTTAAGATGCTCAGATGTGATAACTAGGGATAAATGGATGGATGGTGCACTAGAGTTGATGGTCATAGACTGGATGGGCCTTAGTTAAAAAGAAGAGTTGGGGTATGCTAAGTAGGTTAGAGAGGGCTGGAAATGATGAGGCTCTTCAAACTTGGGTCTCTCTCTCTCTCTCTCTCTCTCTCTCTCTCTCTCTCTCCCCTCCCCCCAATAATGAAATGGAGTTGGTGTGATTTGAAATGTGAAGGAAGGGGGTTATGTATAAGGTTTTGGAGTGAGAATTTTGAAGGGTAAAAGTTGACATGGCATGGTGTAATTGGTGGAGAGAGAGAAATGTTATATGACGCTTTCTCATTGCTAAGATGGGTGTCATGGGATGTAAAAAGAGGAGGGGAGAGGGTTATTTTATCATTTAGGGGATACCTCACAAAATGAGGTGGGAATTGCTTTTTGGAGACTTTATTATTGTCCCTATTAGGCTAGTTGGCATGTGCCACTTCAAGTGTCGCAAGCCATGTGGATCAGCCTAAACTTTTACGAGTGTTATGTTTAAGACTTCTGATGCTTTGGGAACTATGGTTTGGATTGAGGAAGGGCTCCAGAGGATTTTAACCTTGAATTTGGTCCCAAATTTGAATTTAGACATTGTTAATGCACTGCTTTGTGCACCTATTTGTCAATCACGTGCGTCTATGTCTCAGTGAGTCGGTTGAGCCCTTGGAAGCTAAAGATCAAAGATGCATGACGACTTAGAGAATTAAGGAAGTGAACAATAACTAAATTGAGGTGCCTTGGTGACCCTAACCTTAGAACTAAAACAAACTTAACCTGTATATAGAGTTGGGCAGGACCCGACTCGATCCGGCAGATCCGACTCGTCCGACTCGGTCAAATTCGACTTAACCTGAACTGAATGTCAGGGTTGGGTTCAGATCGAGTAGACCCATCCTGATCTGAATCCCGACCAAGTCGAGTTTGGGTTACGTAGTAATCTGATCTGACCTGATTCGAAACTTGACTTGGACCAGAATCGAGTACTATATATACGAGACAAAAAAAATACCCATTCCCCTTTCTACCTTAACCCTAACAGTGGGCCGCAACTCCCAACCTGATCTCGATGTCCCCTACTCCGACACCTGTCCGGCTTTCCTCCTCCTCCTCCTGTCTCTCCTCCACTTATCCACACAATAGCACCAGTCTGTCTTTGAGCTCCTCCTCCTCCTCTTTCTCTCCTCCACTCGTCCGCACAAGACAGACAGTCCTTCGCCGAGCTCTCTCTCTCTCTCTCTCTCTCTCTCTCTCTCTCCTCCACTCTTCCTCATAGTAACGAGCAACACCCATCTGGCTTCGAGCTCCTCCTTCGCCTCTTTCTCTCTCTCTCTCTCTCTCTCTCTCTCTCTCTCTCTCTCTCCTCCACTCGTCTATACAATAGCACCGGTCCGGCCACCCAGGACATTCATGAGCTTAATTTTTTAGGCATTTATTTATTTATTTATTATTTTAATTAAAATAGATGGCTTTAATCGGCCTGGCCCGCTGTGTTGCATCTGGGCCGATCCGAATCGTACCCAACTCGATCCGAGTTGGTTTCTCTGACCGAGTTGGATTGGGTTCGGGTCAGCCCAGCTAAGAATTGATTTAGATCGAGTTAGGTTCACTAGACTCAATCCCAAGTCGGATCGAGTCTGGGTCAGGGTTTTCACAATACCTGATCGAGTCGAGTTGGACCTAACTTAGTCCGACTAGACTTGATGCCCACCTCTACTTGTATATGATCCTAACCTTAATAAGTAAATCTTATTTGATCATCCCTTAGCCTTATGATCCTAACTGGAACATGATAATATAAGCTAAAAGTAGTATGAAGCTGCTGTAAATCAAACAACCTAAAACAACAGCTCTCGAGTGATCCTTGATCCGATCAACAGGCTGTCGACGAGTTTTAATGGAATCGATGAACCGCTCAATGCAATCGAAGAAACAGTCCAACAACAATACTACAAATTCTTAAATTTTCTTGATGAGATCGAATGATAGTTCGATCTCGATCCTATCAAATGACCTTTTGATCTTATCAACAGAGCAATTAACTAGCCATTTTATAACTGCTGGAAATCTTTTTCTATAAAATGGGCATTTGATTCTTGGGCTTTTTATGAGTTTTTTGTGCAATAGATGCCTAGGTAATTCCTCATTCATATCCTTCATCCTACGCCTCAAAACCAAAGAGATCTGAGTGATCTTCCTTGTGATTTATTACTTGAATGAGCATTTCAAGCTTTTTCTGAAGATGAGCTTGATCTCATCCATGTTGTAGAAATTAGATCTAAGCTTATAGGCATAATCATTGTCTAAACCCTATATAACACCCATTTAGGTGAATCCCTTAGGAAATTAACTATCCATTAGTTTTAGGAGATTATACCATCATTCCTTACCTTGGTCACCTCATTGGAACATCAAATGCAAGGCGAACGATCGTACAAGTTGAAGTATTAGTGTAAATGATCAGATAAGCACAATGGGAGTTGATTGAAGTACGAGAGAGCATCGATTAAGTAACTCGAGTAAGACACATCAACGGGGCTCAAATCGATAAGTAAGGTCTTTATTTTTAGAGTCATACACTATTTCCTCATATAAGATTAAGTGTAAGAGTTTGTGATTCAAACTTGAATAGGTTCTTGTGTAGGACCTAGGCTATCACGTAGGGCTGAATTTACTGGACACAAATGTGTACATGTTGGTCTCCATGGGAAGCCTCCGGCAGGAGTGTACGTAGGGCCTTGGATTAGGATCGAACCACCAGAGACAGGTGCGTACGTGTTATTCTTCGTGGGAGACTTTAGCGGGAGAGAAACGTAAGGCCTTGGATTAGGACCGCTAATGGTTGTTAGTTAGTCAATATAAAACGAACTAAAGTCTCTTGCAGAAGCTACCAACACGGGTGGAAACATGTTCCTTTGACACGGGAGTGTACGTCCGTTAGATCCTTTTGTAGGGTTGTAATGGTTAGGGTGAACATATTGAAAACTTCTAAGTAGCAAGGATAGTGCATCCATCAGGAATGGAGTAGGGAAACCAAACCACTTTATATGCTTGTGATTGTCATTTGAGCACAATTTTATTCATGCTTATGTGCTTTATTAGCTAAATAATATGAATGCTGGAATTAGGTTGTGTGCTAGACAATTAACTTGTAAGCATACATAAACTCACTATCTCTATTATAGGCTAGTTGTTTGATGGTATATCATTTGTAGTATATATGATTGGACCCATTTTGGCTTGGAAGCCTTAGTATAAATTTGTCTTATTAGTTTTAATTTGTAAATTAGATAATTAGGTAAATAATTTTTATAGTAGTCCTATTCACCCCCCTCTAGGTCTTAGCCATAATTCTAAGCTTCACCAAGCTACTGCACACATCGTGGTAGAAAATCCACGCAATTTCAATTAGTATCGAAGAAGGTTACTCTTCAAGGACTTAACTATCTTGAGTAAGATCCGAATAAGAGCTTTTGAATTATGTCTACTCATGAGGGGAAAGCTATGGTTACCTAAGGAAATATACAAATAAATGTTTTGATATGGGTAAGCCTTTTGGGGATAATAGAAGATTCAAACTTAATATGAATACCTTTGCTACAACCTCTACCCTCTGGTAATCCAAAATGGCTCGTTTGCTTCAAGAAGTAGATCGAGAGCCTTTCCTGTATGACATGCTTGTGGAGATGTTAGGTACATAAAATTTGAATGTTTGATATAAAAAAAGTCCCAATCTACCTTAGTCACAAAGCAAACTGGTAAATATGTCATGTCTGAGAAATTGGCACACCAATGAAGAAACATTTCTAAAAAAGTACCAGAAAAGAAAAAATAGTTTCCAACCATTCCTAAATTGACCGATCATATAAGGGTGTTATTAAAACTAATTACCTAGCTTAATAAAAAAAATAAAAAAATGTTAATCAATAACAATGATGATTATGGCACGACTCATATACATAAATCTTCAATTATGAATTCACCTAAGAGAGATACATCTAGGAAATAGAAAAATCATTGTCCCTCCCGAACACATCATTCCCCCTCCTGAACTTAATCCGAGTCTTAGGAAATTCACACCTAAGTGAGTTGTAAAGAGGGATATATGACCTTAGAAGGTCTTTGATGACTTAATAGATAAATATGAAGAGTTTAACCTATTTGAGTGATCCCAATAGGAATATTAGAGGACTTTTAGCCTTATTTTGTGTATTATAGGTATTTTCGAGGATTATAGCATCATTTCCTTTTGATAGTTTAGTTTTAAAGTTGCTTGAATTTAATATCATATGTTTATTGGTAGATTGTCATTGGTCATTGATATTTCAAATGGTACATCTCTTTAAATGACAATAATAAACATACTTCATGTTTTAATGATATGTGCACCATATTCCCTTATTCGTATGAGCTTATTGATAAATTTATGATTTATAAAGCTTTCCATTTTATGTGCTTAATTGGTGTATTTATGGAATTGTCTCTTTGTCAAATATTGACAAAAAGTTTGAGAAAGATCAGGTCTCACTAAAATAAGTTGAATTCTATTTTACAGGATATGTTTATTATTGCAGGGAATTGATGGAGATAGATGGAATATTTGAGGGGGAGCAATGCAAGTTTACATGTCTTTATGTATTCGAGTTGTAAATAATTTGTAATTGACATGTAGTATTTTTAGTTGTTTTCGTTTGTCATTGATATGGACTGTGACAAGGTCTATGTTAGGTTTTTGTCAAGTAATTGATAAATGGAGAGATTATTAGTGTACTGATTTGTGTACCTATTTGTCAATTATGTGCATTTGTGTGTCAATGAGTCAGTTAAGACTTTAAAAGCTGAAGATCAAAGATATATGAAGACTTGAAGCCTCAAGGAAGTGAAGAACATATAAATCGATGTGCCTTGGTGACTCTAACTTTAAAACCAAAACAAACCTAACCTCTAAATAATCCTAACCTTAGTAAATAAACCTTGTTTGATCATCCCTTAACCTTAAGACCGTAATTGAAACATGATAAGATAGACCAAAAGAGATGCAAAGCTATTGTAAATCAAACATCCCAAAACAACAACTTTCGAGTGGTCCTTGATCCCATCGACAGACTATCGATGGTTTTTAATGGAATCGATGGACCGCTCGTTGTGATTGAGGAAATAATCTAGCAGCCATACTAAAAATTCCTCAATTTTCTCGATGAGATCGAAGGACAGTTCGATCACGATCCTATCAATGGAGCTATTAACTAACCTTTTATAGTCGTTGGAAACCTTTTTTTTTTATAAAATTGGTATTATGTTTTTGTGTTTTTTATAGTTTTTTGGTGCAATAGAAGCCTAAATGATTCCCAACTCATATCCATAATCCTAAGACTCTAAACCAAAGAGATATAAGTCACATTCGTTGTGATTTATCACTTGAATAAGCATTCCAAGCTCCATTTGAAGATTAGCTTGATCCCATTCATATTCTAGAGATTAGACACAAGCTTATATGCATAATCCTTGTCTAAACCCTATAGAATGCTCGTACAGGTGAATCTCATAGGAAATCAACTATCTATTAGTTGTAGGAGATTCCACTATCCTCTCTTGCCTTGGTCACCTCATTGGAACATCAAATGCAATGTGAATGATCATAGGAGTTGAAGCATTGCTGTTAATGATTAGGGGAGCATAAGGGGAGCTGATTGAAGCATGGAAGAGCATTGATCAAGCAACCCAAGCAAGACACATCAACGGAGCTCAATCCGACAAGTAAGGTTGTCATTTTTAGAGTCCATACACTTTTTCCTTATGTAGGATTGAGTGTAAGAGTTTATGACCTGAACTCGAATATGTTCTTGCTAGGATGTAGACTTTTTTATAGAGTCGAATTCATCGGATACGAGTGTGTACGTGTTAGTCTCTATGGAGAGCATCTGGCGAGAGTATACATAGCACCTTGGATTAGGACCCCAACAACCGGACATGAGTGCATTAAGCTCATCTCATTATCAAACTGGTGGACATTCAATGGACATAAAAATAAAAAATATCTCTAAGGTCCTACCTCTACAAAAAGGAGAGCGGATTGCCTGTGGCCTCGGGCACATAGATATATCCTTGCCATGGGTTGTCTGGGGCCCACAGAGATGGCCGTAACAAATTAACTCCGTCCATCTGTTTGAATGACCCCAATAGGATTGGATTCTAAAAATCAGGCAGATCCAAAACTCAGGTGGGCCACACCAACAAAGTAGTGGGAACAACAGCGTTCACCACCGTTGAAACGTTCCTAGAGCTGACCATGATGTTTATAGGCCATCCAAACCGTTGATAGAATTATTACCACTCAGATAAGCTGTAGGAACAAATATCATCCTGATACAAAGATTCTGTCACTGCCAGGCATTCAATAGCTGCCGTTTCGTGTGGCATGGCTTACATGAGTTTTGGATCTACCTGATTTTTAAAATTCCGTAATAATGTAGTCTCTAAAAATGGATGGACGGTGTGGATTTATAAATGACATTTATATGGGCTCCAAACAGCCTGGGGCCACAGCAATAAGTTCCCACCAAAATGTATCCACGAATTAGAAGTTAGGATTATTCAACCATTCTCTTATGAAAATTTGACTTGGGTGATAAAATTTAATAAGTTTGATTTGAATTAATATATTCACAATTTTTAACATCCATCATGTCCATCATTTGCAAAATACATGTCAAAACGTGAGCCCTAAAAATCAGGCTAATCCAATACTAAAGTGGGCCACACCATAATGAACAGGTGCAAACCATTGAAACCTTCTTAGGGCAATCAAAGTTTTAGATCGTTTTGATTTTCTATTTTCTTTTTTGGCTTCATCCTTATTGTGCTCAATTTATGAACGGTTTGGATGGCACATAACATTTAAGGTGGGCCCCAAAAAGGTAATGAACGATGGGCATTCTCTTTTTTAACTTCCCTCTGCCGTGGGGAACTTGATTCTTGTATCCGCTTTCGTTTTGGGATCATCATGCTATAATGGGAAACAAATTGGCTACTCCCCCTGCCACCAGCCAATGGTTGGTGGTCGGTGCTCTGTGGGCCCCACCATGATGTATGTGTTTCATTCATGCCTTCCATCTATTTTTATAGATTATTTTATGATATTATACCAAAAAATAGGTATATCCAAATCTCAAGTGGACCACATTACAAGAAATAGTGTTGAATGAGCGTCGACCATTAAAAACCTTTTTGGGCCATAAAAGTTTTGGATCAAGCTGATCTTTTTTTTTTTTCCCTTCATTTGGACCTGTATGACCTAATTAAAAGATTGGATGTCAAATAAACAGTACAGTGGGCTGGTGAATATCCAATCACTATTGTTTTCCTGTGGTGTGGTCTACCTGAGATTTATATCCATCTCAGTTTTGGGATCAAGCACTAAAATGATATTTAAAAGTGGATGAATGGAATGGATGAAACAAATACACCATGGTGGGGCCCAATGAGCACCAACCATCAGCCACTAGGCTGGTCGCTAGCCAATCCATTTCCGCTATGATGAGCTGGCATAACTGAAATGGATCGGCTACTCCCCTTGCCACCAGCCAATGGTTGGTGGTTGATGTTAAGTGGGCCCCACCATGATGTATGTGTTTCATCCCTGCTGTCCATCTATTTTTATAGATAATTTTATGTCATGAGAGAAAAATTGAGATATATCAAAATCTCAAGTGGACCCATTACAGGAAACAGTGTTGAATGAACGTTGACCATTAAAAATGTTTTGAGAGCCATAAAAGTTTTGGATCAAGCTGATGTTTATTGTTTCCCTTCATCTGAGTCTTTATGACCTAATCAACAGATTGGATGTCAAATAAACAGTATAATGGGCCCAAGGAGGATTTTAATGGTGGATATCCAATCATTATTATTTTCCTGTGGTGTGGTCCTATAACGCCCTGAATTTCGAGGGTCGAGTAAAGCTCGAATCCCGAGATTTTGAACATCACTTATGTCTTCTTTCACGCTAGTCAATTAAGCATGCATAAAATTATACTAAACAACATATCATACTCCAGATTTAATGTAGTTAGGCAAATACGTAAATCCAAAACATATCCATATCAATATGTACATATTTTACCAAGTTTCTTTTAGAGTATGGGTCCGCGACTGGGTTCAATATATACATGTACAATTCAAAATAAACAAAATATGGTAATGTAAATGTAGTATCCATCTAAGCCCAGACGCCCAACATTCCCTATCGAACGGCATGTGGTCTACATTGGCCCGCCCGAGAGCTGGAAATAGGAGAATTCTCCTCCTCATCCAAGAAATCTTGCTCCAATGCATCGACGCCGTCCGTACCTGCATCTACACTAGGGTTTGGTTGGTGTTTTAAAATACCGTCCCAGAGTGGGAGTGAGTGATCAACTCAGTGATTCTATAAGGCAAAAGTTACACATGTTATCAAGTCGATCAATGCAGTAATGATAAGGTGATAATAAACACTCACTTCCTAACTACTCTTTCTTAATGTAAGGATGAAGTTTATGTAATGATGCATGCCTTCACCCATCAACACTCCCTCAACACGCGACTCCAACCACTTGATTCGCATATGACAACACTTCCTCAAACGTGCAACTCCAACGCCTTTTCGCCACATTCTAACTAATGCGATGTGGTGTATGTTCATGTTAGCCAAGTGATTTATTAGGTCCATTCATCCAGTAATTTGGGGAAGCTAGGGTACCTCCCTTTTTAATATTGATCCAAATTGAATCATTAAGCATCGGATAACCGCAACGGTCCTACTCCTGTGTTCTTGATCCGTCTAGGTTCGTCACTCCTAGATAACCACATACGATAAGCAAGTTATAAGAAGTGCTCGTGGTCACTACAGGGAGGCTCGTCACCCCAGCGTAGGCCGACAGCATGAACACGGTATCCCATACCACCATGTCCGGTTCACGAGTCTTGAGGATCGTGGCACCAAGGTTAAAGGTGAATCTTTACAACGGTGAGGGGTACCTTAAGTTCAAACAGTCGCGTTCGTATATAGTAAACATTACATAGGTCAACCGATTCTTTAGGTAAGCGCGATTTGATATGGGCGCATGCTGACATGATTGACATGAAGTGTATAAGTGCCCCTCGTGGCCTAGCCACTGTCGATAGTCGACGTACGACTCGTACTTTTCGAGCTTACCTAAGGTGGCCAACACAAATCCGGCCACCCCAAACATGGGCATTTACTGATTGCCTGGACTACGATTGTAGCCCCAACCTTATCTAAATCATGCTGACACACACACATAATATATAACTTAGCATTCGATAAGCGATCCTGGCAAATTTTTCATTAAGGCATTTCATCAAACACATATACTTCGTTAGCTACGACTTGCATTTTATCAATTCATTACACAGAGAAATACATATGTATATGACAACAACGAATCCTAGGTTAATAATCATGGCAAGCACTAATCATTATCTATTCCTCATTTAGACATTTCATCAAACACATAGACAATGTTATCTATCATTTGCAATTTGTCAATTTATTTAATAGAGAAATAGGTATGTTGAAGACAATACGAGATCCTACAGTAACAATCATAGCATACATAAATCATTTTCTATAATGAAAACATTGATAAACCGCAACCTAAGCATTTATAGTCCGCACCCTCCGGTAACACGCCTGACTCAGACTCGGTCCTAAGACTATGTTTCCAAGGAAAGAACATCGGTTGCCTAAACGAGTAAACGGGTTAACTAGGTTGGAGAAAAACCATCCGAGAGACCTACATCACTATAGGGTTTTAGTATTTCTTACCCTAAGTCATAGCCGGAAGAGTTTTGGTAGCGAAACGTGGCGGTGATTAGGCCCGTGGATCCATGGGAGAAGATTTTCCACAGTTGCAACAATTTCCCCAAACTTCTTCTTCTCTCTTTTCTCTTTTCTATTCTTTCTCTCCTTAGGGTTTAGAAAATTCGTATTTGGGAGAGAGGGGGTGAGTTGGGAACTATTTATAGCCTCAGACGAGGTGCAAATGGCCACAAGGCCACTTTATATTATATTTATACCCTGTGGGCGGCTATTTCTGACGAATAGGGCTCTTAGAGAGGTCCACGACTCATCTATGCCATGGGGTAGGCTCCTTTTCTATGGATCAACACCCGTACCCAGTTTCAGTGCGATCGGATAAGCAGATCGGCCGTGGGATGCCTATGTCAGATCAACGGTCATACGTGATCAATCGGGGCCACGGTTATACGGACATGTGCAGGGAAATTTCCTTTCTTTATGCGTGAAGTCTGGTAATGAACCAACGGTTCGAAATCCTCAACTTAACGTACGAGTGAATGACCCAATTCACTTAAGTTTCAACACATTTTCTTAAGATATTCGCATTTCTCACGCACTTAACTCACGGCCCAAGTTGGGCGTTTCTGGATACTATCTGGGCTTGATTCCCGCAAAGGTCGTCAAGCCCAGCAAGACGGATAGTGTCCTATATTTTCAGGGTCAACGGACCCCCGATGTACGGTCTAGGTTCCTTACGGAGTTTCAGTGTACTCCCGAGAGCGACAGACCCTTGGGATTTCTCCTAGGTCTTCAGATATCATTGGGCCAGTGGTACTCATGATTCTAGCCCTTGCCATTTGCGAAAATTGTGGCCCAAGCTTAACTTAGAGAATACTTAGTATTTAAATTAAATCTTGTCTAAATTATATAATTGGGTGTGGTCCTTGGGTAGTTTTGCTCAAGGTTGTAGTCCGGTCTTTGTACGGATTTTTCTGGGACATTACAGGTCCACTTGAGATTTATATCCTTATCAATTTTTGTATCAATCTATAAAATGATTTTTAAAATGGATGAATGGAATGGATGAAACAAATACATCATGGTGGGGCCCATGGAGCACCGACCATCAGCCACGGGGCTGGTATCAGGGGGAGTAGCCAATCTGTCTCCGAAGCTGATTGGCTGTTGTATCACACATGTACCAACATAGCTGTGTGTGGTACATGGGCCCCACGATGATGTATTTATCATATCTACACCGTTCATCCATTTGGTGAGATCATTTTAGATCTTTATGCCAAAAATTAGTAATTTCCGAGTCTCAAGCAGACCACACCACAAATAGAAGTGGGACAATGATTCACACCGTTAAAACATTCTTAGAGCTCACTGTAACGTGTACTTTCTATCCAATCGGTTCTTAAGGTTTGGATATAACTCTTTCCTTCTTATGGGACCCACAGTACTTGGTGACGATAACACACCAGCCAATCCGCTTCCGACGGAGCCCAACATAGCCTTTTTGTCGTTGAAGGCGAATGGAATGGGAGCGGATTCGGTGAGACCCGGATCCACCTATGTGGGTGGGACTCCTGACTGTGGGGTTCACTGTAATGTATGTGCCTTAAATCCACACCGTGCAACCATTTTTAAACCTTAGTTTTGGGCATGATCTCAAAAATGAAGCTGACTCAAATCTTAGGTGGACCACACCACCGGAAACAGTCTTGATTGAATCCCAACCATTAAAAAAATTCACGGATTCTACCAGAATGTTTATTTACCATCCAACCTGTTGATAAGGTCACAAATTATTCGATAAAGAAACCACACAATTATCATCTTTATCATGCTAGTGGGCCATCTGAAGATTCTGAACCGTTGGTTAGCCCATAAAGTGCGCCTATCATATTGCAACATCCTATAGCCTTATCGTTTTCAACCCTTTTTTTGCAGTCTCTAATTGACGATCGTGACCGTTCACATAATGAGTGGTCCCAGTCCCCTCGGTATTCCAGCTATCATGAAGAAGTGGCCAATCTTGCTTTGACTCTTTGATAGGAGGAAGTTGAAGGGAGCAGATTAGGTGTTACCCGGGTAACAATGCAGTGGGTGTTTCCCTGATTGTGGGGCCCACCTTGATGTATTTGTAGTATATCTACGCTGTCCATCACTTTTTAAAAATCATTTTATTAAATATTAAAAAAAACGAAACATATTAAAATCTCAAGTGGACCACATAGTAGGATTTGAATGTCCACCATTAAAAACTTCTTTGGGCCCACAAATGATTTGGATCAATCTGATATTTGTCTTTTACCTTCATCCAGGTCGCTGTGACATTATCAACAGGTTGGATGGCAAATAAACATTACGGTGGACCCTAGGAAGTTTTTAATGGTGGTCTTCAATGACCACTGTTTCCTATGGTGTGTTCCAGTTAGTATTTTTTATCTACTTCCTTTATTGTAAAATGCCTAAAAATATTACTTAAAAACTTATGGACGGTGTGAATATAAAATAAATACATCAAGTGGGCCCCATGATCAGGGAAACACCCACTGCAATGCTACCGTGTAACACCTTATCCGCTCCCGGAGTGGAACGGCTTTTTATCGCCTTGAGGACCACGCTTTATGTGGTCCACACCATACCATTTTTCGCTGTCACTTGCGGTGGAGCTATCATCACCGAAATATGGTAGGTCTACCTCATCGAATTACACGTGGCAGGTTGATGTATGAATCGGGACCGTCCATCGGTGATGCGGAATATCTCATCGGTGGCTTTCAAAGAGACGTTTTGAAACAAAAGAAACAACTGTTGACATTCAGTGTTCAAAAATGAAGAAAAGTTGTAGATAAGATTGTCTGATATGTATGATTAACTGCACGATTCATCTATGAAATGGCCCACTGAATGGATGGCCTTGATTCATACGTTAGCTTGCCACGTGTACTACATTGATATGGCTCTTTTATATACTTAGGGACTGTTTGTTAAATCCGAAAATTGGAGGTCTGAATCTGAAATATGAACATGAAGTCTGAATTTGAAGCCAAAAACCTAGTATTGTATTTAGAACAACGCGTTTGTTACGAAATGTTTGGAATATGTTAATTTGATACATTTGCCCTTATAAAATAATCATGCTTAAATTCCTACCATTAAAATCTTCATGAATTCAATTAAAATGTTTATTTACTAACATGTTTATAAGGTAAAAATATACCTAAATGAAGAGACCACACAAATACATTTTAATTCAAAATCTCTTGTGGCTCCCAAGAAAATTATAAAGGTCATTTACCACTTTTTCTTGTACTATGGTACATATGAGATTTGGATCCGCTTCATTTTTTGGATCATGCCCAAAAATGAGCTTTCAATATGGATGGATAGCATGAATGTAGTCCCATACATCATCGTGGGCCTCACAGTTAGGGTCCCACCCACCTCGATGGATCCATATTGCATACTAACGACACAAATAGCCCCTAGCAATTGGACAGTATTATGTGGCCTCCATCATAATATATGTGTTTTATCCATGCTGTCCATCCATTTTTCAAAATCATTTTAGGGATTGATCCCAAAAATGAGGATGATCCAAATCTCATGTGGCCTAGAACTTTCTTGACTCATTAATGTTCACTCATCACTATTTCCTACTATATAGCTATTTGATAATTGGATTTGCTTCATTTTTTGTATAATGCCCCATAATGATTTGAAAAAAGGATGAGTAGAGTGGATACCGGATACATACATCAAGGTGGGCCCCACGGTTAGGGCCAAGGTAGGTGGACGCAATATGTTAGACCCCATAATCAGACTCGGATTAGCTATTGTCAGGTTGAGGAGTGAGACTCACTAACGTCATCAAGTTTTGTGGGTCCCATCATGATGTATGTGTTGTATCCACACCATTCATCCATTTAGAAAAAATCATATTAGGGCATGATCCAAAGAATGAGTTGGATCGAAACCTCGAGTGGACCCCACTATAGAAAATAGTGGGAAGAGTGATGCCCACCATTAAAAACTTTTAAGGGCCACAAAAGTTTTCGATCAAGCTGATATTTTTTTTTCCCTCCTTTCATGTCTGTGTTAACACATGAACAGGTTGGATCTCAAATAACTATCATGGTGGACCTTAGGAAGATTTCAACGGTGGGTGTTACTCTCCCCATTATTTTCTATGGTGAGGTCCACTCCAACTTTAGATCTGCCTCATTCTTTGTATAATATCATAAAATGATCTATCCAAATGGATGGACGGTGTGGATATAACACATACATCATCGTGGGCCCACAAAACTTGGTGACGTAACTTCGGTAGCAGTCTAGCTACCCAACCTTATCTGCTCCCCCCAAATCTAGGTGGGATTGGGCAAACTCGATAAACGGAAATAGCCAGAGATGGAGGTTGTGTCAAATGACTTTATGGGGTATACCGTGATGTATGTGTTTTATCCACACTGTCCATTCATTTTCTTCATATCATTATAGGGGAAAGGACAAAAAATAAGCCAGATCTAAGGCTTAAGGGGGCCACACTATAAAAAACAGTGGGAATTAGGCGCCTACCATAAAAAAATTCTTGGGGCCACATAAGCCTCTGATCAAGTGTAACATCCTGGATTTTCTCTGTTTTAGATTTCCAAAAATCCTTAATTTTTTTTATGTAATTAACTTATATTATCACTTATTGACCATTGACACTCAATGTTAGTTTATACATGGGTGATACCAGTAAAGAACCGTACAAGTCCAATTAATCAACAGAAGGAAGCCAACGAATCCGCCCGATCACTTGAACATCAAGTTTAGCCCCATGATTTACTCACGTAGGGCCCAAATCTAACCGACCCATTGCTAACTAATCAAGACAATCATAACTAAATTAAAGATTTAACCGAGGCCGAGTCAGATAAAGCTTGGATCTTGACTAATAGACCAAATCAACCCCATTACTCTTTTAGCCTAAAACCAACGGTTTAGAGTAATCATGACCAAATCTCCACTTTCACTAGTTATAAATAGACCACACTATGAACATAGTTAATCTAAACCCTAATCATTGCCCA
Organism: Magnolia changhungtana; assembly: GCA_030180095.1. Taxonomy (NCBI): domain Eukaryota; kingdom Viridiplantae; phylum Streptophyta; class Magnoliopsida; order Magnoliales; family Magnoliaceae; genus Magnolia; species Magnolia changhungtana. The sequence continues at coordinate 2,722,376 of JASAUF010000094.1, forward strand.
TGAGAAATTTCAATACCTAATTCATTCCAGAAATGCCCCAATTTTTCGAACAAGCTCTAGACCGCTCGTTGGTGGGTCACTAGTTCCAAAACTATAGAATAATATCCGTCTTATTGGGCTTGACGTCTATCGCCGGAGTCGGACCTGAGTACCATCCAGAACTGCTCAACTTGGGCCAAAGGACGAGTCCATGAGAAGTGCAAATACTCTAAAGGAAGAAGCTGAAACTTAAGTGAATTGGGTCGTCCACTCTTATGCAAAGTTGAAGATTTCGGACCGTCGGTTTACGACCAAACTTCACACATGGAGTAAGGATATTTTCCTGCTCATATGAGTAAGGATATTTTCCTGCTCATATCCATATAGCCGCGGCCCCGATCGACCATCGGTGACCATTGAATAGACTTCTAATCATATTCGTCAATTGGCGCATCCAAATGGCAGACCGAACATGTCCATACGTAGATCATCATTAGGGATAACTATCCTATGATGTATATCAATATGTACACCCCGTAGTGGGCCTTAGAGGCTAGAAAAACTCTCCCATAGGGCTAATATAGTTAAAACCCAACCCTTGGTGCCATTTACACCAAATCTGGCATTATAAAAGGGCCTCATTTGGGCACCCCCTCTCTCCATACGAATTTGCCCTAGAAGAAAGAAAGGGAGAAAGAGAGAAAGAGGAGAAAAGAGGAGAAAGAGAGAGGGAGAGCTTGGAAGCATGATTTGTGCACCTTCACCCTCTCATCTCCTCTACAGCAATGTCATCCTTCATTGGTGTCGATTTGGCGACGATTGAAGGTAAGTATTGAGTTACGTTTGTAGGTTTAGGTCTTGTGTTTAATTCATTCCAATTCTTTTAAGCTTGTATGCCTATTTAGGCATTTCAATAATGATTTCCTAACACCCTACCCTTACGAGCGCCGTGAATCGAGCAGTTCGTCATAAGGTGCGGACTATTATCTTTAGGTGGCCTAGCACCAAATTTATTATGAGTTTAATGATTATGAGTGTTAGGATGATGTGCTTGAGAAATTTATAGAGAGAACCTAGCCACGACCTTACATGATAGGTCCCCCTAAATTCCATGAAATGAAGGAGTGTTGTTTATTTGTTCTTCAACATGATTGGGTTTGATTTTGGTGTGGCATGTTCATCCCATGTATGATTTTACTAAATTCTATGACATGATTGAGTGTTGTTTATTTGCTCTTCAACATAATTAGGCTTGATTTGGTATGGTGTGTTCATCTCATATGCGATCTTAGTATAACCTTTCTTGTGGCATGTATGATTGCATTATATAAATGATGTGTAGCTCTTGTTCTCTTAGTTAACTCCACACAACATAAATACACATTTATTTCATATTTTTGTTAGTTGTTGCAATTGTAGAAAAATCTAAGTTTTTGTGTTTGATATGTGAATGCATGACTTCACTTGGGTTAGAAGACAAATCCTGAATTGTTGGAATATAATTAAATGATGTCAAATCCCTGGGTTAGTCAAGGAACTGAGGTGGGAGAGGGTGGTCTCGTTGGTAGGACCATCCTGCAACTAAACCAGCGGGTTTTGACGGATGCGAATGGGCGACAGTAGTTGGACTACATGGGTCGCTTGTATTCGATGTCGTCTGTCACGTACCCGCCTGAACTTGCATGGTCTAATTCGCTTATTCACCAACCATGTTCGTTAACCATATCTGCTCACGCCTGTATAGAACCTGGAACACCCTTCAACCACTGAAGCCTATTGATAACCATTTGGAACCAATCCACTGACTTGAGAGTCAGGCATGGTGACGAGCTCCCCGTAGTGACCGCGAGCGATCCCTCTTCTCAGCACTCCCCATATACTTGAAATCAAGGATGAGGAACCTAATGGGATCAAGGATCGTGAGGTCCTGGCCTCGCACATTGAGGGGCCTTGGCCTTACAACCAGTTGGGGGCAATGATACGTGGGGTGTACCAGTTTCCCCAATCTGCTGGATGAACGGAATTAACTAAATACCCAGCTAACATTATTCACGCATCGCATTAGCTAGAATTTGGCAACTTGACAGTTGAGGTCGCAATGAGGGAGTGTTGGTCATGCACGATCATTAGATGAAGTCGCTCGAGGGAGTGTTGGTCATGCGCGATTGTTAGACGAAGTCGCTCGAGGGAGTGTTGTTACGAGGTCATACATCATATCACATACATGCATATACATTAATAAGACTATTTAGGGATCTGTGAATGTATGCCTTTCATTAAATTCATCATATAATTGCTGCTAGTTGTAATTAAGGCTAATAGTAACTACGGAGTTAGCTACTCACTCCCACTTTGGGATGGTGTTTTAAAATACAAACCAGACCCTTTACTAGATGCAGGTGAGGCGGAGCTCGACGAGTCGAGCGAGGTGAGTAAGGATAGGGAAGAGGAGCTTCCCTGCTTCCAGACTTTTGGCGGATCCTTTTAGTTTAAGTTCAGGCTACTGTGGGGTATGGACCAGGGCCCTAGTCGCTTTGGGTCATGTATGGGTAGGACTGGTTCCCTATTTAAATGATTTTGGATTCGTGGTTTGGATATTTTTATATTAAGTAGCAATTGATACTGCTTTATGACGTACTTATGCTTTATGCCTTGCTAAATCCTCCATTGTTTATGAGATCATACAATTGTAATCAAAATATGAAGCCCATTAGGGCACCCATGGCACCTAGGAATTCGGGAGCCGAGTTCTTACACGGCCCCTGAAAGCCCGAGGTGTGACATCAAGCTTATTTTTGTTTTTCCCTTTGTCTAGGTTTGTGTGACCTTATGAAGAAGTTAGATGACAAATAAACTTCACAATGGACGCTAAGAGGTTTTTAACGGTAGTCATTCCATTCCCATTACTTTCTATGGTGTGGTCGACTTGAGGTTTGGATGTGCCTCATTTTTTAGGATCATGATCTAGGATGATATAGAAAAGTTGATGGGCGGTGTAGATCTAACACATAAATAGTAGTGGGCCCAGAAAAGTGCCACATGTTAAAAGTTGTGTTATGTTTTAAATAAAGGAGAAAGTGCAGGCCCATTTTGGAATTAAAAAAACAAATAAAATACAATGAGAGCATTCTCCACTCACCATTAATCTAGACCTTCATTGCTGAAAAAATTCTACCAAAATACACTGAGCACTTTCCACGTTCCGTGTTAACAAACAAAACTAAACGTGGATTGCTTTCCAATTCTACATTAAGTTAAAATTTTCACTATCACCAAACAGGCCCTTAGTTCTGCATGTTTACCCCTTAGTTTTGCATGTTTACCTTTATCATCTCCCATCGTACTGTACGGACAATGCGTTTGTCGGACCATTAGCATGGGCCCACCTTGATGTATGTATTTTGTATCAATGCCATCCATCCGCCATGCTAGATCGTTTTAGGGCTTGATCCTAAATACGAAGTACATTCAAATCATCCAAATCTCAGGTGAACCATACTATGGGAAACGGTGGTGATTGAATGCTATACCATTAAAAACTTCCTAGAGCTACCGTAATGTTTATTTGCCATCTAACACGTTGATAAGGTCACATATACCTAAATGAAGGAAAAAAAAAACAAATATCAGCTTGATCCTAAGTTATGGTCCACTTGAGAATTAGATTTCTTTTATTTTTGTGCTAATGCCTTAAAATGATCTTGAAAAATGGATGTATGGCGCAGATATAGTATACATGTGTCAAGGTGGGCCCCATTGTAAGGGTTGCACCTAATCCACTCCTTGCTAGTGCCCACCTTGGACAGGGAGTTCCCATGGTTGGAAGATACGTAGGGCCCACCAGGATATCCATGAGAAATCCACTCTGTTTATCAGTTTCTTCAACTCATGTTAGGACATGATATAAAAAATTAAGTAGATCCAAACCTTAAGTGGACCACATTATAAGGAAAAAGTGTGATTGAATGCTAATCGCTAAAACATTTATGGGACCACAGAAATTTTGGATCATGCTAATATTCATTTAAGTTTATTCTAATTATATTAACCTTATAAATTGTAAGGTCTGAGCCAAAATGACACCAAACCCTAGAGCGTCCACCAACAAGCCGCCTTAAGACCATTTTAGGCAGTCCTTATAAAGCATGTGCGTAGCTTAGGGAAGCGAGAGTGAATAAGGTCGAATAACCACATTTAAGAAATTTTAAGAGGGTAATGTCGAAGACATAACTAGTCCTAGGTATGACCGGGACTCGATAAGGACCGCGAGAGCTGGCCCTCCTAAAATCTACTCCGATAGACTAAAATGAGCGTCGGCCATCCGTCGAAATTCTACTAAGTCCGAAACTATAGAAAATCGTCAGCCTCACTGGGCTTAAGGTCTATCACGAACGATAAACTCAGATGGCGCCTTGAACTGCATAACTTGAGCCATGAAGACAGTGCTTGAAACGGGCGATTCTCCGAGACACGAATATGAAACTTAAGTGAAATATGCCCCCCCCACTCATTCACGAAATTGCGACTTCTCGACCGTTGGATTGCAACTAAACTCAAGCTACGAGTCAAGGATATTTCTGTAACGTCTTAGATTTTCACCATTTTGAATTTCCAAAAAAAATCTTAATTTTTTTTATATAATTAGCCTACATCATCACTTAATGACCCTCAACGCTCGAGGTGAGCTTATACGTAAGTGATACTAATAAAGAACCACACGAATTCGATTAATCAATAATAGGAAGCCGACGAATCCCCCCTATCACTTAAACCTCAAGTCTAGCCTCACGAATTGTTCATCTAGAGCTCAAATTTAGCCAACCTATCACTGACCAATCGAGACGACCACAACTAAATTAAAGATCTACTTAAAGCCGAGACAACTAAGGGTTAGATCTTAATTAACAAACTAAAGTGACCCGATTATCCGTTTAGCTTAAGAACCGATGGTTTAGAGTGATTATGACCGATTCGCTATTTTTGCTAATTGCGAATAGGCAACACTATGGACTTAACTAATCCAGACCTTAACCATTGCGCGAAAAAAATTTCCCTACCCAATTCATTTCAGAAATGCCCCAATTATCTGAATAAGCTCTAAGTCGCTTGTTAGTGGGCCACTAGTTCTGAAACTATAGAATAATATCTGTGTCACTGGGCTTGACGTTCATTGCGAGTGTTGAATCAAGATAGTACTCAGAATTGCATAACTTGGGCCAGAGGCTGAGTGCTTAAAATGTGTAAATACCCAATGTTGAAACCTGAAACTTAAGTGGAATGAACTTTCCACTACTCATATTCGCCATGGGGCCCTCATCGAACATCAGTGACCGTCGATCGCAAATAAAGCCCCTCAGTCAATCAAGACATTTGATTGCCGCCAAATTCGGACCAATTACTCATCTGGCGATGGGGCACCTACTTCATGGCATGAATGGATTAGGGGGCCCTAGAGTAGTCATATGGGCCAAAATTCAGCCCACTAGGGGCATGGATGCAAGAAGAAGGGCTCCCAAGGCCATTTGGGCATAAAATCTAAGCTATATAAGGCCCGTAAATTCACTCCCTCATCCCCATATGAATTTCCAGCTGCAAGGGAGAGAGGGAGTGAAGAGTTATGGAAGAAGCACCTTGGGGGAGTTAATTTAGGGAAAATCCCCCTTGCCGCTGCCCATAACAGACTCGGCAACCGCGCCCCACCATAGAGAGCGGCCCAACGATAATAAAAAGGTAAATCCTCCATCCCTCTTCAAATTTTACCCTTGTAAGCCATTTGCATGCGCCCTTATAAGCTAATCCCATCGATACAGGGCTTCGATACACCTATCCACGGACCCGAATCATAGTGGTAGCGCTATAAACCCAACAGACTACTCCTAGGTGTGGACCATTTTCTCTAGGTTGCCAATTATGGAACCTATATTATAAATAATATTGTGTAGTGAAAATTATGAATTCATTGCTAACTAGTGACTAATCCTTAGGCCTATTATCTTCCATGAAGTGAAATTTTCATTTTTGGTTGTCGATTATTGATTGCATGCTAGAATAGACCGGGTACACTGAAATTTCATGCCAACATGTTCCATATTTTTCCCTGATACATGCGCCTAATTATCTGATTGTGGTAAATTGTGTGATGATTGAATAATGCACTTGCATGCCCATTTGTTTGCCCATAGTAGCTAGAATATCCTGAAATACTATTTAGTTAGTTGCCTATTCTTGAATAGAATTGATTGTGGCATGCTATAAAATATTAGTTTATTTGTAATTGGGTTGGCTGGCAAATCGAAAAAACTCATAATGGTAGCTCTACTGGACCGGCGGCCCTGGGCCAATTTAACCGATTCAGGCCAAAGACAGACAACCGACAGTAGTCGGACTACACGGGATGCTTGCACCCAGTGCCGGTTGTGCCGCAGTTCGCCTAAGTCGGCCGAATTAGTTCACTAGTTGGCCAACCATGTATGTTTACCATGTATGGTCAAACCTGTCTGAATATGAAGTACTCCATACTTTTGAGAGGCTTACTATTAACTATTAGTGATAAGATCCCCAGGTCTTGGGAGCAGGCATGGTGGTATGAGACAATGTATCCGTGTTGTCGGCCTATGGTGGGGTGACGAACCTCCTCGTAGTGACCAGCGAGCACAGGAGGTGATAGGTCTTTACTCGAATGGCCCCCGTCAAATTACCCGGCCGATGGTTCCGTGTTAGAGTACCGTTCGAACGACCTGAGTATGAATGGAATAAGGGTACGAACCCTTCCATGTGGTGATTTGGTTATATGACAAGCCCACACCTCAGAACTAAATGATCATACTCGGTGTTTAGGTGACGACCCATACCGAGTTAATTCTCATACCTTTGAGTATAATGCCTTACCTTTGAAATTATTGATTTATGAGACAAATGGATGATACCTAAATTTGGATAATGGATCGCAGGCTCAAAGCTGCTACGGCCGCCATGGGCCAAGTGATCTGGATAAGGCCATTGATTAAATAGAGGTGTTTCAGCTTCCCCAATCTTGCTGGATGAACGGGCTTAATTAAATACTTGGCTAACATGAATATTCATAGTATTACATTAGCATAGGTTGGCGACTCAACAGTCGAGGTCGCATTGAGAGAGTGTTGATCATATGCGAACATATAGATGGTGTTGCTTGAGGGAGTATTGGATGGTGAGGGCATGCATCATATCATAACACCATGCATGTGCATTAACAAGAGTATTTAGAAATCGTGTGCTTAGTTGCTTCTCATTATTTTCGCCTGTGGAATTCATAACTTGTGTAAGTTAATGTTAATGGAACCACTGAGTTGATCACTCACTCCCACTCTGGGACGATGTTTTAAAACACCAACCAGACCCCATCTTAGATGCAGGTACCACAGAGCCTGACGTGATGGATAAGGCGACCATCGCATAGCCTATTTTAATTCCAGGAATTGCTCAAATGTCAGGTAAAATGAACTATAGAACCTTGCTTCCGCAAAGTATAAGTGGCACCCGGGATATCGAGAGTCGAGTATCTACTTGGCCCTCGAAATCTGGGTGTTACAATTTCCTTGCTCATATCCGTATAACTGTGGCCCCGATCGAGCACTGATAGTCGTTGATTGCAAGTAGGGTCCCCATGGTTGATCAAGGCATCCGATCTCTACCAAATTTGGACCGATTGCTCATCCAATGATGGGGCACCTGCCCCATGGTATTGATGAGCCAGCGGGCCCCTGTAGGGGACCTATGGAGCAAAATCTAGCTCCCCTAGGGGCATGCATGTTGGAAAAAGGGCCGCCAGGGCCATTTAGACATAAAAACTAGACTATATAAAGCCCAAGTACACACTCCCTCATTCCCATATGAAATTTCAATTGCAAAGGAGAGAGATAGAGAGAGTGAGGAGAAGTGGAAGAAGGAGCTCCTTGGAGAGCTGTTTTGGAGGATTTCCACATAGTTGCAGACCTACATTGGAAGTCACCACCACGCCCCGCCGTAGGGGGCAGCCTAGCATCAAGAAAGAGGTAATCCTCTAGCCCTCTTCAAGTTTCAGCATTATAGGCCGTTTGCATGCACCCTTACAAGCTAATCCCATCGGCGCAAGGCTTTGATACACCAATCTATGGACCTGAATCCTAGAGGTGGCGGTAGGAATTCAACGGACTACTTCTAGGTGCAGACTATTATCCCTAGGTGACCAATTATCAAACTTATGTCGTAAATAATGACTGTGTTGTGAAAATTGTTATGCGCATATTAATCAGTGAGTAACCTTTGATTGTTCGTCTTCCATGAATTTGTGAATCATGCTTAGTGAAGTCAAACTTTGATTTCATGTTAAAATAGGCCAGAATTATTGAACTGATGTCCATGATTTACTCTATTCTCTGACATATGTAACTAATTGCTTGATAATTGTGAAGTCTGTGATGATTTGGGGCAATGTATCCGCACGTCCAACATAATGCTCAATTCGAATAGAATGCTCTCATTTATTGCCATGCATGCCTGTAATTTCCTGAAATAAGTAATGTTGGTGACCCACTATGAAACGTTAACTGACTGGCCAATTGGGTTGGCTAGCAAATTACAAAGGACATACGGGTAGCCCTATCGGGTTGGCTGCCCGGGGCCGATCTGACTGATCCTAGTCGAACACGGACAACCAGCAGTAGTTGGACTACACAGGATGCTCACACGTGCATTAACAAAAGTACTTAAGGACTCTATGTTTAAGTTACTTTTCATTAATCGTGCCTGTGGAATTAATAACTTGTGTAACTTGATGCTAATGGAACTAATGAGTTGATCACTCACTCCCACTCAGGGATGGTGTTTTAAAACACCAACCAGACCCTATGTTAGATGCGGGTATCACAATGCCCGACGTACTGGATGAGGCGACCATAGACGTCGAGGAGGAGCTCTCATACTTTCAGCTGCTGGGTGGGTCGTCATAGGCTGCCGTAGGGCTAGTGATGGGGCCTTAAGGCAGGGATATTTTGTATTTTTTTTGGACTGTATGTATTTTACTTGGACGTGGTCCCGTACACTGAAAGTAAACTCATTATTTTGCTAGTCATGTCTTAAGTTAAGTTATGTTTATTTCAATGTACTTGTACGATCCATTTAATTTCTCGAATGCTCATATACCAAGTAAAAACCAAAATCATCCACTTCCGCTAAGCATAAGTGACACCCAGGACATTGTGAGTCAAGCATTACTCGACTCCCAAAATTCAGGGTGTTATATAAATATTTTGGATGTAATATAATATCTTTAAGTATATCACATATTTATAGTAAGTCCTTTTTAGTCGACATAAAAAAAATGTATCTATCAAAACATAGCAGTTTGCCCTATATAAGATACCTTCGTCTAGAGCTTTTTTTCATATATTTGAAAAAACTAAAAACTACCTCCCAATGAGAAACTCTTAGCTGATGCATCTATCTACTTATAGTGCTAGCGATTAATGTAATATATAGATAGATCTAATTTATAATTATCCTTCTGTATCTTTTTGGGTCATTAAATAACTCACCTTGATCGTCTAGCACCTTCCTACTACTCTTCATTGGTTTATCAATCAGCCTACATCTAAATATACCAATCTCCCTTAGTAAATCAAGAACATGCTTTCTTTGAGATATGTTAATCCTGGACTTTGATCTATGACTTCAAACCACAAGAAATAGTAAAACAACCCTGGTTCTTTAGTTTGAAAATGACTCTGAAGATACTTCTTTAGCTCTAAGATGCCAAATGTGTCACTTCCTATGATGATAATATCATCAATGTACACAATAAATAGTATCATACCATTGTCACTACGTTTCATAAAGATCGAGTAATTAACCTTATTCTAAGAAAATGGAGGAAATGAGAGAAAATAAGCTCTATTTTTATAAAGTTGTAACACTACGAATTTTCACCAACTTGGGAATTGGATATCCTTGGATGTTACCTTTGATTTCTTGATTTGAGTGCATGTTTATGCATTCATTTACACATGTTTAGGATCAAAAAGAGTAATGTGGGGTCCACCAAAATTGCCCAAAAGAGTGGAAGTTCGAGCTTTAAAGAGTGTGTACTAATCCCGACGGTGCCATCGCAAAAAAAAAAGTTTTTAGACAGACCACGGTGGTGCCACCGCCAAAATTGGACAGCAGGTGTTGGTGCCACCCCTGAATCGGCAATACCACCGTCACCCCCCTGTTCAGTACTGTAGTAGTGTTCAAGAACTTATTATTTCAATGAGATGATTTAAAAAATTCATATATTTTGTTTTACAACTCCGATTGAGGTGATTCAAAAGCCAGATTGAAGCTTGATGAGTCTAGTTTTATATAAAATAAATTAAAAATAAAAATAAAATTCAATGGATATTAATTTAGGACATTTTAGAAACTATAACAATAATCATTGGTTTCAAGTAGCTAGTACTTTTGGAAGTTTTAATTTTTTTAGAACTTGAAATGGAGTGAAATTTGGTGGGATACGGCTAAGGATTAGGCTACTGGTTACGTTAAGGAATGTAAAGGATTGATTATGCTGAGATAGTTGAAAGACAAACTTAGGTTGTTTGAATGAACTGGTGTGAGACCCATTTCCTTCGTTAAATTCCCATTATAATAACTTAAAATTTTTTTTAATGCATGTACGACCATCCGCCACACACTCATGCATTTCCCTCACCCTACCATCCACTACACACGTGATCAAAGTATGTGATCACCCATTTACCTATCCTTTTATAGCCTACATGATTGACCAACCAAATACATCCTAACCGTCCACCCATTTATGATATAACTCATTAATACAACATAATTGTTTACATGCATGTAGCATAAATAGATATTAAGAGCATGCATGGTTAAGAGTATGCATTCAACATTTTCTTTTACTTAAGTGTATGTTATAAATGTTTTATATATATATATATATAAACAAATGACACACTTTCTTGAGTCATGATGTGGGTGTGTGGATTTTATAAAGTATGAGGCACACGATTAGGATCACTGATCAATAATCTTGACCATCCATCATACCTAACAACCTAACTATTACAAAATATCCAAGTTACAAGATTAACTGGCCATCCATTCAGTAACTTAGACCAACAACATACAACTGTTAAATTCATATGCAAAACTATAACTATCCATAAAACTTCAAAATCCATCAACTACCCAAATCAATCTATCCATTTGATCCATCAACCCACCCATTTGATCAATCGGTCATAGTACATCAATAATTTCATGTGTACGCCTATGTATACACTACTTGCACATGAACACCATATACATACTTTGCTAAGCATCACAATCATCACATTATACACACACGTGAGTCCATTGTTATAATCAATGAGGGAGTAAGTGCTTTGTTTTGTTATTTCTGTTTTGTGTTCACTCCCCAAGTATAGGGTTGTGATGTAGTAATAACTCGGTAAGACCGAGGTCGAATCCACAGGGACTGAAACCTGTACGTTATCTGAAAATAACAAGATTTAGAACTAGGCTAAGATGAAATCTAAACCAATTATGATTTGAGGAATAATGGTGAAATAATTAATCTAAAACTTAGGAGAAATTCAGAGAAAAGATACTAGGGATTCAAAGGATCCACTTGTAGAGATCAGGGAGATCTTATGCCTGGATTAAAAATCAGGAAAATTAACTGAACTACCGTTGATATAGTTTTGAAAAGATGAAAGGTATATGAATTAGAATGGATTCCATCACCAAACCATGCCCAGGAGACAAAGCAAACAACAGAATTAAACTAATTACCAACCAATCGATGTATGAAGGTTAGGGAAGGGTACCGACATCCAACCAAGCCCAGAGACGATGGTGAACAAATGTGAGCTCCACGACATCATAAACATAAAGAGGAAAAGAACATGCTCAAAGCCATTGCGGAAACATTGTAATTTCAGTCACAACAGACCATTAAAGACTAAAAACACATTCCCATAATAAAAATCCAAATCAACATCAAATTCAGTCTAAACAAAGGCACAAGCAAAGAGGCCTCCCATCACGCTACAAGCTTCACCTCTAAATTTCTAGCTAAGAGGTTTAGCCCGACATGGACGAACTAGATCTCTCCATAATCAGGAAAAACAAATAAACAATAAAAGAAAAACTTCTCTAATTTCTCTCTCCCTGGTGCTCCACAACCAAGCCTCAAGCCAAAACTCTTGCTCCCTGTCTCTGATCTGCCCTCACGTCCAAGCCAAGCTTCCAGCCTTCCATCTCCACCGGCCCTCCTCCCACGTTTTCTTGCACTTTATAGCAACAAAGGGTCGTCGGTAGGAAGTGGGAGAGCTGTTTGCAGTTACGCAGCGAAAGGTGGATTGCGCAGGCCGCCAAACTTGGAACCGACTTGCATCTGCTAGGATTTGTGGCGGCTGCTGATGCCGAATTTCTGATATGGCTTCATGGACGGGGTTGTGACCTCCATATGCATCTGCTGGACGGTTCAGATCACAGATCCGACCGTGATTGTGATCACCCAATGGCCTACGAACAGCCGGACAATGTACGTATATAGCTGCTGCGAATCTTGGAGTCGGTGGCGTTAGTGGGCCCAAGATCCACATCTTCAGCGAAATCCACTCCGTCCATTAGACTCACGTTGGATTTTCGGTGAGACATGGACTGATTTGATTCAGATTTAGTGTGGCCCATGGAATGTTCTTGCTGCCGTCCATCCCAAGTTTGAACAGTTAAAAATCAATCTCCAATGTATCTTGAATTTTCGTCACCTAGGAAAGGGAAATATGTACCATGCGAGTCCAATGAACGGTCTAGATTGTCCATCCGACGACGATCACGGACGCACTGGAGCCCACTTCGATCGGCTTTTACGGACACTGTGAACAGGGGTCGCGCACGGTGATCTGACGATGCCGGTGGGGTCCATTACTGAAGTCTGTTCGGAAATCCACACCGTCTGTTGTGTTCAGAAAACCGTCCGCGGGAAGGGTAAATTTTGTAGGTTCTTGCATGTCCCATTGAATCAACTCAAGCCACCGTTCAACCCGCTTTTGACGGTGGAAATCGCGTGATTGCATGCCTTGACAAAAAAAAAAACACCCTCAGTGAGGATCACGTTCCCCCTCCTGAGAGTGAATGGACACGGTCGATTGATGGTTTGAATGTTGGGTGGGGTCCAGAGAGAAATCCTGTTGCGTTTGATTTGAGAAGAAGAGTTGTCGGCGTCGACCGACTCGATTTTTGGTGAACGCCCTGGTGCACTAGTGTCCGTGCACATGCACTGTATTCTGGGGCCCTATAGAGATGTTTGTGAGAAATCTGCTCCGTCCATCCGTATTATCAGCTCATTTAACGCGTTGAGACCAATTGTGAAGCATATCTAAGTAGCAGGTGGGCCCAGAATCAACGGTTTATGGGCTGATTTGTTCGTTGGGCCTCTTCCACAGAGATCCAGGAGCTGAAATTCGACGTGTACGGTTAATTTAAGGTCCTCAGGCTGTGTATGAAGTTTCGGGCCGAACAGATCGTGGGAACCCCGTGATCTTGCATTCTGGACCAATTTTGAGCCACTTGAACTTCAATTTCTCGATTTTCGCGGATCTCCGGTGTGTAAACTCGTCGATCTTGGTCCCCTGGAATCCCGTCCAATGCCTTGGTGATGTCAGCGCGTTAAATTTATGTTTTTAACACCATAATTCCCTTCAAGCTCGTAAATACACCCTGCATCACAATTGCGATTAAATTAGGATTTTAAACGGTGGCATGTTCATAAATCCGATAATAACTGGGGTCTAATATGCAATATTTGACCCTCAACACAACCCCCAACTAGCATTTTGCTAGTCCCGAGCAAAATATGCGAAAAATAAGTTGAGAGTACAGAACGATTTCAATAAACTCGAGTGATTTATGAAAAAAAAAACGATGCAGATACTAGAATTCTAAGATTCATGAATGTTGGGCATTACTTTCTCCTGGACTCAAACACATGGTAAACTTCCTAATCAAGTTCAAAGAATTAATCCATTAATTAGAAAGAATTTTAAACATTAGGATCATGGGTGTATAGTGTAATCTCGACTTATCGATAATTAAGATATCAAATTGTCGATTTCATGATATCGTTGGTAACCAATCAGAAAATTCATAACTACCATCACCTAAACCAGAACTTTGCCTTACAGATAATTCTTTCATTTTCCTTTTTTTTTTTTTTTGTGTCAAGATGGGAATCAAATTTTCACCTGCAGGGAGCAAACCTATGGTGAAACTAGTCGCCCAACTCTTTCCAACTGTTAATCATGAAAAATTGAATCCACACCTATAGGGAGCAAACCCATGGTGCAACTCTTTTTTATACCCTGATGGCCAAATCTTTTAGGCTGGTTTCTTTCATGCTCAGTGATTACCAAGTTAATCATTCCATATCAAACTGAAATCTCAATGTGTAAGTGAGATGTGGTATGTGAAATCATGACTCAATCAATGTTTACAACTTCTAATCATGGATTAATAATTCAAACTTAACTGTGAAATCTAACGAGCAACTGAATTCAAGAGTCATAAATTTCCAACATTCCGTATCTTTGAAATTCTAAATCCAGGATATCCGTTAAAATTACTTTGAATTCACAAGAAAGTCCAGAAAAAATTTAAAAATTTTCACAATTTTTGCCCAAGACTAAGAAAAATACTGATTAGGTAACCTAATCTCCCACCCCCAACCTAAAATCTACATTGTCCTCAATGTAAAAGATATAGACATGTAATGCATATGAGACAACGACCGTAAAGAGAAAGTGATGGGAAGATAGTACCTGGACGATGAATCGTGAGAGACTTTCCAAGAGATCGCAGCATGGAATCCAGTCAGCATGAGAGAGAAAGCAGAACAAAAATAATAAAATCCTACCTATACCACTTTCGCAGGTGCTCTCGATTGCATTTAGCGTATGCAACAAGCCTTTAAACCCCTAGGTTGCCCCTAGTGGACGAGTTGTAGTCTCGTGAGGGTTTGCAGTAATGTTACCCACAAACATTGAACTAACTAACTAGGAAAATGAAATGGAAAGAAAAACTGGGTTAGCTCCCAGGAGCGCTAAGTATACCGTCTATCCTAAAATAACATAAAGCAAACTACCCTAGTCCTAAGAAAGCAGAAAAAAACTACTCAGTTATGCTGCAAGGTTCCTCTTCTGGCCAGTATCGTGATAAATTTCTCAAGAGGTTTTTAACAGATCATCCAAAAGCCCTTTTTGCAATAGGTTTGGATGCCCTGGAGCATGACATTCCAGAGAAACTTATGTACCTCATCAAAAATTTGTCGTTGAGTCGCCTGAGGTATCCAGAGTATATACGATTCACCTGCGACAGAAGAAGTTTCGACGTTAGTATCACATGGTGAATCAGAGACTACAAGTAGATCAAATTGAGAAAAATTTTCAAGAAGTGATGTAGTCTCAACACATTCCGTAGTATCAGACTTCGGTTCAATTTTTAGCTCCTCCTCCCTTAATGGTAAACATTCAAGATCTGTGGAAGGAGGGGCTTTAGAGTAAGGGTTCTCTCGGTCAGTGATGACTACCGAGATATTGTTTTGCAAGGCATTCACTATGTCTCTTATCATGGGATTATTTGAATCTGCAAAGTGTGCCAAGCAATCATTCAAAGAGTTGGGTAATTTAGTTGAGCGTGACTTATGTTCCACATTAGAGCTCGTGATGATCTGCCTAATGATTCCATCGTCTTTGAAGGCAAATGGAGGTGTGCTCTCTTGCTCCAGCCCTGCATAGACAGATTGAGGATCAGTATACGAAGCATTGATGTGTGGACTCTGTTCATCGATACTACTCAGAAGAGGCGATGCATCGTCATTATTCAACAGTTCAGATGGTGGCCTCAACTGGGTGGTTTCAAATTCAAGAGTCGTATCGAGTAGCTCGTCCATCTCCTGAATCATATTATCATTCGATTCAGAGGAGTGGTCCAAACATGTCTCACAAGAGATAGAAGGGTTGGTTGTAAGGAGCTCATCCACTTTTAAATCAGAGATGTCAGGTGAGTGAAGTAGCTCAGTATGACCGATCACTTCGTGTGCTTCTTGAGCATTGACCTGGACCATACTTGAGATTGAATCCAGGGGAATTTGGGTTGTGCTCTCATGAATCTCATCCCAATACTTCTCAGCTTCTAATTCAGTGCAGTACACACTTGAGATGGGATCGCTTTCCTTACATTCTAAATTCGGTTGAGGTTCAAATAAACTAACCTCAACCTCATCATTGAGATCCTGTGTATCATGTAAGGAAAGTGTGTCATCATCACTGTATTTGAAAGACAACCATGTTTCTTCCCCATTCTTTTGTCATTGAGATCGACTCATCGGGGAATTGAACCGTATGCTCATTAATGGAATCCAACTCCTCATTCCAAACTCCAGATTTCGTCAAAAGCGAGTGAGGATCACTTTCCTTGCATTGTATTTCTGGATTGGATTGTAGTTGGGATGAGCGAGCTTCCTTTAACCTATCAAGGCGTGACTCAAGCTCTTCTAGTAATTTCCTTATGTCAGCAGAAGAGTCTGTGTTACTTTGAAATGAATTCTCTTGGATCGATTTTGGTTGAATCTTAAAGGTAGGGGATCCAAAAGAATAATCATTATAATAGGTTGTTGGTTCATCTTTCCAACATTGATGTTTCCACTGATTATAGTCATACGGATCATAGGTGGGAGAATCTGATGGTTGGTAATACTTATTATCACTCATAATATAATCACGCATTGTTTTCTTTTTCTTAGATGAGTGATAGTAATTCTCACTCCCATAGTTATGATAACCCCAACATTCACGTACGGTCCGTGGGGTGGAATTGTTCTCCCGTATATGATCGCGTAAGGACTTCTTAACTGGTGGCTCTTTGTATTCCGGTCGATTCTCGATGATAGTTTCAGAAAAGTTTTGAGACATTGGTGGATTTCTATCATAATCATCATCCCAATATAGATTATTCTTCTCAGCATACTGACGTTCCCACTCGTGCATATACATGGTGAAACCCTAACTCTGAGTCTAATCCTAGAATAAAATAAAATTCCTACAGCAATTGGAAGGTAAGCAGAAGAGAAGTGAGAAGGATGTTACCAGAGTAGAAGTTCCTATGTTAAAAACCTGTAAAACAAAACAAAACACGTTAGTTTCTGAAATAAACCAAATCTAAAGAGTTAGAAAATCTAGAAAATTAGAAAGAGTTTACCAAATTAGAAGTTCTATCTTAACAACCTACAGAATAGGAAATATGTTAGTCCTATGAATTAAATAAAAAAAAATTAAAATTAGCAAAATCCTAATCTTAAACTAACTCTAAATCCAATTAATTTCAGAAAATCGTAACCGTCAATCCCCGGCAACGGCGCCAAAAACTTGTTCACTCTCCAAGTATAGGGTTGTGATGTAGTAATAACTCGGTAAGACTGAGGTCGAATCCACAGGGACTGAAACCTATACGTTATCTGAAAATAACCAGATTTAGAACTAGGCTAAGATGAAATCTAAACCAATTATGATTTGAGGAATAATGGTGAAATAATTAATGTAAAACTTAGGAGAAATTCAGAGAAAAGATACTAGGGATTCAGAGGATCCACTTGTAGAGATCAGGGAGATCTTATGCCTGGATTAAAATCAGGAAAATTAACTGAACTACCGTTGATATAGTTTTGAAAAGATGAAAGGTATATGAATTAGAATGGATTCCATCACCAAACCATGCCCAGGAGACAAAGCAAACAACAGAATTAAACTAATTACCAACCAATCGATGTATGAAGGTTAGGAAGGGTACCGACATCCAACCATGCCCAGGAGACGATGGTGAACAACAGAGCTCCCTGACATCATAAACATAAAGAGGAAAAGAACATGCTCAAAGCCATTGCACCCATTGTAATTTCACCACAAAAGACCATTAAAGACTAAAAACACATTCCCATAATAAAAATCCAAATCAACATTAAATTCAGTCTAAACAAAGGCACAAGCAAAGAGGCCTCCCATCACGCTACAAGCTTCACCTCTTAGCCCTAGCTAAGAGGTTTAGCCTAACATGGACGAACTAGATCTCTCCATAATCAGGAAAATCAAATAAACAATAAAAGAAAAACTTCTCTAATTTCTCTCTCCCTGGTGCTCCACAACCAAGCCTCAAGCCAAAACTCTTGCTCCCTGTCTCTGATCTGCCCTCACGTCTAAGTCAACCTTCCAGCCTTCCATCTCCACCGGCCCTCCTCCCACGTTTTCTTGCACTTTATAGCAACAAAGGGTCGTCGATAGGAAGTGGGAGAGCTGTTTGCAGTTACGCAGCGAAAGGTGGATTGCGCAGGCCGCCAAACTTGGAACCGACTTGCATCTGCTAGGATTTGTGGCGGCTGCTGATGCCCGGATTTACGATATGGCTTCATGGACGGGTTGTGACCTCCATATGCATCCGGCCGGACGGTTCGGATCACATATCCGACCGTGATTGTGATCACCCAATGGCTACGACAATAGGACAACGACGTATATAGTCTAGCTGCGAATCTTGGAGTCGGTGGTGTTAGTGGGCCCAAGATCCACATCTTCAGCGAAATCCACTCTGTCCATTAGACTCATGTCGGATTTTTGGTGAGACATGGACTGATTTGATTCAGATTTAGTGTGGCCCATGGAATGTTCTTGCTGCCGTCCATCCCAAGTTTGAACAGTTAAAAATCAATCTCCAATGTATCTTGAATTTTCGTCACCTAGGAAAGGGAATATGTACCATGCGTGTCCAATGAATGGTCTAGATTGTCCATCCGACGACGATCACGGACGCACTGGAGCCCACTTCGATCGGCTTTTACGGACACTGTGAACAGGGGTCACGCACGGTGATCTGACGATGCCGGTGGGGTCCATTACTGAAGTCTGTTCGGAAATCCACACCGTCTGTTGTGTTCAGGAAAAAAAACCGTCCGGGAAGGGTAAATTTTTGTAGGTTCTTGCATGTCCCATTGAATCAACTCAAGCCACCGTTCAACCTGCGTTTGACGGTGGAAATCGCGTGATTGCGTGCCTTGGACAAAAAAAAAACACCTAGGTGAGGATCACGTTCCCCCTCTGGAGTGAATGGACGGGTCAGATTGATGGTTTGAATGTTGGGTGGGGTCCAGTAGAGAAATCCCTGTTGCGTTTTCGATTTGAGAAGAAGAGTCGGTCACGTTCGCTGACCGACTCCCGGATTTTTGGTGAACGCCTGGTGCACTAGTGTCTCGTGCACATGCACTGTATTCTGGGGCCCTATAGAGATGTTTGTGAGAAATCTGCTCCGTCCATTCATATTATCAGCTCATTTAACGCGTTGAGACCAATTGTGAAGCATATCCAAGTAGCAGGTGGGCCCAGAATCAACGGTTTATGGGCTGATTTGTTCGTTGGGCCTCTTCCACAGAGATCCAGGAGCTGAAATTCGACGTGTACGGTTAATTTAAGGTCCTCAGGCTGTGTATGAAGTTTCGGGCCGAACGAATCGTGGGAACCCCGTGATCTTGCATTCTGGACCAATTTCGAGCCACTTGAACTTCAGTTTCTCGATTTTCGCGGATCTTCGGTGTGTAAACTCGTCGATCTTGGTCCCCTGGAATCCCATCCAATGCCTTGGTGATGTCAGCGCGTTAAATTTATGTTTTTAACACCATAATTCCCTTCAAGCTCGTAAATACACCCTGCATCACAATTGCGATTAAATTAGGATTTTAAACGGTGGCATGTTCATAAATCCGATAATAACTGGGGTCTAATATGCAATATTTGACCCTCAACATATTGCAGAATTGACGGATCGTCTATGCATCAACATTGGAGATTCAAAACTATAACTTAAAAGCGTACCTGATTGGGAAGACATTTTGCTGATAGGAATCTTGATCTTCCGCACCTTACACCTTTAGGAGAACCTTCAATGGGACTAGGGTTTTCTCGCTTGTGTTGGTGAGGGGACCAAGACATCAATATATAAGAAAGAGGACTAGAAGCTTACCCATCACACTTCTCCCTCTAGGGTCTCCACAACGTAGGTTTTAATATTTGCTTAATAACTGAGTATAGGGACCGCGATTCAAGCGTCCTGCCCCAAACCTATTTATAATGATCACAACTATAGTGGGGCCCACTTAATCGCTCAATCTGAATAATCCAACGGTCAAATCTGATGATCATGTGTGGCCCACCTGATAGGAGTCTTATATTCTCCCACTTGGGCTATACTGATTTCTGAAAGAAAACAAAACATTTTATTTTGATTGTGAAAATAATTTTGAAAATTGTATTTTCTTTTGAAAGCTCCTAATGGGCGCCCTACTGAATTTCAAAACAATACCATTGGATAATCATGAGCAACGCTTGTCAGATCCGGTCCATCAAGACTACAGATATTGAATTGTGGTAGTCAACACAACATTTATACATTTCGAAGTGCGACGAATCACGATCACGAATACCAATAGCTGCAACGACATGGATCAAAGATATGAGGTGTGGTATGAAGATTGCACATCTAATGTGATCACACGTGCCTATCTTCAAGTGGTCCATCTGAACGTATCACCAAGACAAAAACCAAAGTCTTGCTTACTCAAAACTGAAAGTGCACACTGAAGGAGAAGCAAGATATGAACTGAATAACAGAATCATCAATGTATATAAAAGAGATTTCTGAAGTGACTGTATATAGTCGGATCAAAACTAAAAACTCCCACTATTCAAATATATCTTTGGGATCTACAACTTCTATAGACATTATATGTTCCTTAAAGAGCATAATACTTTCTCAATTGCTATCCAATGGTTCATTTCTGAATTACTAAAGTACTTGCCCAACATTCCAATCACAAACGCAATATCCAGATGTGTACAGACTTGAGCATACATGATGCTCCCTACCACTGACGCATATGGAATATCTTTCATCTTGTCCTTTTCTAGGTCGTTCTTAGGACATTGAAATTGGCCAAACCTGTCACCTTTTACAATAGGTGCTTGGCTAGGAGCACAACCTTGCATGTTAAACCTTTCGAGAACCCTATCGATATAGGTCCTCTGCGACAAGCCAAGCAGTCCACGAGATCTGTCCTGGCTAATCTGAATGCCGATGACAAATGATGAATCACCAAGATCTTCATCTCAAAGTTTTGAAATAAAAATTTCTTAGTATCAGGCAACAGTCTAATATCACTACTAGCCAACAAAATGTCGTCAACATACAAGACTAAAATAATAAACTTACTCCCATTGGTTTTCACGTATATACACTCAACTGTAGTGTTTTCAATGAAACCATATGAAGAAACAACTTCATGAAACTTTAGGTAGCACAGTTGCGATGCCTATTTTAACCCATGAATTATCGTCTTCAGAGCTCTTTATTCTGAATTGGGTTTTCTATTTCTTCGTCAGTGGGTGGTATTTGAGGCTTTATATAGTCATCCATAGGGATCATAAGATTCGCTACTAGACAGACAACCACGCTACTCTAAATGATTGTGGTGGGAATCACAATCCGTTCTTCTTCAAACACAATATTTTTTAAGTTCGTGCTCCCACTATCTTTAGTATTCTCAATAAACCTACCATTCGCGGTCTCAATGACTCTCATGGAATAGGATGGACAATAGAATCTAAATCATTTGGATCTTTTTGGGTATCCAATAAAAAAACAACTAACTGTTCTAGGGTCAAGCTTTCTTTCACGTGGGTTATACGGTTTGGCTTTTGCAGGACAACCCCATACATGGAAGTATTGTAAACTAGGCTTTCGCCCTGTCCATAATAGATATGGAGTTTTCATTACAGCCTTATTCGGGACTCTATTAAGGATATGCACAGCTGTTAATAAGGTATAAGTACCCATAGCGAGAGTAGTTGTTTATGAAAGTGATAAAATGCAGAAATACTTCTGCCCATTCCAGGATGTTGTAGGGAACTGTCCACAGATGTCTGTATAAATCACTTTTAAGAGCTCTACTCTCCTAATGACACCCTTTTTCCCTATTCCAGTCTGTTTATCTTTAATGCAATCTATGCAAACCCCAAATCTGAGAAGTATAGAGAGTGAAAAATTCATTCATGCATAAGCATTTCCAATCTCTCATGAGAGATATGGCCTAATTGCCTGTACCACAATTTATAAGGAATTTTCATAATCTAGTCTTCATTTGATGCCTTTAGTGTTTACATGTGAGGAGTTAATACTGTAAGCATGTGAAACATCCAAATCTAGCTGATAAAGGTTATTAATTAAAGTGTCAGAACCAATCACAACCGAATCATAGGAACTACTTAATTTTTTATTTTCAAATTTAAACTCATAATCAAATTTGTCTAAATAAGAAATGGAAACCAAATTGCACCTTATATAAGGCACATAAATAGTATCTACTAGATCAAGAAAGAGTCCTGACGATAACTTAAGTCTACAGACTCCATTAGCTTTCACGTCTGCTCTAATGCCGTTTCCCATATAGACCGATTTTTTTGCATTAGTTGATGTCTAGCTTTGGAGCATATCCTGCATGGAATTACATATGTGAATAGTTATACCAGAGTCTATCCACCAGAGTCTGTGGACAAATCAGCTAAATTAGATTCAAAATAAACTAAACTCGTTTCTTACCCTTAGAAACGAGCCATTATTTAAACTCTTCGCAATCCTTCTTTTGATGACCAGGCTTCTTGCAGAAGAAACAACCATCGTTAGGTCCCCTCTTTTTCTTCTTTAGTTTTCCCTTAGAGTTAGGCTGAATGCCACCCGCAGGACCTGAAGAACGATTTGCTGAATTATTCTTCCTTTTCTTATTGCCTTTTCATCCTTGACCAGATGTCACTAGGTGTGCACTTTATGTCTTGCTCAACCTTCTGAGTCTCTCTTCCTCCTGAACGCACTGAGATATCAGTTCGTTCAATGTTCACTTTTTCTTTTGTGTATTATAGCTTATATGAAATTGACCGAACTATGGAGGTAGGGAGTTCAGAACTAAGTAAACCAGGAGTTCATCTTCAATCTTAAGGCCTAATGCGTGGATTTTGGCCACCACATCAGACAACCCACCGATGTACTCCCTAATGTTTCCTTGACCATTATAGATAGCCTGAGTTAGATTATGCAGAAGCGAACTCAACTGAGCTATATCTGACCTTATGAATCGGTTCCCTATTTTAGCCATGAACTCTTTGGCTTTCTCAGTGTTGGGCATGACACCCTGCATGGTCTCAGAGATTAAGTTCTTTATGATCTTGAGACACATTTTGTTCGACTTGGGCCAGGCCTTGTAGTAAGCCTTTTCTGAATCTATACTCGAGTCAGATGGAACGGGAGGCTCGGCTTCCTCCAGGGCCAGATCCAAGTCCATGCAACCTAGGACTCTTTCAACAGACGATTTCTATTTCTGATAGTTGGACCCAGTAAGCGAAGGTATGGAATTGAACTGGTTTGAAACATTAGAAACAATCATGGCTGGAAAAATAAAGTATAACACTCACATTAATAGAGTGAATAAGTCTCACAAAATAATACATTAATGTAAACCTCAAACATTATGCATGTATTTACATTTGATTGATTTTGGGCCGTCAATCAAATGACCCAGAATGATGATGTGCCATAATCATCAAATTTTAGCAAGAGCCCGGCGTATCATCGCGATTCCTCCTTTGGGCGAAATTACGATACACAGGAGGCTCTACTGAACATGAAGCTGACCAGTGGTAGTGAAATAAATTTAAGACGTCTATCACCTTTGGCCAAAATAAATTTCTAAAACTTATATAACCATCACTAATCACTTCACCCTGCTCATATCCTGCTAAGTGATGATACCTTTTTGTTCTGACGACCACCCACTATGGAAATGAACGCAACTAAATGCAATCCTAATTTTGATGGTCACCGTATTTCATAAACTGAAGTCTGAAAGCAATTTTTTTTTTTTTTTTTGCCAATTGAGGTCAATTTGGTGGCTAACACAATCAACTCCAATCTCCACTTCCAAACCCAAGGATTGCTACATGGTCCTGCCCAAAACGGACCATTCTGAAATGATTCTGAGCGGCCCAAAATATGATTGATGTTGACCGCCTATATGGTAAGCATATTCTGAAGTAATGGTTGGATTAAAATCTTGATGGTCAACAACTTAATATCAGCCTTAAGCATATGGATAATGGCCCTATTTGGGTCAGATTAGAACTAAATAGCAATTTTAACCATATATACTTAATTACATGAGCCATTTATCAAATAAAACACACCAACCATCAATTAAACCATATGAGTTTTACTTGTGCTGAAAAATGGGCCAAGTACAATTATGCAAGGTTAAAATCATCACCTTCAGACAATAAGCTCAAATATCCAGAATGGGCCCAAAATGTCTAAACAGTAGTAATACATAAAGCCAATAGGTTGGGTCTAAAATTGGGTCATAAGTCAAACTGAAGTGGGTCATGGCTCAACTAAAATGGACCTGAGATCTACTGAAAATGAGCCCAAATCATTGGAACCAAGCCCAATACCTCAGCCCATATAGTAGAGGCCCATGGAGAATCCAAACTTTAGATCCAGAGTACAGGCCTATTAACTTGCTCAAATTCTATAAATAGTTGACCCATCACATGACTATTGACAGAAATGTAATAAAAAACCAAAATCTGAGTACAAGTAGTTCCAATAAACATGCCCAGATTATGGGCTTGAATAACTTAGAAGACACCCAAAGTTTGCTTGAGATAAAACTACAAGTGGGCCTAAAAAAAAAATTGGATCACAAACTCACAATATATAATGGGTATTGGGCTAGGGCTAAACAATCCAAGCCCACTGGAAACACCTAAAGGCCAGCCCAATAAGTCTTACAGCAGGGTCCACCAATAATGCCATGCGTGGGGCACATCGTGTTGTGTACATGCATCCAATCTACAATATGGGCTCTGACATGAGAAAGGAATGGGCAACTACAAACACTAGCTATTCCAAGACTTAAGCATGCACACACTTGACTGATTTTAAAAGTTTTAAGCATTAAGTGGCCCGCCTAAGCTTATGATCCGCCTGATGTTTAGGGAGTGCAAAAAACGTAGCCACATCTGTCGAGTACCACAACCGAAATCCTAGCCACCATCACCGTTTCAACAGTTTCCATGATAGCCAGAAATAAAGGGGAGCTATCGCCATTGTCGATGACCTCGGAGGAGACGGTGCCTCCATTACTGCTGATTGGTGCAAAAAACCGCAGGATTACGTGACAACACATGATGGTGGCTGCCAAATCCGGCCACAGTGATCGAATCGCAGCTGGATCTGAAGAGGGAGGTGGGTTTTCGCCATCAATGGCAGATGGTGGCAAGATGCCATTCATGGTGGCGACTACCATGATTGCTGGAGATGAATGCTCACAACACTAATGTTGCTGTCGTTCCCTCTGAAAAGCAGTTGTCCACCCTAAATCGCAGCGGTTGTAATAGGGTTTCCATGGCTATCGGCTTTAATGCCATCCATGAGAGGGTTCGCGGAATCCAGTTGTAGGTGCGAAAACCCTAATAATATGAACGACACATAGATGTCGAAGGTGCCAGAATTCCCTGTTAACAACATTGTCGGTTTTCATGGCCACCGACTCTCAATGGCAGGCAGATGATGGATTTGCAAAACCTTGTTAACACCGTTATAGATCTGATAGTACGAGATGGTAGGCATTAAATGCTGCTAACAAATTTGGAAAGTCACCATGGGCGCAACGTTTGCTGCCCTCAGGATCATGATTCATTGTCACTGATAGAGACGGGGCTAAATGGGAAGACAATGATTTTGAAAACCCTTACTATCACGAGTAAATCTGACTAAGGCAGCATACCAATCTCAATATTAACAAAGGCATCCATGTTTTAGGTGGATTTGACTATGCTCAGGTTAGGGTAGATCTAAATCCATGAAATCCCCAAGATCGATGCATAGTGGATCTGATACCAAATGTTATTTCTGTATTGCGGAATTGACGGATCGTATATGCATCAACAATGGAGATTCAAAACTATAACTTTAAAGCATACTTAATTGGGAAGACATTTCGCTGACAGGAATCTTGATCTTTCGCACCTTACACCTTTACGAGAACCTTCAATGGGACTAGGGTTTTCTTACTTGTGTTGGTGAGGGGACCAAGACATCAATATATAAGAAAGAGGGCTAGAAGCTTACCCATCACACTTCTCCCTCTAGGGTCTCCACACCGTAGGTTTCCATATCTGCTTAATAACCGAGTATAGGGACCGTGGTTCAAGCGTCCCATCCTAAACCTATTTATAATGATCACAACTATAGTGGGGCCCATTGAATTGCTCAATCTGATTAATCCAATGGTCAGATCTGATGATCATGTGCGGCCACCTGGTAGGAGTCTTACATGTTTATGAGAGATGTTATTTAAGGATACATTTGTGTGATTTTAAGCATGTGTACATTTAAGGATACATTTGTGTGATTTTAAGCATGTGTGTATGGCGGGATCTATCTATTATAAATAGGGCCATAGGTGTAGGTTTGAGTAGTATAACATGAAAAAAATAATTAAAAAAACTAAAAAATAAAAAAAGGGGTTCTTGAATTTTTGTCAAATAGGTGATCAAAACCTAAAGTCTGAAGTTTTCAGCTTATTATTTATGTCATTTTAATCCAAAATTTAATAATAATATTATTTAAATTAGTTTCAGATTACTTGTATAAATATTGATGTGATTGATCATTTTTCAATTAAGATTTAATTATTTGTTTAGCTTAATTTTTAAAAATTTGAAATATACCTTGAAATAATTGTTGAATTAAATCGGTTTGGTTCGTAGTATAATTCTAATTTAATATTCAAATTATAAAAAAATGAATCTTATTTAGCTTAGAATATAACATAACTCAATCGATAAATTATTGAAAGCATAATTTGATATAAATTTTAAATTAAAAATCTAATTTTTATTATAAACATTTAAAAATTAATAATTTAAATAAATTTTGTTATTAAACTATCTGAATTCTTAAGCTTTGGAATTTATTTAATAAATTTGTTGGATTATAATTTGATTGATTTAAATCAATTTCATAAAAAGTTAAATTTAAATATTAATCAATTCCTTAATTGCAAAAATATTTGGTTTATATAAATTTGTTAAATTTTAATCAGAACAATAAAAAAATTATTTGTTAATTTTATGTTATAATTTAAATATATTTTAAAATTTAGAATTTAATGAATAATATATATATATATATATATGTACAATAATAATAAATTATTAGTTAATATGAAAAATATGATTTAAGTAAAAATTTTGATTTAATTAAAGTTAGAATTTAAAATATTTTTTTTATATATACATTATCAAAATTTGAAAATTTCTAAATTTAATAATACTAAATTAAAAATATTGTATTTAAGAAATTTAATTATTAAAGTTTCAACGAAGTTATATATAAAATTATTAATTAGAAAAAAAATTGTATTATTGATATTTTGAAAATTTAATGAAGTAATTATTGATTCTTATAATAAATTGAGAATATTATTTTAAGAGTAGTAAAAGCATGAGAATAAATCTATGATAGTTGTATGTTTATATTTGGGATTTTTGATTTTGAATTAATGATTCATCTTACATGGATGTCTAGCATTTATTGAGCATTGCTATTGATATGTTGGGTGTAATGTAAACGAGTAGGATGATTGTGTCCCTTGGGTGAATGACCCTAGAACCCACTGGATCCTTTGGAATCTAAAGTACCTCCATATTGGGAAAGCTAAAGTAGCTCCATTTAGGTCATTGGTCTTATCCGGATCATTAGGCATGAAATGACAGTAGTAGCCCTGTGCCGGTGTCCCTTGATCCGCCTGAGTTCATCACTTCCAGTTAAATGCATACGAAAGGCAAGTTGTTGACAGTAATGCTCACGGTTACTACAGGGAGGCTTGTCACTCTAGTGTAAGTCGACAACACGGACATGGTGTCCCATACCACTATGCCTGGCTCACGAGACTTGAGGATCATATCGCTAATGGTTATTGGTAGACCTTCTCAATTGGTATGGGGGTATCTCATATTTTGGTAGTCGTGACCATATATGGTGAACATACAAGGTTAGTCGACTATTAGACGAATTCAGTTGATTCGGGCGAACACCTGCGCGACCAGCATTGAGTGCAAACCCCCCATGTAGTCCAGCTACTGTCGGTCGTTCATATTTAGCCTGAATCAATCAAATGAGTCTATGGTGGCCAACCTAAATCGGGCAACACCGTATTTGGTGATTTGCCGGCTAACCCAACTACTCTCGTAATCCTATTTATCAGACCAATCTAACTAACCAGCAGTAGGAATCATAGAATTCAAGCACGAACATCAAATCTAACAATTTACTCATTTAGGCATTTCATCGAACATACAGGTATCACTAAGCTAAAGTTCATAATTTATGGATGGAAATTGAAATACACATAAGTTATCATGCATTCTTAAATTTACAAGCACAAATCATTCACCGAAGCATAAGATTTGATAAGCGGCAACCTAAAAATAATGGTCTGCACCTCTCGTTAGCTCATCTAACTCGGACTTGCTTTTAGGGTTAGGTTTTTAGGGGAGGCTCGCCGACCACCTACATGAGCCTATGGGCTTGTAAGGGTTGAGTGGAAATCAATTAGAAGAACTATGCCTACAAGCGGGATTCACAATCTTACCTCCAAATGTTGCCGGAGAAGTTCCGACTGTGAAAACGGCCACAGCTAGATCAAGGGTTTTTGAAAATCCAAAATAACAAAAATCAGGGACGTTACATCATCTCTAACTAATGGGGCCCCACGGGGGCCTGCGGGCTCATCTACACCATGGGGTAGATGCCCTACCAAGCGATCTATGCTCGAACATAACTACTGCATAATCGGACGCGCCGATTAGCTGTGGAGACTCTGACTCAGATCAACGATCACCGATATTCGATCGAGGCTGTGGCTAAACGAATATGTGCGGGGAAATATTCTTAACTCGCACCACAAATTTAGTCATAAATCAATAGTTCGAAAGTCGCAACTTCACGAAAAAGTATACAGCTTAATTCACGTAAATTTTAGGTTCCTTCCTAGGGTATTCGCACATCCCATGCACCCGGCCTTCAGCCCAAGTTGAACAGTTTTAGACACTATTCCGGTTTTGCACCCACAATGGACGTCAAGCCGGACAAGACAAAGATTATTCTATAGTTTCGAGACTAACAGACTTCTAATGTGCAGTCTAGCTCCCTTAAGGTGAATTGGGGCACTCCCAAGAAGAGTAGATCTCTAAAACCTCTTTCAGGTCTCAGTTAGCATTAGGGTTAGTTACGCTCGCAACCCTAACCATCCACTATTTTTAGAATTGGTTGTCCCATCCTAATTATCCTAATTCTACATATCTCCATACACTTTGCCATTTATAGTAGGGCTTTAGTACAAATATTTCCAGGATGTTACAATTACGGACTGAGATGTAGTTAACACTTCACTCTTTATCACCGTGGTTCCTTACTTAGAATCTTGGAAATCCTTGAATTCTCTGGTTCATAGGTTATATAGGGTTTAACTAACTATGAAAATTTGAATAACCTGTTAATGCCTACTCCCAAGTCATCCCGACCCTCATGACTAAGATCTACCCACAATCCAACATTCACAGCATGCCAATAAGAGTAACCTGCTAATGGCTACTCCAAGTCATATCGGCCCTTGTACCTAATCAAGCATTGACACCTAGATCCATAGCTCAACTGGCAGGCTGAGTGGAGATACCTTGTTTCAACACTTGAGGTCTTGGTATCGATCCCTAGTGGGGGTGGCTAACATGGAGTGCGTGTACTGCTGACATAGGTGTGTACTAACAAGCTAACCAAAAAAAAAAAAAAAATAAAATCAAGCATCGACAACATGCCAATGTCCCCCAATCATCTTTAGTGTAGCACGTGTCAACTTTCTTTTATTTGTAAGTCAGTTTTTTTATATATATATATATATATATATATATATATATATATATATATATATATATATATATATATATATATATATATATTCCAAACAACAAATTTGAAGATGAAAAAAACAAAATCTATAAAATCATGGTAAAACAACTTTTTATTTATTTATTTATTTACAAGAAAGGGTCAAGAATCATAATGCACCCATTTGACACAATTAGGCCCATGACTCATTGACTCATGAACCATTGATAGTCATCATTTACATCCCGGACTAGGACCAGGACATGAGCCCAAATATGAGGCAGATCCAAATCTCAAGTGGCCACACCACCCCAAAATGTGGGGATGGAAATGCTTACTATTGAAACCTTCACAAGTTCACAGTAATGTTTACATGCCATCCAAACCGTTCATAAGGTTGTTGCAAGTGGGATGAACTGAAAACACAAAAATATTAACCTGCTCCAAAACTTATTTTGCGAACTTGAATTTTACGTGTGCCTCATTTTTGGGCTCACATACTAATAGGACGGTGGGGCCCACACGTCGGGTGGTCGAAGGCATTCCACTTTCCCAAGCCAGTCATAACAAATGATGACGATGAAAAGATACTTCTTAGTCGTCCAATTGATGGCCATCAAATGAACGGCAGCGATCATCTGTCCGCTGTTGCGTGTAGTGGGTCCCATCCTAAAAACTACCATTCCCATTAAACTTATCAATTGCACTGCATACATCTCATAAAAAAGACTCTAGAAAAAAGAAAATGGTTGGGATGTGTTCAATCAATAAATAGACGGTATAGATTAACTTAATTTTTGCATTCACTGATATTATTAGAATTTGGTACAATGCCCTCAATACAGCGCCGGAAGAAGCTTGAGTAGATGTTTTGAAAGTACTTTGTAGACTGCTTCAGTTGGGTGTACGGAGTCCCAAAATAGGAACTCAGAAGCATCCATACAAGGTGGAGTGAAGATATTACAAAATGGGCCCGCTTCAAGAAAACCGGTCCCACAACATCCTCTCTTGGTTTCCACAAATCCTGCCCATCAAAATAAATAACCAAATAAATTACGATGGAAGGTGATTCTTTAGAGAGAAATTAACAATCTCTAATATGAGAGAATGGATTCGTCATTGTAACTTATCTGGACCATTCATTTTTGCAAGCCAATGCCCAGATGATTGGGTTGATTTGAAAAGTATGTCTCTGTGTTTGTGGGCCACAAGAGGTGGGTTTGACCAAATGGATGGCTCAGATGGAGGAATAACCCCCGCCATGAATCCAGTACAACTGATTTGCATGGTAAGACAATGCAAACTAGTTGTGTGGGATAATTCGAACAATCCTTCCATGTTATAAAATGTCCTTGTTGACCCATCCTGTAAATGTGGAACCAGCAGTTTCATCATCCTTAAGACCAACATAAGATGCGGAATGCTCCAAAACTTTTCCAAATCAAAACATCCCGTAAATTGAATTATTGACATTTCATGTGAATGATTGTTTTATTTTTTTTTCTGATTGAGCTACCAATCTAGGACACATCAGATAAACAACCTAGATCATTGAACCATATACCCATTTGTAGAGAATGGTTCAACATGGCACTGGATCACTGAACAATGGCCCCATTTGTAGAGAATGGTTCATCAAGGAACCACCCTCTAATGGTTCTAATTATTGGACCACTGTTTAATCCAAACCGTTTAAATCACTGAGAAAATGAAAATGAAGAGAATTACCATAGTTTTTAGGATGATTGACCATGTCAACAACCAGATCATAGATACCACCATAGATGAATCTGCTTCCGGGCAGCAAAGACTGGATTTTGGACAACAGATTCTTGAGCTTGACATTGTAGATGGTAGCGTCCAAGTTTTGTTCTTCAATGCACTCCCGTTGCAATGGGTTCTTGAATTTTGTAGTTATTTGAAGTGGGATGCAGCCGATTGGTCCAAGGCCCGCCACAATGAATTTTCGACCGCCAAGATAGTATAATTCCTACACATAATCATAGTAGAAAATGTAAAAATTGGAAGCATTTTGATAATCAAGCATGCCATTTTTTTTTAGTCTAAAGGGTGATGAATTTGGTGGTCCACGAGAACTATAGCCAGAGCTGTAGACGCACCGAGTTAGTTCGGTTAACTGGCTCAATTCAACTCGA
Organism: Magnolia changhungtana; assembly: GCA_030180095.1. Lineage (NCBI taxonomy): Eukaryota > Viridiplantae > Streptophyta > Magnoliopsida > Magnoliales > Magnoliaceae > Magnolia > Magnolia changhungtana. The sequence continues at coordinate 2,754,625 of JASAUF010000094.1, forward strand.
CTTGACTTGAAATTGGGTTAGAGCCTAGTTGAGCTAATTTTTTTTTTTTTTTTTATACTTTTATTATTATTATTATTATTTTTTTAGTTTTAAAAAATTTCGAGCCGAGTTCAAACTAAACCAAACTCGACTCAACTCATCTTGAAACTTGACTTCAATTTGACTTGGTTCGACTTGGATGGGTTCACTTAGTATAAATATTTTATATATATTTAAATAAATTATAAATTATATATTATTTATATTATAATATATATTAATATTATTTATGTTGAAAATTATAAGACCTAAACTTGATCTCAACTCAGAGGTTCAAACTCAAACTTGGCTCAAAAGATCGAGCTTAGGTTCAGCTCAAAGTCAACTTGAGCTGGGTTTAGCTGCTGACCGAGTCGAGTTGAGCTGCCCAATCATGCTCGATGACCGAACCTAGCCGAGTTTGAGCTAGGGTAGCCTGTTGACCAAGACAAGCCAAGCTCAACTTGGTTCAACCATGTACAACTCTAACTATAACTCTCAGACTCAATGAGTCTGATGCGACTCACCTGAGTCAATTCACCGAGTCGTGGGATTCAGCCCTGACTTGGGTGAGATACATCTTGGCTTAGGGCTAACCGAGTTGGGTCGAATTTGGAGGCCTTTAATCATTGGTTGAAGATGTGAGCTCGAATAGAAAGTTGATGGGTGAGCCATGATTTGTAGTGGGTCCCTGTTTAAACAGGCCTGATGAAGTAGGGGAGAGATAGGTGAGCTTGGGGATCCACTGAGGTGGGTGGGACCCTGACTATGGGGCTCACATTGATGTTTGTGAATTAAATCCACACCTTCCAACTATTTTGAAAGCCCATTTTTGGACATGATCCCAAAAATGAAGCTGACTCAAATCTTAGGTGGACCACAATGCATGAAACAATCACGATTGAATCCCCACCATTAAAAACTTTATGGATTCCACCGAAATGTTTATTTAACATCTAAACTGTTGATAAGGTCACAAACAGCTAGATGAACAGACCACACAAATATCATCTTGATCTAAGGCTTTTGTGGCCGACAAGAATTTTTTTAATGGTAAATCATCACTGTTTCCAGTAATATATGGCCCATCTGGGATTTGGAACTGCTCCATTTTTTGGATCATGCCCTAAAATGAGCTTTAAATGTGGATGGATGAACCGTGTAGATGTAATCACATACATAACAGTGGGAACCCACAGTCAGGGATCCCACCACCTCGGTTGATCCGGGGTCTCACATAATGAGCAGACCGTCTTGTTTTTGGGTCTGAGTTTCACATGGCGTTTCCTCTTCATCTTGGTGGGACTCACCTTATGAACGGTTTGGATGGCATATAAACACTAGGGTGGGCCCTAGAAAGGTTTCAATATGTGGGTGTCCCCATCTCAACTGTTTCCTTTGGTATGGCCCATTCGATCATTGGAACAGGCTTGTTTTTCTTTCTCACATTTAAACATGAGCTGCCAACCTGATGGACGGAGTGGATGTCACAAAAACATCTTTGTGGGACCCACAGAGTATTACTTACTAGGGCTTCATGCAACAGGCGTTGTAGATTGTAGTAGACCAACAATGAGTTCTTCGCACCCGTTGGGACATTTACAATTGAACCGTTTTAGCATCAGATCCGGCCAACACAGCAATGCACCATCCGTTTTAATTAATAAGATTCAATCTCAACCCTCCATTTCATTATGGATTGAGACTCTTAAAAATGTAAATTACCATTAATAGCTTTTTAATGACATAATTAAGACATTCTCTTGTTTATGTGTGGCCCATTCAATGATCAGATTAATGGCCCAGATTGGGTACTACCCGCCCAAGAATCTAGCAAGAGATGGACAGTCTTGTCTGGGCTCCATAATATATTTGCTTTAACCATGCCATCCATCCATTTTGACAAATCATTTTAGTTGGTAAGTCTGAAAATGAGGGATATGGAATACTCAAGTACTGGACCACACCACAGGAAATAGCGTGGATTGAACTACTACGGCTGAAAACCTCTCTGGGCCACATAATTTTTTCGATCAAGCTAATATTTATGTTAGCCCTTCATCTAGGGCTACGTGACCCTAGGAACAAGTTGGATGGCAAATAAACATCATGGCCGGTCATGGGAAGGTCTCAACGGTGGAGGTAATTGTCACCTCTGCTTCCTGTGGTGTGGTCCACTCAAGCCTTCGATATACCTCATTTTAGGGTTCATGCACTAAAATGATCTGTCAAAATTGATGGAAGGCTTGGATAAAAGCCATACTGCCAGGACCATCTATCTATAACCAGGTCCTTGTGGGGATTGTAACCAAATTTTCATATGATGGGCCCATTTAATGAACAATCAGATCTTAGACAGAGAAAGAGAGAGAGAAATATAACCATGAGCAGATTACGTAGCCTTTGCTGTAGAAAATCTTGATATCCGCTAATGCTGTCGAACTGCAACCTTCTTGAAGGAATATTATACCAATTGACTATAAAGTCATTAGTTCCTGCACTAATTAAAATTAGTGCATTACCAATTGTCTTATTAGCCTCTTGATCACCTACAATCGACTTAAGTCTATTTATATAATTTTTAAACATCGACGGCTGCCGTGACATCGGTATCACACCCGACGCCACCGTGGTCAAGTCATCGATGCCGGACCCTGCTGATGCAAAGCTCACACCAGTCTTGATCTCATCGTCTGATAGCAATGAATTCAAGAATGGTGGTAACGATTCCTTGATACCTAGATCGGACACCAACATATCGGGTACCAACCGTCCATCCGAGAAACGGCCTGTGGCCTTATGATCGGGGTAATTTACACCGTATGGTGGGTGATTGGCCTTAAACAATGTACCAATATAGTTGTTGTTTCCCGTGTCGAAGGACGAATCCCCGAAGATCAGAACCGCGGGGAACTTTGGCGGTGACGTGTCATGGCCATGGCATGCAATGACAGTGATGCACATACAGGAGGCAAGGATGGAGAGGTGGATTCTGGTCATTGTTACTGTGTGTATTTGAGGTCGGCTGGAATAGGCTTTTATTTATAATATTTGGGATTTTATTTACGGTGTTTAGATCAGTGCGTAACTTGCACGTAACTGTTTAATTTGGAAACGGATTGGCTACTGAACTGCATGGCTAGTGGTCGGTGCTATATGGGCTCCCCATGATGTATGTGTTTCATCCATGCCGTCCACCCATTCTTCTAGATCATTTTATGATATGAGCCCAAAAATGAGGTTGATCCAAATCTCAAGTGCACTGTATAATATTAATTGAACGCCCACCATTAAAAACTTCTTGGAGGCCCAAAAGTTCTGGATCAAGCTGATATATATTTTTTTCCCTTCATCCAAGTCTGTATGACATAATCAACGGTTTAGATGTCAAATAACCATTACAGTGGGACCTAAGAGGTTTTTAATGGTGGACATTCAATCACTGCTCTTTTCTCATGGTGTGGTTCACCTGAGATTTAGATATACTTTATTTTTAGAATAAAGCTCTAAAATTATCTTTCCAAATGGATGGACGGCGTGGATAAAACACCTACATCATGGTGGGGTCCATTCAGCACCGACCACTAGCCACATGGATGCCGACAGCACTAGCCAAACGGCGTCCGTTTAATTTCTAGACTAGATACTCGCTGCAGTTACAGCACCATTTTTGTAACGTCGGTGACTCGACACGTGTGGCTATGCACATCATTAGAATGGTTGGGACATCGTGAATAGAGTATGTCTCTGATTTTACACTGATCAGGCAATCGGAGCCGTCCAATTGATATCTGTCCAAGGGATGGTTGAAAGAAAAATAGCCAGTGATCCCAATTCTAAGGGAGAAATCTGACGGTCAGTAGCTTGTTATCAGTATATATCTTATGTTCCTCCATAATTGTGTTGGTGATTTGGATGGTCTAGATTGTCTTCAACAATGGGAAGCGTGAGATGCCAAGTCACTGACAATGGTGTAAACTAGCACAGGAATATGCAAAGCGTGACTGTTGGGAACGGATTGGCTACTCCCCTGCCACCACCCCGGTGGCTGTGGTCGGTGCTCTGTGGGCCCCACCATGATGTATGTGTTTCATCCATTCCGTTCATCCATTTTTACAGATAATTTAGAGTTTAACATAAAAATGAGAGGGATATAAGTTTCAGGTGGACCACACCACAGGAAAACAATAGTTATTGGATATCCACCATTAAAATCCTCCTAAGGCCCAATGTACTGTTTAGTTGATATCCAATCTGTTGATTAGTTCATACAGGCCCAGATGAAGGGAAAAAACAAAGATCAGCTTGATCCAAAACTTTTATGGCCCCCAAAAGGTTTTTAATGGTCGACGCTCATTCAACTCTCTTTCCTGTAATGTGATCCGTTTGAGATTGGGATATATCTCATTTTTGGTCTCATGCCATAAAATGATATGGAAAAATATATGGACGGAATGGATGAAACACATACATCATGGTGGGGACCACAGAGCACCTACCAGGAGCAGCCAATCCGTTTCCTAAATATTGCAACACGTCGAGATTTACTAGGATACGTCGGAATGAATCTCTTGCGGAAGCCTTCCGCTGAAAGTTCCCGCGCTGGAAACCTAGGAGGGGCCCACCGTGATGTTTGTGAGAAATCTAACCCGTCCATACATTTTTTAAGCCCATTCTAGGACTTGATACGAAAATTGAGTAGGATCCAAGACTCAAGTGAGCCGCACTAAAGGAAAAAGGTTTGTAGGGAAATTTCTACCGTTGAAACTTCCCTGGGTCTACAGTTGTGTTTAAATGCCATCCACACCGTCCATAACGTCATACCTACTGCGATGAACTGCGAACAAAAATATTACCCTGATTCGAAACTTCTATAGCCCCACGAATAATTCAACTGTGTAAGTTCAGTTGTTACGTCTTCGGCCCACTTGAGTATTGGATCCGGCCCATTTTTGGTCCCATACCTCAAAATGAGCCAAAAAAAAGTACAGGCGGGGCGGATTTCTCACAAACATCACTGTGGGCCCCACCTAGGTTTCGAGCATGCGAAAGGTTTTGTAATAAATTTACATGACAACAAGCTCAGATTTTCTGCAATATGGCTAGAGCTGGGCATCGAGTCGAGGAGGTCCCAGTTAGATCTGGTTTTGAAATAGGCCTGACCCCAACTCTATCAGACTCCGTATGGGTTCCAGCATGCTTGAGAGTCTCGGCATTGATAACCGAGTCTAATCCAGTCAAAAGTACCGAGTCGGATTGAGAGATGAGAGAGAGAGAGAGAGAGAGAGAGAGAGAGAGAGAGAGAGAGGAGGGTGATGGTGGTGGATGGTTGTCGTGCTTGGAAGATGAGGAGGATGAGAGAGGGGGGGGGGGGGGGTGTCGGGGCTTAGAAGATGAGGATGATGAGGGAGGGAGAGAGATTTTGGGATTGGATCGGGGTAGGGTGCGACGGGTAGGGTTATAGAGTCTGGTTTAACTGGATCGAGTTTCGGGTCGAGTTACTAAGTAACTCGAACTCGACTCGGTTTGAGTTCAGATTGGGCGAAGCCTACTCAGTTTGGACCAACTCACCCATTCGGTTCGGGTCGAGTCGGATGAGTCGAGTTAGTCGGGTCGAGTCCTCCGGTGCCCACCTCTAAATATGGCTAAACATATTTTAGTACAATATGTTGAGTAATAAACCTGTTTGATTGGGTTTATTTTCAACGACCCAAAACATTTATATGGTGGGCCTACCAAAAGAACATTTCATATTGAAATATTTCAACCCTTACATTGTTCAAATGCTAAGAACTGTCCATATGAGAAGAAAAGATTGAAGGGTTGAAATATTCCAACTGATGATATTTTAACTATGAGTTATCCACTATCTGAGTGTGGCTATAAAAGATAGCAAGATCATATGGCTAAAGTTCCCACATTATCATTTTTTAAAAATCTTTTATAGAAAATGAAATTGTAACGTCCCGTCCAACTAGCACAGTATTCTGGGGCGTCCACGTCGGATTTGCCGCAAGACCATCCATTTAAACTGCTCAGGGTGAGGTACCACCAGTAAAATTAACCTAGGATTAGCCCATTAGAACAGACCAGGCTGGCCATGATGGGACCTGGCGTGGCCCGGCAAGCCTGATGGCCGTTTGCACTTGACAACAGCCCGTGTGGGCCACCCAGTGACAGAGGATGGTCAGAAAAATCTAAACCTTCAGGAAATCATAGATCTCACTGGGCTTGTAGCCCATCGCGGACAGCGGACCCAGTGGACACCCAAAACTGGGATCTGGCACTAGCAGAATGCACCCCACAAATGCCAAAATTGGAATCTGGCACTTACAAATGAAATCGGGATACCAGGCGTTCCAGCCGTTGGATTCCTTCCAAATTTGTGGTGACGGTTTAATATATTTTTCTACGCCCGTCCACCAAATCTGGGACCTGATCGTGGAACGGTGACCGTTGATCGCAAATCGGACCCGTGCGACCAAACCCCGCATCCGATCGTTCTCAAATTTTGCATGGCCCTTCATCGGGCCATAAAGCACTTACCCTATAAGTTTCATGGCCAGAGGGCCACCAAAACGGCCCCGATCACCAGATCGGCCCCCACAGGGCCATTTATAGGACGAAAGTGCTTGCTCAGATCATATACCCGTTCATCCGTTCGTCCTCAATTTTTACATGGACCCTAGTCGGGCCATAAGACAACTACTCACCGAATTTGGTGGCCAGAGGGGCGTTAGGGCCACCCCAACAACAAAAGGAGCCCCATAGGTCTATTTTGGGAATTTTGGAAGCTTGGGGCCAAAGGGGCCAAGTCTAGAGAATAAAGCCCTAAGGCCCTCTTCCTCATAACCCTTCTCCATTTTCCAACAAGCTCTCTCTCTCTCTCCCTTATCACTTCATCCAACCTCCAACAACCAATTTCCCTTCCTCATAACTCCACCATTTTCCAATAACCAAGCTCTCCCTCAAACCTCTTCCAAACTCCAACAACCTATCTCTCTCCCTAGTAACTCCCACCATCTCCAACGACCAAGGAGAGTAGAGAGAGTGAAGTCGAGCAAAGGAGCACCCTAAATCAAGGTGGGGCCAATGAAACTCAACCCTTTCAACTCCCCATCCCTCCTCCAAGAAGAAACCCTCCGCCACAAACCCCAAATTCGTCCGTGGGCCGTCTAGGTAAGATCCTTCACCTCTCATGCTTGAAAATCCATGAATAAAGGAGATACTGGCTTGGGAAGCTAACATGCAAGAGTTCGGTTTAGGGATTCCGGCCGGTCGTCCCGAAAGCCTCTTTCCTTGGACGTTTTTCGAGTCACCAACGATCCATAGGTGCGGACTATTGCTCTTAGGTGGCCTAGTACCAATTTTAGTGTGGGTTTAATGATTTTGAGTGCTTGGATGCCATATTTAAAATTCTAGAGAAAACCATAGGGATTTCATGTTTGTTGGAATTGTTAGAATGTGCATGTTTAACTCTCAAATGTGATATAGATTGTGCCTTTCACATGATATTATGTTGGATGATAACATGCTTGTGGTTGTTGATTCATTTCCCTCATATGTGGTGCTTTATTGTGTGTGTGATTATTTACCGTTATGCTCATGATTTCTCAAGATGGAGGAAGTGTTAACTTCCTCACACAACCCACACACTCACATGCACCTTAATTTTATGATGATACTTGCTTGCTTGTTAAAGGTATTTGTTTGTATGGCTATGATGCATGAGAATATGATATGAATGTGCTAGTTGATAATATGAGTAGTGGGTATGTAACGCCCTGAAAATCGGGGGTCGAGTAAATGCTCAACTCCCGAGTTTCCGGTGTCACGTATTATGCATTTTATGGCTTATTGATTAGTCGATTTAAATTGCGCAATTTGGAACAACCTGGAACATGAAGCACAACCACAAGTCTACTGAAATAGAAGGAGGTAACATAAATGTCTATATATATACATGCCCAAAAGAATGAAGGGGCGCACATAGCGCCACACAACCAAAATCACAAAAAAAAATATATCAGGTCCAAAAGAATAGGGCTGAACTCCCAGTTCAGCAACCCCTCGACTCAACTACGGATCCGAAGCAACTCCGCCCATCAGCTGAAAATAGGAGCACTCATCCTCCTCGTCCAAACTCACACTGCCAGGCTCCTCCTGATCGTCGCCACCTGCATCTATGGAAGCGTCTGGTTGGTGTTTTAAAACACCGTCCCAGAGTGGGAGTGAGTGATCAACTCAGTGTGAACTGTTAATCTTAAGTTATATCAGGCATCAATTATAACATGAATTTAATGAAAAGGAGTCAATCAGCAAACCTACAACTCTTATTAGATGCGTATGCAATGCGATGATATGATGCATGCCCTCGCCGCAACGCTCCCTCGAGCGACTCCGTCTAACGATCGCATATGACAACACTCCTCTACGAGCGACCTCGATTGCGAGTCGCCACCCTAACTAATGCGATGCAATGCGATCATGTTAGCCAAGTTTGTTTAGTTAAGTCCATTCATCCAGCAGGTTGGGGATTCTGATTCACCCTACATGTCACTGCCCTAATCTGGTTGCGAGGCCAAGGCCCCATCAACGCGTGAGGCCGAGTCCCCGCGGTCCGTGATCCCGTCGGGTCCTCATTCCCGACTCCAAGCACATGAGGAGTGCCGATGAGGAAGGGATCGCTCGCGGTCACTACGGGGAGGCGCGGTACCCCAGCGTAGGCCGACAGCTCGGACACAGTGTCCCATTCCACCATGCCCGGCTCACGAGGCGTGGACCAGTTGTAATCTAGTTATCAATGGGCCACAAAGGTTGTAGGGTGCATCAGGTTCCATACATATGTGTGCGAACATGGTTAACAAACAGGGATGATCAGGTAGTAGGCTAGTCCGCACAAATCAGGCTGGCATGAGACGAATGGCCTCGGGCACAAGGGTCCCATGTAGTCGAACTACAGCCACCCGAACACTTCCGCCCAAATCCGCGAGTTTAGCCTTATCGTAGCCCTACCGATGGGACTACCCTCTCGTCAGGTTCCTGACTATCCCAAGGGAGTAAAAAGGGGATCTACCGCATGCGTAAGACTCATATTATCATCTAGCACATCCATATTATATTCTCATGCATCCTAACCATACAAATCACATACCTTTAACAAGTAACAAGTATCATCATAACATTGAAGTGCATGTGCGTGTGTGGGTTGTGTGGGGAAGTTACCACTTCCTCCATTTTGAGAAATCAGGAGCATAATGGCAATTAATCACACACGAAATGCAACACCACATAAGAGGGAAATGAATCAACCATCACAAGCATGTTATCATCCTACATAATATCATGTGAAGGCACAATATATATCACATCGAGAATTTAACATGCATGTTCTAACAAAACCAACAAATCATGAAAATCCCTAGGGTTCTCTCTAGAATTCCAAACATGACATCTCAACACTCAAAATCATTAGATCCACGCTAAAATTGGTGCGAGGCCACCTAAGAGCAATAGTCCTCACCTTAAATTTGATGGAGGCTCGGAAACGACCTAGAGGCGAGGGTTTTGAAGGTTGGCCGACCGGAATCCCTAAAACGATTCAAGCATGAGAGAAATCTACACCATTTCTTCTTCAATATAAGGATTTCAAGGGAAAATAGTGAGGGATCTTACCAAGATGGCCCACAAACGAATTTCGGAGTGGCGGTGGAGAGTTTTCCCTTTTTGGAAGGGATAGTATGTTGAAGGATCGATTCTCTTGGGCCCCAACTCAGTTTAGGGTCCACCACAACCTCTTTGCCTTCTTTTCCCCTCATTCTTCACTTTCCTTGGTCGTTGGAGAAGGGTAGAAGCTACAAGGGAGGGCCTTGTTGTTGTAAGGTGGTGAGGATGTTGAGGGAGAGATTGATTGTCGGAGATTGGGGGAAATTAAGAAGGAAAAGGGATGGGTTGTTGAGAGTTGAAGGGAGAGTTAAGAGGGAGAGAGGGTTGTTGTTGAGAGAGTGAGGGGTTTATGAGAAAAGGGTTAGGGCTTATTTCCCTAGAGTTGGGTCCTTTGGCCCCATGCCCCCAAGTCTTCCCAAAATAGACTTATGGGACACCTATTGGTGTTGAGGTGGCCCTAACACCCCACAGGCCACCAAATTCGGCGTGGAGGTGTCTTATGACCCAACTAGGGTCCATGCAAAAATTGAGGGCGAACGGATGAACGGATATATGATCGAGGTGCACTCGTCCCAAAATGGCCCCGTGGGGGCTGATCTGGTGATTGGGGCAGTTCTGGCGGCCCTCTGGCCATGAAACTTGTAGGGTAGGTGCTCCATGGCCCGATGAAGGACCCTGCAAAATTTGGGAACAAACGGATGCACGATTTGGTCGTACGGGTCCGATTTGCGATCAACGGTCACCGTTCCATGATCAGGTCCCAGATTTGGTGGACGGGCGTAGAAAAATATATTAAACCACCACCACGAATTTGGAGGAAATCCGACGGCTGGAACGCCCGGAATCCCGATTTCAATTGTAAGTGCCAGATTCCAATTTTTGGCATTGGTGGGGTGCATTCGGCTAGTGCCAGATCCCAGTTCTGGGTGTCCACTGGGTCCGTTGTCCGCGATGGACCACAAGCCCAGTGAGATCTATGATTCCCGGAAGTTTTAGATTTTTCTGACCATCCTCGGTCACTGGGTGGCCCACACGGGCTGTTTACAAGTGCAAACGACGATCAGGCTTGGCGGGCCACACCAGGTCCCATCATGGCTAGCCTGGTCTGTTCTAATGGGCTGATCCTGGTTTAATTTTACTGGTGGTACCTCACCCTGAGCAGTTTAAACGGATGGCCTTGCGGCAAATCCGACGTGGACGCCCAGGATACTGTGCTGGTTGGATGGGACGCTACAGGGTATGCTGTAGATCCCCTTTTTACTCTTTTGGGATGATCAAGAACCTTACGAGAGAGGGTAGTCCCATCGGTAGGACTACGCTAGGGCTAGACCCGCGGATTGGGCGGGAGTGTTTGGGTGGCTGTAGTTCGACTACATAGGACCCTTGTGCCCGAGGTCATTCGTCTCATGCTCGCCTGATTTGTGTGGACTAGCCTACTACCTGATCATCCCTGTTTGTTAACCATGTTCGCCCACATATGTATGGAACCTGATGCACCCTACAACCTTTGTGGCCCATTGATAACTAGATTATAACTGGTCCACAGTCTCGTGAGCCGGGCATGGTGGAATGGGACACTGTGTTTGAGTTGTCGGCCTACGCTGGGGTACCGCACCTCCCCGTAGTGACCGCGAGCGATCCCTTCCCTATCGGCACTCCTCATGTGCTTGGAGTCGAGAATGAGGACCCCGACGGGATCACGGACCGCGGGGACTCGGCCTCACGTGTTGATGGGGCCTTGGCCTCGCAACCAAATTAGGGCAGTGACATGTAGGGTGAATCAGAATCCCCAACCTGCTGGATGAATGGACTTAACTAATAACTCGGCTAACACGATCGCATTGCATCGCATTAGTTAGGGTGGCGACTCGGTAGTCGAGGTCGCTCTGAGGGAGTGTTGCCATATGCGATCGTTAGATGGAGTCGCTCGAGGGAGCGTTGCGGCGAGGGCATGCATCATATCATCGCATTGCATGCGCATTTAATAAGAGTTGTAGGTGTGGTTGATTGACTGCCTTTCATTAAATTCATATTATAATTGATGCCTGTTGTAACTTAAGATTAATAGTTCACACTGAGTTGATCACTCACTCCCACTCTGGGACAGTGTTTTAAAACACCAACCAAACGATTCCATAGATGCAGGTGGCGATGATCAGGAGGAGCCGGGCAGCGTGAGTTTGGATGAGGAGGAGTGCTCCTACTTTCAGTTGATGGGCGGAGCTGCACTGGACCCGTAGATGAGTCGAGGGGTCGCTGAGCTGGGAGCTCAGCCCTATTCTTTTGGACTTGATATATTTTTTGTGATTTTGGTTGTGTGGTGCTATGTGCGCCCCCTTCATTCTTTTGGGCATGTATATAGATATTTATATTATCTCCTTCAATTTCAGCAGACTTGTGGTTGTGCTTCATGTTCCAGGTTGTTTCAAATTGTGCAATTTAAATCGACTAATCATGAAACCATAAAATGTATGATATGTGACACCGGAAACTCGGGAGTTGAGTATTTACTCGACCCCCGATTTTCAGGGCGTTACAAGTTGGTATCAGAGCATAGTTTGGAAGTAACTGGGCCATGGGTCATGGGCTCGCTGACGCGTCCGCTGACTTAAGAGTAGACGTGATAGAGACTTAGGAATATCTGAACCATCCTAGACCCCGAACTGACAATCGTAGACAAAGGGTAGGTCATCTAACTAGTTAGGATCGGGAAGAGAGGGCATATAGCGATACTAAGCGTCGAATCCGAGAGTCATCCGGTCTTTTGACACGACGGCGGGAATGAGTCGGGAATCGAAGGATTTCGAGGTCGAAACCAACGTCCGCATATAAATGGACTAGTTCCGGGTCAAATTGGGTAGTTCTTGATCATTTAAGGACAGAGATATAGGGGCTAGTGAAATTTCGCCAGAAAGTGGGGGAAATGGGGAAAACGGAGATTTTGGCCCCTAACCAGGAGGATTCTCATGAAACAACTAAGCCCATTGCGTAGATCGTCTTCTCCTACCCCAAATTCATATATGACACTTCTCGGGGAACCTTTCCGACGCCCGGGAAAGCCGAAATCGATCCAGTCTGATGGGAGGGGTACCGGCGTTGTCACCCCGCCGATCGGCGTTTCCGCCCCGCCAACCTTCCAGCGGGCGGCGTGGCCCCCGCTGCTTCCGCGTTGTCGCCCCGCCAGCGGCGTTGCCGCCCCTCCGACCATCCAGCAGCTCGCGGGGGCCCCGCCGAAGCCGCGTTGCCGCCCCGCCGGGCCGCGTTTCCGCCCGGCCAGCGGCGTGGTCGCCTCGTCGGACCCCCCCTCCTTGGTCCTAAACCCAAAATTCTGAATTTTGGGTGGGCCCCACTGCCTTGCCCCCTTTAAGCAACTCTCTCTCTTTCTCATTTCACTCATTTCCCTCATTTCTCTCCATCTCTCTCTCTCTCTCATTTCCCTCAACACTCTCTCTCTCTCTCTCTCTCTCTCTCTCTCATTTCATTTCCCTCATTCCTCCACCCTACTCTTTTCTTCCTCCTCACCTCCAACAAACCCTCCACCTTCCTTGTCTTCCTCAAACCCAACACCGAAATCCATCCTCATCACCACACCCATTCTCAAATCCTCTTCCCCAACACCATCTTTCAAATCCCACTTCACCATTCTCTAATCCCATTCCCTTCTCATTCCCTCACTCCCATTCCTCCAAAACCCACCTCCTCTCTTTCACATTTCCCCATTCCATTTCTTTCTCCCATTCCTTGTTCCCTCTTACTTCAAAAAATTCCCTACTCAAGATCCAAGCTCTTCAACCCAAAGCTCATCACCCACCAAATTCCAAAACCCATATTTTCCCAAGGCATTCACCCAACAATCCATCCTAGCCAAGGGAGATGGCCTTCCTTGCCACCGTTGTGTCTTTTTTCACTATTCCGGTGATCCTTTCCCTTATGGGAAAGAAAAGACCGGCTTCCGAGGAAGCAGGACCGAGTCAAGAGTGACGCGGTAAGAAGAAGGCCGATCCGACGGGAAAGGCGAGTACAGAGGTTCGATCGAAGAGGCGGAGTGATCCCAAAGAGACGAAGCGCTCGCAAAGGATTTGGGAAATTTCCGCATGCGCCAAGTCGCCTTCGAGGCCTTCATGGAGGAACCCCTCCTAGGTAACAACTCCTTACTCAATCGATTGATTAAGAACGATTGGGGTCCCATATTTTATGTAAACATGCAGGCCGATGTGGGGCAGGCTAGGATGTTCTACACTCGGATTAGAAATCCTAGATTCGAACTCCTTGGTTTTGATCTTATCGTGCGTGGGGAGGAAACCCACTTGAGAGTCGAGGAGTTCGCCGAATTGTTGGGAGTGCCACTGGGGGAGGTGCAGATTGATGAAGCGAATCTCGAATCAAGAGCGGCTCGCGATGAACGTACTCGTTTCCTTTGTGGCTAAGTTGCCCCTTGGATCCGGGATGTCGGTCTGTACGCAACCTACATGATCCCCAAGTATCGGGTGCTTCACCGCATTGCTACCCACAATATATACCCGAGATTGAAGAACCGTACAGAGTGCTCTCGCTACATGGTGGAGTTCTTGTATCAGGTGGGCCAGGGAGAAAATGTGTGCTCCCCTAGCACAGTGCTTTTCCAGATCGTGAAGGTCGCGAGGTCGACTCGGAAGGACATAGCTCTCCCATTTGGCCGCCTAGCCTGCTATATAGCTGACCAGTATGGGATTGACGGATCAGACGGGGATCACATACCGGTTGAAATCCTGGGGAACAAGGTGCTAAACTCTATGGGTGTGGGACCCAGGCAAAGACAGGCCCACATTGATCAATATGGGGATGCTGATGAAGAGGAAGGGGAAGATGAGGAAAGTGGCGGAAGTGAGCATGAGGATGAGGATGAAAATGATGATGAGGATGAAGCCGAAGAGGCAACTGAGGCTGAGGAGATCAGGGCGGTCAGTCAGGAGCCCCTTACCGTCCCAGGTATACACGAGCGCTTGGATGCGCTCCAGGCCGAGGTAGCTGGGATCAAGGAGAGCCAAGCAAGGATTGAGGCGAACCAAGCCAAGCAGGAGAAGTGGAACAAGAAGATATATCGGGCCATAAAGGCCCTGATCTGCTGCAGCAAGGGGGAAGAAGCGCCTCCCCTTTCGCCTGACTCAGACGAGTAACAATACCACCTGACTGATAATTAGTAGTTTGCTTTAAGTTGTTTAGATCTAACATCATGTATGGGTGGATGCTTAGGACTTTGCTTCAGTAACTTGTATTTTCCTTTCTGTCTAGTATGTTTATTGATGTTTGTGATCCATGCTGTAACATGTAACTGGCCATGTCAATGGCATTTTGAAATCAATGTGAATGTATGGATTGCCTCGGCAGATCTCTTGTCATCCTAATATGTTTGTATGTACATTGCTTGTGTTCACGAATGGATTGTATAGAATCTCGCATATGTACGCATAACCTGGGTATGAGAAATGTTCTAGTACCTAACCTATTTTAGGACATTCTTCCAGGAAATGCCTCTGCGACAGGAGGGTCGATTTGTCCGCCTCCCTCACGGTGGCTTGGTCGATCGGGACTAGGTCCCTGTCGAGCAACAAGGCCCACAAGGGGCGGGCGGTTCCCAAAATACGGGTAGTACCACCCAAGAGGCGGCCCCAAATGCTCCGCCGCCACAAGCCGCGACACCTGTACCCCCTCTGCCACCGTCCATGGACCAGATGGGCCAAATGTTGCTTCTCATGCAGCAACAACAACAGATGATGACCGCGAGTATGCAACAGCAATAGCAGATGATGGCTACAAATATGCAACAACAACAACACATGTTGGCCACTGTGATGGGGGCCTTGGCCTAGAATTTGGGCACGCCACAACCGAAACTACCCACTATGGTCGTGCCCGCAACTAACGTAAACAATCTATTCCAGCAATTCCAAAGGCATAGGCCGCTTACCTTTGTTGGTACCCACCGCCCAGAGGAAGCGGAGTACTGGCTCAATCGAGTCACCAAGCTGCTGCGGCCTCTTTACTGTTCTGAAGCGGAGAATGTGGAGCTCGCCTCTTACTCTTTGAGAAAGAGGCGGATTTATGGTGGGAGAGCATCCTCAGGTCCCTTCCCGAGGGCCACGTATGGACGTGGGAGGCGTTCGAAACCCGTTTCTACGGGAAGTATATTCCCCAATCATACCAGCATGAGCAGGAGAATGAATTCCTCCGCCTCCAACAGGGGGGAATGAGCGTGGTGCAATATGAGAACCGGTTCACCGAACTATCTCGCTACGCTTCCGAAATGGTTGCCAACGAGGCGATATACGGCAGGGCTGAGGAGTGGCATTCTCTCCAAACTGTGTTGCATGAACATCGGGACTTATGCGGAGCTCGTTGAGATGTCTACTCGGGCTGAACAGGATGAGGAGTGTGTCTCACGGGCCCGTACACAGCTGGGGCCTCGAAACCGGACAGAAGGACCGTCCTCTTCTTTTACGGGAAAAAGGCTGCGTCTAAATTCTCCACCACGGTTAGCTGCTGCACCGGCACCTCCTACACGACCTACTCAGACGTGCAGCTATTGTCGGAGGCCGGGCCATTCCGAGCCATACTGCTTTACCCGGATGAGGGACCTCGGCTTCACGCCGCCTCAGCGCAATAACAGGCCTCCACAACAGGTATTACAGATTCCGCCCCTACGGACAATGGGGCTTAACCCATAGTTTCGCCGTCCCCCTGCACCTCAAGTTAGGTCGCCACAACGGCCTATGCAACGACCGAACTTTCCTCAACAGGCGCGAGTCCATGCATTGGCGACAGAAGGCCAAGATGCTGCCATCCCCACTCCTACGGCCTTCGAGGTGACGGCACACATTGAAGGTACCCCCATCTTTTTGTTGGTGGACACGGGATCCACTACTTCTCTCATAACACATGCTATTGTTAAGCGTCTAGGATTGCGCGCTACCCCCTTTACTGGGGTGAGGATCATTGCTGCCGCCGGTACTGTCTCAGAAGCGACGAAGATATGCCGTGATTGCCCCATCGATTTGGGATGCAAGGTGGCATTTGTGGACTTGATAGTAACTAAGATCATCCACTATGATGTTATCCTGGGCATGGATTGGTTGACCACGATGAAGGCCGAAATTGACTGCAAGACCCTGACAGTGAAAATATTTGAAGACGATGGTACTTCTCTCACGTTTCTAGTCCAGGTTAGCCACGATCGTAGGATTTTATGTTATGCTTCTTTGGAGGACGGGTATGATGGGCCCTCACATACATGCACTCCTGTAGTCCGAGACTTCGACGATGTGTTTAAAGCCATACCTGGACTTCCTCCTCGACGGAAAATAGACTTCACCATCGATCTGACTCCGGGTGCTAAGCCCATCTCCTTGCCTACTTACTGCATGCCCCCATGAGAGATGGAAGAGCTACGGTCTCAGATTGACAACTTGCTAAAGAAAGGCTTCATCCAACCCAGCGTTTCGCCTTGGGGAGCCCCAGTCCTATTTATGATTACAGAAGACTGAACCAGGTGACAGTTTAGAACAAATACCCATTGCCCAGAATTGACGACTTGTTTGACCAGCTGAGGGGTGCCAAATATTTCTCAAAGATCGATCTACAATCAGGGTACATCAGCTGCGAGTCAGGGATGAGGATATACAGAAAACGTTTTCAGAACCTGCTTTGGCCATTATGAGTTCCTGGTTATGTCGTTCGAGCTCACCAATGCCCCAGTGGTATTCATGGATCTCATGAACAGAATCTTCAGGCCGTTCATATATAGATTCATCGTCATGTTCATCGACGACATATTGATTTACTCAAAGAGTTGCAAAGAGCATGAAGAGCATCTAAGGGTGGTTCTTGAAACTCTTGAGAATAATCAGTTATTTGCGCAATTTAGGAAGTGCGACTTCTGGAAGGAGGAGGTCAAATTTCTGGGTCATGTAGTGTCCAAGGAGGGCATATCGGTAGATCTCGCCAAGGTTGCGGCTGTGTAAGATTGGAAGCAACTGAAGTCGGTCACGGAAGTGAGGAGTTTTCTCAGTTTCGCCGGCTATTATCGAAGGTTCATTAAGGGCTTTTCAAAAATAGCTCGGCCGCTATCCCAGCTAACGCGGAAGGACCTCAAGTTTGCTTGGAATGAGAAGACGGAGGCGTCCTTCCTAGAGCTGAAAGATAAATTGACTTCGGCACCTGTGCTTGTGCTCCATGAGCAAGGGGTCAAGTACACTGTCTACACAGACGCTTCTCATGTGGGCTTGGGTTGTGTGCTCATGCAAAGGGACAGGGCAATTGCTTATGCATCTCGGCAATTAAGGAAACATGAGGAGAATTATTTTATCCATGACCTCGAGCTTGCGGTGGTAGTTTTCGCATTGAAGATATGGCGACACTATCTTTACGGTGAGGAGTTTGAGCTCTTTTTTGATCACAAGAATCTCAAATACATCTTCACCCAAAAGGACCTGAACATGAGGCAACGTCGCTGGATGGAGACGTTGTAGGACTTCAAGTTCGATGTCTCGTACCACCCTGGCAAGGCCAATCTGGTGGCGGACGTATCGAGTCGCAAGAAGACAATTGAATTTGCAGCCCCGCTGATGGTGAGAGAGTGGGACATGGTAGAATTTATACGGGACTTTGACATGAAGCTAACCGTGGAGGAGCCGTATAAGGTAGTAGCCCACCTTCAGGCTCAGCCAATGATTGATAGCAAAATCATTGAAGCCCAAGAGGGCAATGAGCTATTGCAGAAGATGAGGGAAAGAGCGAGGAATGATGTGAAGTCCGAATGGAGAGTTGGGAAAGATGGGGGATTGCGCTACCAAGGCCGCCTTTGTGTTCCTAACATTCTGGGACTGCGAGAGGAAGTCCTAAATGCCGCGCACAACTCTAAGTTGGCGATGCACCCTGGTAGTACGAAGATGTACCGGGATTTGAAGCGGAACTATTGGTGGGACAACATGAAGAAGGAAATAGCAGAGTACGTGTCCCGATGCCTCACTTGTCAACAAGTCAAGGCCGAACACCGCCGGCCACCGGGCCTTTTGCAACCTATGCCCATAGCGGAATGGAAATGAGACTTCATATCTATGGATTTTATTTCCGGTTTGCCCAAGACTAAGAAGGGGCATGACTCGATATGGGTGATTGTGGACAGGCTAACCAAATCAGCCCATTTTCTGCCAATCAAGACTTCAAGCTCCACCGATGATTTGGTTAAGTTGTGTATCAAGGAAATAGTGCGGCTCCATGGCGTCCCATTGGAGATTGTGTCGGACTGGGATACTCGCTTCACGTCGATTTTCTGGACCCGCATCCAAGAAGCTATGGGAGTGAAACTGAAGTTTAGCACCGCCTTCCACCCGCAGACAGATGGACAGACCGAGCGGGTGAACCAGATTTTGGAAGACATGTTACGGGCTTGTGTTCTAGACTTTCAGGAGAGTTGGGACGATTGTCTCCCATATGCCGAGTTCGCCTACAACAATAGCTTCCAGGCTAGCATCGGTATGGCGCCTTACGAGGCTTTGTATGGGCGTCCGTGCCGAGCCCCGCACTGTTGGGAAGAAATTGGCGAGAAGAGCTTGCTAGGACCGGATTTGGTGCGGGTCACGACTGAGAAGATTGAAATTATCCGGCGCCGCCTCTTGACGGCTCAAAGCAGGCAGAAAAGCTATGCCGACACAAGGCGAAGGGACTTGGAGTTTGAAGCTGGGGACCATGTATTTCTCAAAATCTCCCCAATGAAGGGTGTCCTGCGCTTCGGCAAGAAAGGGAAGCTCACGCCCCGATTCATCGGGCCTTTCCAGATTTTGGACCGGGTAGGTGCAGTTGCCTATCGCTTGGCCCTACCTACGCCGCTTGCTAGAGTGCATAACGTCTTCCATGTATCCATGTTAAAGAAGTACGTCCCCGATCCTTCGCATATCATCAGGTGGGAACATGTGGAACTCAAGAATAATGCCACATACATTCTTCGACCGACTAGAATATTGGATAGGAAGGAACAGGTCCTATGCAACAAAGTTATCCCATTGGTCAAAGTCCTATGGACCCATCACGATGAAGAAGAGGCCACTTGGGAGACAGAAGCAGAAGTCTGCAAGCATTACCCAAGCCTACTTCAGCAATACGAATAGGTACAAATTTCAAGGATGAAATTTATTTATAAGGGGGGTAGATTATAACGTCCCGTCCAACCAGCACAGTATCCTGGGGCGTCCACATCGGATTTGCCGCAAGACCATCCATTTAAATTGCTCAGGGTGAGGTACCACCAGTAAAATTAACCTAGGATTAGCCCATTAGAACAGACCAGGCTGGCCATGATGGGACCTGGCGTGGCCCGCCAAGCCTGATGGCCGTTTGCACTTGACAACAGCCCGTGTGGGCCACCCAGTGACCGAGGATGGTCAGAAAAATCTAAAACTTCAGAAAATCATAGATCTCACTGGGCTTGTGGCCCATCATGGACAATGGACCCAGTGGACACCCAGAACTGGGATCTGGCACTAGCCGAATGCACCCCACAAATGCCAAAATTGGAATCTGGCACGTACAAATGAAATCGGGATACCAGGCGTTCCAGCCGTCGGATTCCTTCCAAATTTGTGGTGACGGTTTAATATATTTTTCTACGCCCGTCCACCAAATCTGGGACCTGATCGTGGAACGGTGACCGTTGATCACAAATCGGACCCGTGCGACCAAACCCCGCATCCGATCGTTCCCAAATTTTGCATGGCCCTTCATCGGGCCATAGAGCACTTACCCTACAAGTTTCATGGCCAGAGGGCCGCCAGAACGGCCCCGATCACCAGATCGGCCCCACAGGGCCATTTATGGGACGAAAGTGCTTGCTCAGATCATATACCCGTTCATCCGTTCGTCCTCAATTTTTACATGGACCCTAGTCGGGCCATAAGACAACTACACACCGAATTTGGTGGCCAGAGGGTTGTTAGGGCCACCCCAACAACAAAAGGAGCCCCATAGGTCTATTTTGGGAATTTTGGAAGCTTGGGGCCAAAGGGGCCAAGTCTAGAGAATAAAGCCCTAAGGCCCTCTTCCTCATAACCCTTCTCCATTTTCCAACAAGCTCTCTCTCTCCCTCATCACTTCATCCAACCTCCAACAACCAATTTCCCTTCCTCATAACTCCACCATTTTCCAACAACCAAGCTCTCCCTCAAACCTCTTCCAAACTCCAACAACCCATCTCTCTCCCTAGTAACTCCCACCATCTCCAACGACCAAGGAGAGTAGAGAGAGTGAAGTCGAGCAAAGGAGCACCCTAAATCGAGGTGGGGCCAAGGAAACTCAACCCTTTCAACTCCCCATCCCTCCTCCAAGAAGAAACCCTCCGCCACAAACCCCAAATTCGTCCGTGGGCCGTCTAGGTAAGATCCTTCACCTCTCATGCTTGAAAATCCATGAATAAAGGAGATATTGGCTTGGGAAGCTAGCATGCAAGAGTTTGGTTTAGGGATTTCGACCGGTCGTCCCGAAAGCCTCTTTCCTAGGACATTTTTCGAATCGCCAACGATCCATAGGTGCGGACTATTGCTCTTAGGTGGCCTAGCACCAATTTTAGTGTGAGTTTAATGATTTTGAGTACTTGGATGTCATATTTGAAATTCTAGAGAAAACCATAGGGATTTCATGTTTGTTGGAATTGTTAGAATGTGCATGTTTAACTCTCAAATGTGATATGGATTGTGCCTTTCACATGATATTATGTTAGATGATAACATGCTTGTGGTTGTTAATTCATTTCCCTCATATGTAGTGCTTTATTGTATATGTGATTATTTACCGTTATGCTCATGATTTCTCAAGATGGAGGAAGTGTTAACTTCCTCACACAACCCACACACTCACATGCACATTAATTTTATGATGATACTTGCTTGCTTGTTAAAGGTATTTGTTTGTATGGCTAGGATGCATGAGAATATGATATGGATGTGCTAGTTGATAATATGAGTAGTGGGCATGCTGTAGATCTCCTTTTCACTCTCTTGGGATGATCAGGAACCTGACGAGAGAGGGTAGTCCCATCGGTAGGACTACGCTAGGGCTAGACCCACGGATTGGGTGGTAGTATTCGGGTGGCTGTAGTTCGACTACATGGGACCCTTGTGCCCGAGGTCATTCGTCTCATGCTCGCCTGATTTGTGCAGACTAGCCTACTACCTGATCATCCCTGTTTGTTAACCATATTCGCCCACATATGTATGGAACCTGATACACCCTACAACCTTTGTGGCCCATTAATAACTAGATTATAACTGGTCCACAGTCTCGTGAGTCGGGCTTGGTGGAATGGGACACTGTGTCTGAGCTGTCGGCCTACGCTGGGGTACCGCGCCTCCCCGTAGTGACCGCGAGCGATCCCTTCCCTATCGGCACTCCTCATGTGCTTGGAGTCGGGAATGAGGACCCCGACGGGATCACGGACCGCGAGGACTCGGCCTCACGCGTTGATGGGGCCTTGGCCTCGCAACCAGCTTAGGGCAGTGACATGTAGGGTGAATCAGAATCCCCAACCTGCTGGATGAATGGACTTAACTAATAACTCGGCTAACACGATCACATTGCATCGCATTAGTTAGGGTGGCGACTCGGCAGTCGAGGTCGCTCTGAGGGAGTGTTGCCATATGCGATCGTTAGATGGAGTCGCTCGAGGGAGCGTTGCGGCGAGGGCATGCATCATATCATCGCATTGCATGCACATTTAATAAGAGTTGTAGGTGTGGTTGATTGACTGCTTTTCATTAAATTCATATTATAATTGATGCCTGTTATAACTTAAGATTAATAGTTCACACTGAGTTGATCACTCACTCCCACTCTAGGACGGTGTTTTAAAACACCAACCAGACGTTTCCATAGATGCACGTGGCGATGATCAGGAGGAGCCGGGCAGCGTGAGTTTGGATGAGGAGGAGTGCTCCTACTTTTAGTTGATGGGCGGAGTTGCACCGGACCCGTAGATGAGTCGAGGGGTCACTGAGCTGGGAGCTCAGCCCTATTCTTTTGGACTTGATATATTTTTTATGATTTTGGTTATGTGGTGCTATGTGCACCCCCTTCATTCTTTTGGGCATGTATATAGATATTTATGTTATCTCTTTCCATTTCAGCAGACTTATGGTTGTGCTTCATATTCCAGGTTGTTCCAAATTGCGCAATTTAAATCGACTAATCATGAAACCATAAAATGTTTGATATGTGACACCGGAAACTTGGGAGTTGAGTATTTACTCGACCCCCGATTTTCAGGGCGTTACAGAAATCATCATTGCACATAGGATTACTCCTTTTTACTAAAACAGATAACTAGCCCATCATATTGTACATGTTAAATCCACTCCATCCATGTCGTACATTCCTCAATGCTGGGCCTTGGAGAAAATCAATCAGCCAGATCCAAAATAGAGGTGGGCCATGCAACAGTGAACGATGGGGATGGGATGCCAATCATATGTTTGTGTGGAACCACCATGGTGTGTATATTTCATCAAACGTTCATTAGGTTTTACCTACCAGGATGAAGGGAAGATACCAAAATACGCCTGATCCAAAACTCAAGCAGGAGACAACTTAAGAACTTATAGGTTTTAGGTATAGTTTTACATTTTTTTCAACTAGTGTGGTCCACATGAGATCAGTCTGATCTTTTGCATTTATCATGATCGTAAGGTTTTAGACCAGATATACGGAATGGATTTTACCTATCAATATGGTGAGCCCAAAGGTCATGAAAGCGTTTGACTCTAAGTTAAACAGGTCTTGTATCTCACGGGGAACTAGAGCTGTACATCCAGCTGAGTCCAGCCGAACTGTGCCAAGCTCCTAACTTAGCTTCAGCTAGCCCAGATTAGCCTTCAAGCTCAACACACTAGCTTGTCTTTGCCTAATGACTCGAGCCAAGTCGAGCTTGGATCAAGTGGAGGCGAGCGAACTACTCTAGTTGAGGCGAGTCGAGTTGAGCTATCTTTAGTAATAGCTAAAAGTCTAAAAATAAGATATGAACGATATATGTAATTTAAAGAATATTAAATTCAAAAGTGTAATCTATTCAACATCATTAATATTTTAGAAACAAATGTTTAACAAAATACAACAAATGTTAAATTAGTAATTTAAAAGTGTAATCCATTCAACACCACCAATAACAACAAAATATGAATAATTAACCTCCTTTAACTAGATTGAGGTGCAGTCTCGTATATACTCTCGATCTCGTCCTCTTCTCCATCCTCAGCATCAAAAGTGCTACCACCCCCATCCCAATCGAAAGGGAGATGGGGATGGATTTTTTGTATGGAGAAAGAGAGAGGATTTTGAATTTGAGAGAGAGAGAGAGAGAGAGAGAGAGAGAGAGAGAGAGAGAGAGAGAGAGAGAGGCGAGCTCTACTCGCATCTCGAGTGGGAGCGGGAGGTGATTGAGTTGTCCTTAATTCTTTAAATCCAACAGTTCCTTGCAAACAGGCACAAATGGCGTGCAAGACATATATATACATTGGCGAAAATT
Organism: Magnolia changhungtana; assembly: GCA_030180095.1. Taxonomy (NCBI): domain Eukaryota; kingdom Viridiplantae; phylum Streptophyta; class Magnoliopsida; order Magnoliales; family Magnoliaceae; genus Magnolia; species Magnolia changhungtana. The sequence continues at coordinate 2,778,851 of JASAUF010000094.1, forward strand.
TCACATTATATATATATATATATAGAGAGAGAGAGAGAGAGAGAGAGAGAGTTGAGTCGAGGTCCAAGTCAAGTTTCAAGCTTTGAGCTGAGTCGAGTCGAGCTTATTTTTTAATGAGCTGAGTCAAACATGCCTGGGTCCATCCCGAATCCCTCTTTCGAGTTGAGGCGATCTAAGCTAAACCAAGCTAAGCCAAGCCATGTTAGCTTTTTGAGCTATCTCAGCTTGTGTATAGCTCTACAGGGAACATTGTTGGATTTATTGGGACTATATCCATTCGATTTGGGGATAGATTGGGTGATCCACACTATTTATATAATGGTCCCCAGCGTGGATTGGGAATAACTAAGCAAAACTCACGTTATGGAATACTTCAACCCTTTGATCATCTAATACTTTTCCTTTGAATATTGGATGGTCTATTTAATTCTTATTTTGTGGGCCATTGATTCAAAGTTAGAATTTTCCAATATTGGAGATTTTCAAGGAAGTTACCGCATCTGAGTATCAGATCAATGGATTGGATAACCAAAACTGAACCAAATCCAACCGCTATACTCATTAGACCCGAATCTATTAGACCCAGATCTATGTTGGTTTTGATTTTTGGTATATTGGGATTTCAAATTTGAAAATCCAAAGAGTTTTTGGTCCAGATGACTCGTACTATGACGTGGTCATCGCAGGAGCCTGTACGAACTAAACGTAAGGATTTGTAGCCCTGAATCCACTTTTTCATTTTTTAGAGGATGAAACTGCCCCTCTGTCACAATCGCGCCTCATATGGCAGGCTCTCATCTCAAAAAATGAAAGACCTTTTAAAAGGCATGTGGGCCCCATCAAAAACTGAAATTTGGCCCATCCCTTAATTAATATGCTCCGTTCATTTTAATCGGACAGTCATGAACCCGAATGAGGATTTTTTCTATTGGAAGTTCTCTATGGCCTATAACTACAACATTTTGCATTAATTCTAAATTGTTTTCTCCTATGTAGTCCAATTGTGATGAATTTTTCCCTCAAACTTGGGCCGACAACATTAAATTAAAACCCCTTACATTTGAAAGGGATGGATTTGCTTCATCTTTTTTAAGACAAAAATGTGCATTTACGACAACTGCTCCTCGTACGTCGTTACATGTATCAAAAGGAGAAAATGGGTTTAGAATGGGTATTTTCAATCCCATAAAAATTGGAAGAAGGCCCGCTCCTTGGTCGATCTAATCCGTTCATGTTATTCAGGACTTCCTAGGTCATCGGATGGCATTGATTTTATCTTCCTCCAAGATCATTATGATCATAAATATAGATACAATGGACTTTCCTCTTAGAGTTGTTTCCTTTGGTGTGGTCCACCATTGATGTCTTCTTCCCTTATTTTTTGGGGCATGCCCTGAAATTCTTCCCTCCAGCTAATAGTTGTATCAGATTTTAAAGGAGATGCACCGTGAATCCCGAAGAAATGATCCAAAAAACTACTTGGACTTCAAAAATGCCAATTTTGGTGGCATTTGAAATTATTTCTGGTTAGAGTACCAACCTTGAAGGTAGTTAAAACTGTTTTGCCACCCCGTTGGACCCACTTGGGCGAGCATCCGGTGTCATTCTGTCCATTCCATTAAGTTTCCCTTTCCTTTGGTCTCACCCTCATCGTATCTTTCCTTGGGCAACATCGACAGAAAGGTGGGTGTAAGATCTATTGTATGTATTTCTTATCGACTAAAATAGATCCATTCCAATAGGGATCTCGTCAGACCAACACAACGGAGATCCATATGGACTAAGCTCAACGATGATTTTGAAAAAAATGACCCAATTCACGTTCCAATATGTGACTTGTGAAGTGTTATACATGTGCCACACGTATAATGTGTTATTGCTTATCTTTGAGTGACCCACACTTCTATATGACGCCATTGCTTATTTTGAGTGATCCATGCTTCAATATGTCATATACCCTAATGTGTCATATAAGATATGTGTCAGCTTCATCTTTAAGCACCTCTACATATTCAATGTGGCCACTGTTTATCTTTAAGTGCTTCACATGTGCAATGTATGTCAATGCACGACATATGCAGCATGTGCCACTGACCACCTTTATCTTTAAGCATTGTACACATGCCAATGTATCATATGTACGATGTGTAAAACCACTCATCCTCAAGAGTGACAACATGCCATATGCCTTAATGTATCAACATGCAACCTTCATCCTCAACACGTGTAGAAACCTTACCTAGCACTACAAGAAATTTCACTTTTACCTACGAAAATTTTCGTAGGTAAATGATATTATTTCGTAGGCAAAGAGTTTTACCTACGAAATATTTCGTCGGTAAATTCGTTGGTAAAAAGGCGTGGGTAAAGACTTTCACTCACGAAAAATGTCATTGTTGGCAATGGTAAGACTTTCACCAACGAAATTAAAAACTTTGTTAAGACTTTTACCTACGAACTTTTTCATAGGTAAAAACTGTGTTAAGACTTTTACCTACAAACATTTTCTTAGCTACAAACTGTGTTAAGACTTTTACCTATGAATGTTTTCGTAGCTACAAACTTTGTTAAAACTTTTACCTACGACATATTTCGTAGGTACAATCTGTATTAAGACTTTTACCTACGACCGTTTCCGTAGCTAAAAACTTCGTAAAAACTTTTACCTACGAATGTTTTCGTAGGTACAAACGGTGTTAATACTTTTACCTACGAATGTTTTCGTAGCTACAAACTTTGTTAAAACTTTTACCTACGACATGTTTCATAGGTACAAACTGTGTTAAGACTTTTACCTATGAAGTTGTTCATAGGTACAAATGTAGACGGCACTGGTAAGACTTTTTACCTACAAAATTGGACGTAGGTAAAAATTGTTGACGAAAGTAATTCATAGGTTAAAAATTGTGAATGAACCTTCAGCTATGGTCAATATCTGTAGCTATTGCTTACATTTTTTTAAAAAAATTATTATCATTCATTCATTCAATTACCACCTGCATAATCATTCATTCATTCAATTACCATCATTCATTCAATTACAATCATTCATTCATTCAATAATGAATCAATTACAATTACAATTACAATCCTTCATTTAATAATGAATCAATTACAATTACAATCCTTCATTCAATCAAAGGAAATCATGAAATAGTTTCAAAACAGCTTATTAGAACAATTAAGACACCATTACTAGAACAACTGCTCAACCCGGTGCAGTCCAGTCATGGATCATGGTTCTCGAATTCTACTTCGAGTCTTAAAGAACATCCAATGAAAATAATGTATCGAATCCACTATGACTTACTTCTTGTACTAAGCCTTGTGCCTTCATCAGATTACCAAGGTTGCTATGAGCATCAACTTGTCAATAAGGGGAAGATATGCAAATAGTAATTTCAATGAATCTACAATAAAAGAAGGAAACTAAATGATAAAACAAAACAAGGATTTCACCAAGCGAGGGTTCAATGCAAGAGCCTGGTGACAACACTAGGCTGCCTCATTAAGTCTTCCTTTCCTCATATATGCACTAGCTAAATTTGACCATGCATCACGAAATTGAAAGAAAAGTCAAATCTTAAAGAATAAACAATATAAATATAAATATATAACAAAAAAAAAATAGATAAGAAAGGCAGTCTTGTCCTCTAATCAGTGGTAAAGATCAATAAAAAAGGGAAACAACAGATTTTTTTTAAAAAAATCTCTCCATGTGAACTTTCATTACAACCATTTCTTTCCCACCAATGTGTCAAATGTGCAGAAGATCTGATCCATGAAAGAATGTGGGCCAGACAATAACGATCACCTGGTATGATAATACAATCAATTTACTCATTGCTGCTGGAAGCAACTTGGGGTTGAGAACACCTGTATGATTGCATACAATTGGTTGCATGTGAGCTTCAGAGGCAATAAAGCTCATTTGCCAATGTGTCAAGTGTAATACATCTAGCTGTAAACGGTGGGATCCACCATGAAGATGACCTGATGCAAAAATCAGACTGGTCCACTCAACAAATAGGCACTCATTTATATGTTGAATCAGATTGTCCATTCTTCTTGTACAAGGCGACCGACCCTCATGAGCAAACTGGCCTGATTTTTGTGACTGGTGACTCATGGTGGAGTCCATCGTATGCAAGGCTTATATGCTTAGACACATGACCCATGTGATCTGGGTTGCATGTGAATTTCCCATGCAACCCATTTTAGTTGAAGTTCTCTTTCTAAGTGATGGTTTAGACTGTCAAAAATACCACCCGTGAAAACTGAAGTTGAGTCATACCAATTCCATCTAACTCAACCATCAAATTCAAAAAGCATTGTATGTGTCAATGACTCTTACGGATTTTTTATTCTTAATTTCCTAACTAAAATAACTACTTTTAATACTGATGTGGTGGGGATGAATTGTGTTGTGTACCCTGGAATGAATCATCAGTGCAACATAGTCAGGAAGTTACATAGCTTACATATTAGGTGCGAAATAGGATCCTCCGCTCACTGGTACATGGATCCACTTCCCTGGTCATGAATAAGAATACATCACACATTGGACTTCAAGCAACATAAAACTTTCAGTAAAAGGAATAAATGTAGCAACAGGCATGCAAATTCACAGTCTTGGCTTCATCAATGCAACCCATCCATCCACCCATCCCATAAACCCATAAAATCAACCTAAAGATAACTTGGTTAGTTTGCAAATAAATAGAATTTGCGTTTGAAGAAAGATCATATACAACAAGTTGTTGCAGGTCTACAATGAACAATGAAGGAATCAAACTCTTTGCAGGCTGCAATGCAGAATCCTGACCAACCAGACGATTCCGATCATCTAAATATAGACCATTTTTCTTATAATTTCTATTTTTGGAGCAATCAACCAAATGGGAGCATAACCTTAACAATGCAATTCTTTAGAACCATACAAATCCAAGAGAGGTCCCAAAACTAGAATGATTGGACCTATTTTTCTTTAGATGGATCCAAAATTCACCAGAAATATTTGCACATCCAAGTGTTGAACAAATCTCAGAGTGTGGACATCCATATGCCTCACAAAAAGATTCTCAAGAGGACAAGTTCAAGAGTGCAAAGATGTGAGTACAAGGGTATGGATAGCTTGTTTTAGGAAGGTTCTCGTGTCTCTAGATTATAATATCCAGGATATATAGAACTCCTAGAGAGACACTCTTGTGCCTCTTTAAGATCCCTTTCGGCCATCCATTGGGCCCCGCCATGGAATGCCATAGCCAAAAAAAAAATTACAGATCAGATATTGCAACTGTCCAGGTTAAGGCCTTGTTATAACTAGGGACAATCATGAAAAAAAGAAAACAAAAGGAAATACATTTAAGAAGAGAGATAGATATCAAACTCTTCACTGTGACAATCAAGTTCCATCCATATTGCAAATAATCTGGTTTCTCAAGGAGCAAGCATATCTAAGTGGATTGTTATTTTGCATATACTTGTACTCTTAGAGAAAAGCTCTTGAAGCCTTATATACCTTTTCAGCAATCTGGTTCACATTTTCTTTTTGTTTTATTCCAACTGCAATGGCCAGTAAATTATTCGAAGCTTTCGCGTTCCCCTGATTCAAAAATATCAGAAGACATCAATATGAAAAACTGTTTTGCCAACACTAGAGTACTTAAAAAGGCTATGTGAGGAGGTGATGAGAAGGAAAGGGGTCCAAAGAAGATAAATCAACATCATTAAAGACATATATGAGGCCGGGGCTATTACAAGAGTGAGAATGCTCACGAGTATGACGAGTTCCTAGTAGGAGTGGCTCTTCATCAAGGGTGCATTAAACCATTACCTTTTTGCAATTGTTATAGATAAATAAACCACTAGTTTCCAAGATGGGGTCCCTGCGTGTATGTTTTTTGTAGATGACATGGTGTTGGTAGACAAGACCAAGGAGGCAAATGCTAAATTGGAGTTTTAGAGGAAGGCTTTAGAACCGGAGTCTTAAACATTAGGCAAACCAAGCTTGAGTATTAGAATTGCAACTTCAGAAGAAACAATTACAGAGACAAGACTTCATTTGAAATTGATAGTTGAAATAAGATACTTGTCTAGGTATCTGTGTAACAATTTTGGTTCTGGGTTTCACTTATAAACACCAAAACGCAGGAGCATACTCATTGCACATCTGTGAACCCTGAATTAATAATCTGGCAATAAGCAAGACCCTTCAAGGATGATTCTGGCATGTTTAGAATGACATTCCTCATTTTTGTATTTTTGGTTGATGACAGTGAAAAGTTCTGTTCTAGGTCCTATTAGAACCAGTTACTAATTATGCGGTACGCACATGTCCTCGTATTCAGCAAGGGGAATTGATGAATGTTATCAGTGATGGGTTTTTTTTAACCCGTCGTGCGCAAGTCCTTTCGCAACTGGGATGCGCAAAGTCCTTTCGCAACTGGGATGCGCAAGTCCTTTCGCAAGTAGGATGCGCAAAAGAGTTTCCTAAAACTATAAAAAAGGGTCCCTAGAGTTTTTTTATGGCATGTTGTGTTGATGAGAAAAATACAAGAGGGCTATCAAAGGTGAGAGAGAGAGGGAGAAAGAGAGAGAGGAAGCTTGTAGAAGGGAGGTTATGCTCGTGGAGGTGATCTACGGTGCAGTCTATATCTCTGCGCTCCTACGTCCTCGTAATCGGTGAGATCTCTCTGGTTTTCTTTATTCTTTCATTATTCATCCACTCCTGCGTGAGTGAAGAAGGTTGTAAACGTTCTACTTCATAGTGGATTGTTGATCTGGACGAGGTCCCGTGGTTTTTACCTCTTTGAGGGTTTTCCACGTAAAATTCTCTTGTGTGGTGTGTGATTGATGCATTGATTGTTTTCATTGCTTTATTATCCATAATTCTGGTTTGTTTTGGAGGGCTAGATCCTAAGGTTTTGTGTAAGGCCCCCAACAAAGTGGTATCAGAGCTAAGTTCATTGAATGGGTAGGATCGGTTTTGAATTATGGAAGGTGGCTCAAGGATGATCAGCCTCAATGGTTCTAACTGGACCATATGGAAGGCTAAGATGGAGGACTTGCTTTATTGTAAGGACCTATATTCTCCAATCTTAGGCATATCAGCAAAATTCAAGGATATGACTGATGATGATTGGAAGAAGACGGACTGAAAGGCGGTGGGGTTTATTAGACAATGGTTGGATGATTCTGTGTTCCACCATGTGTCTACGGAAACCTCAGCCGCAAGCCTATGGCTAAAATTACAAGGGCTGTATGAGAGGAAGACAGCCAGTAATAAGATATTTCTGATAAGGCGACTTGTGAATCTCAAGTTCAAAGATGGTTGTTCTGTGGCCGAGCACATGAATGAGGTCAGCAATATAGTGAACCAACTCACCTCTATGAAGATGGTCTTGGATGATGAATTGCAGGCTTTACTATTGCTTAGTTCATTGCCTGACAGTTGGGAGACATTGGTGGTGTCTCTAAGTAACTCCACGCCAGACGGAAAGATATCCATGGAACAGGTAACTAGTTGTCTCTTCAATGAGGAGACAAGGAGGAAGTCTCATGGGTCTACTCAGCAAGAGGATCTTGTGATGCAGGAACGGGAGAGGAAAGAACAGGAAGGGCGGAAAGGCCCGAGATAAATTAAGAGGCAAGTCGAGTAACAGAAAAGATTTTAAATGCTGGAATTGTGGCAAGAAGGGCCACTACAAGCATAAATGTCGTGGTAAGAAGAACGGCAAGAAAGGAAAAGGGAAGGAAGATTAATCAGATTCCACTGCGGTCACTTCAGATGGTGACGTTGTAGTTATTCTTTCTGCAGATCATGATGTATGTCTCACGGCTACGAGTCAGGACACTGACTGGGTGGTTGACTTGGGAGCTTCTTTTCATGCGACTCCACACAGGGACTCCTTCACAAGCTACAAGTCAGGTGACTATGGGACTCTGAAGATGGGAAATTCTGACGTATCAAAAATCGTGGGAGTCGGTGATATTTGTGTGAAGACCGATATGGGCTGCATATTGGTTCTCAGGGATGTGAGGCATATCCCAAACCTTTGCCTCAACTTGATGTCGACGGGAAGGTTGGATGATGATGGCTATGAAAGCCGGTTTGTTGGTGGACGATGGAAGCTCATTAAGGGTTCGTTAATCGTGGGCAGAGGAAAGAAGTGTTGCACCCTTTACAAGGCAAGTGTCAGTATGTGTAAGGGTGGGTTGAACGCAGCGGAAGATTCAGCTATTGACATGTGGCACAGGCGTCTAGGCCACATGAGTGAAAAAGGGCTTCAGCTACTAGCGAGGAAGCAGCTCCTTCCAGACGTGACAAGTATACCTCTCAAAACTTGTCTTGATTGTTTATTAGGGAAACAGCATAGAGTTTCATTTGTTAAAACTGCTTCTCATGTTAAAGTGCATGCATTAGATTTGGTTTATTTTGATGTTTGTGGTCCTATGAGGACAAAAACCTTGGGTGGGGCATTGTATTTTGTTACTTTTATAGATGATGCATCTAGGAGGGTTTGGGTTTATACTTTGAAATCCAAGGACGAGTCTTTGGTGTGTTTAAATTGTTTCATGTTATGGTCGAGAGAGAGACAGGTAAATCATTGAAGTGCATCCGCACTGACAATGGTGGTGAATACATTGGCGACTTTCACGAGTACTGCAAGTCCCTGGGTATACGGCATGAACAGACGGTTCCCAAGACCCCCAAAGATAATGGTGTAGCTGAGCGAATGAATCACACCATTGTTGAGAGAATCAGATGTATGTTATCCCATGCGAAGTTGCCCAAGACGTTCTGGGGAGAAGTAATGCACACGGCAGTGTATTTGATAAACAGGTCTCCATCAGCCCCATTAAATGGAGAAGTGCCTGAGAAGGTGTGGGCTGGACATGATCCATCATATAGTTATCTCAGGGTGTTTGGATACAGGGCATCCGTTCACGTACCAAAGGATGAGAGGTCTAAGCTCGATATGAAGATCAGACAGTGTGTGTTCTTAGGGTACGGTGATGAAAAGTTTGGTTATAAATTGTGGGATCCGACTAAGAGGAAGCTCATCAGGAGCAGAGATGTGGTTTTCTTTAAAGATCAGTGTATAGAAGACATTGGTAAGCCAGAAAAGAACCAGCTAGTTCAGGTGAGCTAGAGGACATGGATTCAGTTACTCCTTCCGTGGTGCCTGATGACGGGGGAGTACAGCAAGGTGCAAAGGACGAGAGAGTTCCTTCAGAAGATGGACCAGGGGAGCAGCCCACACTTGATCCACCTGTTGAGCCACAGGTGAGGAGGTCATATAGGGACAGACAGCCGTCCAAGAGGTACTCGCCACATAAGTACATTATGCTAATTGATGGGGGAGAGGCAAAAGATTATTCTGAGGCCCTAGCCGACAAGCATAAGGGGGAGTGGTTGAAAGCTATGCAAGAGGAGATGAAATCCTTGCATAAGAATCACACCTATGATATGGTGAAATTGCCTAAGGGCAAGAAAGCTTTGAGCAACAAGTGGGTGTTCAGAAAGAGGATTGAGCAGAAGAATTCATAGAAGAGGTTCAAGGCCAGACTTGTGGTGAAAGGTTTTGGTCAGAGGAAAGGCATAGACTTCGAGGAGATATTCTCACCAGTGGTAAAGATGACATCTATACGGGTGTTGTTTGGGTTGGCGGCTAGCATGGATCTGGAGATAGAGCAGTTAGATGTTAAAACTGCCTTTCTCCATGGTGACCTGGGAGAAGAGATCTACATGCACCAACGAGAGGGGTTCGAAGTCAAGGGCAAGGAGCATATGGTGTGTAGGTTGAGGAAGAGTTTGTATGGGCTGAAACAGGCTCCACGGCAATGGTACAAGAAGTTTGACTCGTTTATGTTGAAACAGTATGACAGAACGGAGCCAGACCATTGTGTGTTCACGCGCAAGTTCTCAGATGGTGATTTCTTAGTTCCGCTATTATACGATGATGACATGCTCATTATGGGAAAAGACATCAAGAAGATCGACAGGCTGAAACAGGAGTTGGAAAAGTCTTTTTCGATGAAAGACTTGGGCCCGGTTAGACAGATCCTAGGAATGGAGATAACCCGTGATAGAAGCAGCAGGAAGCTCTGGCTGTCACAAGAGCGGTATATTAAGAAAGTCCTAGAGCGGTTCAATATGAATGTAGCGAAGCCGGTCAATATCCACTAGATGGTCACTTCAGATTGAGCGACAGGCAGTGTCCCAAGACAAAGGCAGAAGTGGAAGAGATGCAGAAGATACCCTACGCGTTAGCGGTGGGAAGTTTGATGTATACTATAGTGTGTACACGCCCAGACATAGCATATGCGGTTGGTGTTGTCAGCCGGTATCTTGCCAATCCTAGTAAAGAGCATTGGGCAGCGGTGAAATGGATACTACGATATCTAAGAGGCTCATCCAGGTTGAGCGTATACTATGGTGACGGTAAACCTATGTTAGAGGGCTACACAGATGCAGATATGGTAGGCGACATAGACTCCAGGAAGTCTACATCGGGGTTCATGTTCACGTTTGCAGGGGGAGCGGTTTCTTGGCAGAGCAAGCTACAGAAGGTCATAGCATTGTCAATTACAGAGGCCGAGTACATTGCAGTCACAGAGGCATGTAAAGAGATGCTTTGGATGAAGAGGTTCGTACAAGAACTTAGCCTAAAGCAAGAGGAGCACGTGGTCTATTGCGATAGTCAGAGTGCTATATACTTGAGCAAGAATCTAAGTCAGCATTCCAAGTTAAAGCACATAGAGATTCGGTATCACTGGATCAGGGATACTTTGAAACAGAAGGTGTTACAGCTTGAGAAGGTCCACACGGACGATAGTGGGTCAGATATGATGATCAAGGCCTTGCTCAAGGGCAAGTTTGAGGTTTGTAGAAACCTGGTTGGCTTAAAGAAGGTGAATCCCTCCTGAGTCAAAAAGGGGGAGATTTGATGGGTTTTTTTTGACCTGTCGTGCGTAAGTCCTTTCGCAACTGGGATACGCAAAGTCCTTTCGCAACTGGGATGCGCAAGTCCTTTCGCAAGTAGGATGCGCAAAGGAGTTTCCTAAAACTATAAAAAAGGGTCCCTAGAGTTTTTCTACGGCATGTTGTGTTGATGAGAAAAACACAAGAGGGCTATCAAAGGTGAGAGAGAGGAAGAAAGAGAGAGAGGAAGCTTGTAGAAGGGAGGTTATGCTCGTAGAGGTGATCTACGGTGCAGTCTATATCTCTGCGCTCCTACGTCCTCGTAATCGGTGGGATCTCTCTGGTTTTCTTTATTCTTTCATTGTTCATCCACTCCTGCATGAGTGAAGAAGGTTGTAAACGTTCTACTTCATAGTGGATTGTTGATCTGGACGAGGTCCCGTGGTTTTTACCTCTTTGAGGGTTTTCCACATAAAATTCTCTTGTGTGGTGTGTGATTGATCCATTTATTGTTTTCATTGCTTTATTATCCATAATTCTGGTTTGTTCTGGAGGGCTAGATCCTAAGGTTTTGTGCAAGGCCCCCAACAATCAGATAGGTACTTGTGACTTCTGAGGATTGGAGATTAGTGTCTTGAATGACCTAACTCAGTGGCTGGCTATCTCCTGGCATCTTATTCACAAGGAAGTAAGTAAGATTTGATTTTTGATATATTCGCTACGGATGTAGTTGCAGGGTATTAGTCGAGTATTGGACTCCCTCAGTAACTCTAATGTTATATTTGACTATGTATCCATGTACAAGGGATGGTGAAGAATCAGCGATGAATAGCATTTTTATTTATTTAAATAAAAATGAAATTATTCAAGAAAAAAAGCATTGATAAACAACGACACTTCTTTTATAGCACACTTTTCCAAAACAACCTTTGAATCTATTATAGCTATAATGCAATCGGGACTACTCGAAAACTTTCAATACAGAAAGCAGGCCAGTGGAGAAGATAGCAAATAATCCACCAAATACTCGAGCAACAGAATCATCAGAAAGACAAAAAAGCAACAATCTATAACCATCCTCAAGCCCATATCAACTTCACAACCATAATTAGGCCAAGAATATTAAAGTTGTATTATTTGAAAAGCACTATAAGTAATATGTGTGACACTAAATAGTCAATGAAAAGCTTGACAGGGTGATCAGAATAGCCCAAATTTCCAAGTACAACAGATAAAAAAAATTTTGGGTAAAAAGAATGTTCCATATGATTTAGATACAAAAGGTAACAACTTACAACTGGATGTAGCGCCACAATAGCAAAAATGAAAACCAGAATCAAAGTCATAATGATAAAGAAGGTGTTAAGACCACAATCATGTCCTGAGGGAGAAAACCAGTGGAAGAGCAGCCCCGAGAAGGAAAATGTTGCCACATAACAAAAAGTGAGACAACAAACAATGCCATGTACCTAGATTCAGCATAAAAAACATTAGAAATTTTTAAGAAAGTCATACTCATCAGGAAATTTACAAAAAAGAAAGAAGTATACACATGCTGATCCACAAATTGAAACAAGAGCACCATATCAAGGATGTGAAAAAAAAAAGTCCGAAGGCCGTGCAGCTAGAGCATCAAGAGAGGAAAATAGAAATTCAGTTTTGGTTCCATCGCCAATTGAAATTTGCATTTGTTTCACACACCTTTTTCTTTGGGAAATCCCATAATAGTGGCATCTCTAAGTTGGAGGTCTCACGGATTATACCTTTTGGTAATGAATCAGTCCCATAAGGCCGACATCGACCCTGAAACAACAGAAGAATGCATAGTATAGTAAACAATACTAACATTTCATTCATGAGAAAATGCAACGAAATTGAGCCCCTACGAAAGTGTCGTACTTTGCATCTATTATCAGATTGAGTAATTGGCAACGGATCAACCTTGATCAGCTCCCATTTTGATATTCTCTGCACAATGGATCCCAAAATGCTTTGAATGTGAGATGTGTTTCCAAGATATTGAAATACATGAAACATACATGCTTCAACAACAAAATATAGATATAAATAAAAATAAAAACTTGAATCAACATGACCAAAAACCTGAATCAAGCTTTTAAAATTGAGTGAAAAGCTGCACTTGTGGCTATACTAATTTGTGATTTTGGAATTTCTACTCTTAGTAGATTTCCAAAAATCACAAAATGGGGATGCTAATAAGCAGATTGCTGAATATGTGGCAGATTCAGCAGATTCTGCCCTTTTGTATCATTTTTTATCACAAAATGATACAGAAGGGCAGAAAAGAAAATAGCCTGGAGAATGTTTGGAATATTTTGTGTTCACATGTCCATTTTGTGATCAAATAGAGTCCAGTGTTACATGTGGCACACCCCAGATAAATGAATCACCATATCCAAGCAAGATATGCTCCATCCTGATCATTCTTTAAACATCCTCCCTATGATCCGATATTAACCTTATAGATAAAAATAAATAAATAAAAACCACACACACATACACTAAAATCTGCCCTTTTTACTCATGGTGTAAAAGCTAACAATATCTAGGCAGAAACTCATATGCCACACTCAACATTCTTTGTTTCCCAGACAAGCATTCTCATGATTTTGGCAAAAGTTCAACAACTAGCTACTATCTGAGATTAACACCCCTTAACCTAACCTCCATTCATTAGTTTTTCAAGAGAAAAATAGGACAAATCTTTAAAAATCAAACACATCTAAAACTGAGGTGGGTCACACGAAACTAGAGAGTTGGAACAGAAACGTCCACTGTTGAAACCTTCCTAGACCCGATCATGGTGTTTATATGAAATCCAAACCGTTCATAGGGTAATCACCACTCCGATAAACTGTAGGAATAAATATCATCCAGATACATAACTTATGTGACCTCACAAAGTTTCCAATGGTGGACGTTCCAACCCTGCTATTTTGTGTGGTAGGGCCAACTGAGATGTGTTTCAAACATCTAACCCATCTGCTATATGTGTCCAACTTAGATGAAGGGTTAGGGTTTTTACCTTTTAAGCTTTAAGGAAGAGAACGAGATGAGTTTGAGTTGAGCCCTGATCACAAATTGGGTTCCCGATCTCTCGAGGAGAGAGAGAGAGAGAGAGAGAGAGAGAGAGAGAGAGAGAGAGAGGATCCGAGAGAGACTGAGAGAGGGAGAGGATGCGTGAGAGAGAGAGGGCCGAGAGAGACAGAGAGAGATAGAGGATGCGCGAGAAAGGACCGAGAGAGACGGAGAGATACAAGATGCGAGTAGTCACTGCTCACGGAGACGGACAGACGTGGATTTAAGAAAGACTTTGGCAGGAAGTTTTGCACAAAATTCTGTGTGGGTCCTACTTTGTTGTTTGTGTGAAATCTAAACCCTCTATCCATTTTTTAAGCTAATTTTATGACGTGGGACCAAAATCGAGGAGGATCAAAAACTCAAATGGGCCACACGAGAGGAAACAATGGAGATTTAGTGACAACCGTTGAAATATTTATGTCCATAAAAGTTATTGACGATATAATTTTTGTTGGTTTTTTCACTTTATCTAAGTGAAAATGACCTTATAAATGGTTTAGATGGCATATAAACAGCAAGGTAGAGCCTAGGAAGGTTTCAACGGTAGGCATTCCTTTCCCCACTGTTTCATCTCCTATGGCCCACTTGAGTTTTGGATCCTACTCATTTTTGGTAGAATATCTTAAAATGAGGTCAAAAAATGGATGGGCGGCTTTGATTTCTCACAAACATCGCAACGGGCCCCATCTAGAATCCTTGCGCCGGAACTTCATGCTAAAGGCTTTCACATGAAATCCGCGTCCGAGATGGATTGGTGACTCCCCCCTGCACCGGCCCTGTGGTTGGTGGTCGGTGCTCTGTGGGACCCACCATAATGTCTGTGTTTCATCCATTCCGTTCATCCATTTTTACATAGCATTTTATGGCTTTATACAAAAAATAATAGGAATACAAATCTTAGGTGGACCACACCACAGGAAAAAAAAAATGATTGGATATCCACCATTAAAATCCTCCTAAGACCCACTGTACTGTTTATTTGACAGCTAATATGTTGATTAGTCTGTACAGACCCAGATGAAGGGAAACAATAAATATCGGCCTGATCCAAAACTTCCAAAACATTTTTAATGTTCAACGTTCATTCAACACCGTTTCCTGTAACGTGGTTCACTTGAGATTGAGATATACCTTATTTTTTCTTTCATACCATAAAATGATCTATAAAAATAGATGTATGGAATGGATGAAATACATAAATCATGATGGGTCCATAGCGCACCGAAAACCAGCCAATTGCTGGTGGCAGGGGGAGCAGCCAATCCGTTTCCGTCGCTGACATAGGGCGTCTCTTGGACGCCCTACAGTCAGTGACGTCACCAAGTTTTGTGGGCCCCACTATAATGTATTTGTTATATTCACGCCGTCCATCCATTTTGAGATATCATTTTAAGTCATGAGCCAAAGAATGAGGCAGATAAAAATCTGTTGTGGACCCCACCATAGAAAACAGCGGGGATAGTGATTTCCACCATTGAAACTATGTTAAGGCCCATCGTAATGTTTATTTGAAATCCAACCAGTTAAAAAGTTAAAAAATACATGAAATATCAGAAAACACAAATATCATCTTCATATAAAACTTTTACTGCCTTTCGTAGGTTTTAATGGTGGACGTCACTGTCCCACTGTTTTCTATGTTGGGGTCCACTAGAGCTTTGGATTTAACTCGTTCTCTGGATATTGCCCTAAAATGATCTCTACAAATGGATGGAAGGTGTGGATATAAAACATACATCATGGTGGGACCCAAAAAGAGGTATATAAATATCAAGTGGACCACACCATATGAAAACAATAGTGATTGGATATCCTTCATTAAAATCCTCGTAAGGTCCACTGTACCGTTTATTTGGCATCCAATCTATTTATTAGGTCATACAGGCCTAGATGAAGGGGGGAAACAAAAATCATCTCGATCCATAACTTTTATGGCCCCCGAAATGTTTTTAATAGTTGATGCTCATTTAACACTGTTTCCTGTAATGTGGTCCATTTCAAATTGGGATATAGCTCATTGTTGGTCTCATGCCGTAAGATGATCTTTAAAAATAAATGGACGGCATGGATTAAACACATACATCATGGTGGGGCCCACATAGCACCAACCACTAGCCATTGGCTAGTGTCAGGAGAAGTAGCCAATCTGTTCCCCTTATTTGTGGTGCGGTCTATTTAATCTTTGGATATGATTCATTTTTTGGATAATTCTCTAAAATGATCTCCAAAAATGGATGAACGGTGTGGGTTGATCCTAAATTTTTGATAAATCCAAAACTCAAGTGGGCCATGCCACACGAAACAATGCGAAATAATGATTTCCACCGTTGATACCCTCTTTGGGCCCACAATAATGTTTATTTGTCATCCAACCGGTTCATAATATAAAAAAGATATGAATGAAGACAAAACACAAACATCGGCTTGATCCAAAACTTCTATGGCCTCCAAGAAATTTTCAATGGTAGAGGTTAAATCACACTATTTCATGTGGTGTGGTCCACTTGAGCTTTGGACATGATTCCTTTTTGTTCTTTAGACCCCAAATCATCTGTTAACATGGATGAACGGAGTGGATAAAATAAATAATTAATGGTAGACCCCACAAAGTTAACTTAGGGTAATTAGTAAATCACCTAAATGGAGTGGAGAGGGGTTTCCTTTCATAATCATATATTGGGTTTGCCTAAATGTGATTTAGATATCCAACCCACTCATTATGTGTGTCCCGCTTGGATGAGGGGTCAGACCAAGTTTCAGCCGCATCTAAAACTCACGTGGGCCGCTCTAAGTTCTTTTATATTTTTTAGGATGTCTTCACATGGTTTTAGATGGCATAGCCCACTTGAGTTTCATATACGGATGATTTTTTACATATCTCATAACCTGAAGGGGAGACATTAAATTCATGGTGTTGATATTCGACACACATTATGATGGGGCCTACAAAACTTACATCAACACTTATGTTCTCACGAGGTCAATAAAGTTGGGTCACAATTTTGACCAAAATATTTGCCCCATTTTACCTGTCTGGTCCATTCACTCTATTTTTTCTGATCAATACTCAATTTCATTAGTTATTCTTCCCGATCAAGTTACATATGAAAAAGATATTAAGCATACAAATTAATCAACAATTTTAGTGAAATTTGATTTAAACATTTGAAGTTATTTACTCTTCAATATGAACTAGATTGTCCAAAAATGGTTAAAGGTACAATTAGTGGATGTGCCTAATAATTTAGTAATTTTTTTTTTCAAACATAAATTTAAATTTCCATTTAAAAATAACATTCTTTTATAAAATGTATATTTTTGAAAACATTTTAACAAAATAAAATATTTTAAATTATAAATTATTTCTTTAAAAAAAATACAAATTCTGAATTTTTATTTTCAAAATTTCTAAATATTTTCTCATATTTTAAATTGTTTCTCAATAATTTCAAAATGCCGATTTTCTTTTCTTCAAAAGCATCATTTTACTTTCAAAAATTTTCTCAAACATTGTTAAAATTTTAAACTTCTCAATATTCTTTTTCATGTGATATTACAAATCATTTAAATATTACTTTTTAATTATAAAAAATAAAAAAATTTCTACTCATATAATATAAAAACTATATATATATATATATATATATATATATATATATATATATATAGAAAAACAGGGGATTATTACTGACGGCTTTTGTTCATCGGTAAAACAATTAGCGACTGTTATCTGCGGTCGGGGAAAATTTTTAATATCAATTTTTACCTACGAAATTAATCGTTGGTAAAAACATTTTTTTTCGGAAATGTTTTGGTCTTAGCGGGAACTTTTTTGACGGTTTTGGGGACATGCTTTTTTGAACCTTTTCCTGCGATTTTAGTTCGTCGGAAAAACTAATGCTTTGGCGGGAACCTTTTACCGACGGTTTTAGTTCGTCGGAAAAACTGTCGTTCTTTGGTCGAAGGCGGGAACCTTTTCCTGACGGTTCATCAGTGATAACAGTATCGGATTTTTGCGGACGGTTGATGTCCGTCGGTAAAAACACATTTACCAACGAAACTGTATTTCATTGGTACTAACGTACTACTGGATTTGTGTCGTCGTGTAATGTCCAACAGGAAAAACACTTTTGCCAACGAAGATGGATGTAGTTGGTAATTACATTAATTGTACCAGATTTTTGCCGACGGTTCATGTCCGTCGGGAAAAACACTTACCTACGAATAAGGAAATTTCGTTAGTAAAAATAAATTTTTTGAATTTTTTTCAAAAAATAAAAATAACCATTACCAACGAAAATTGACGTCGGTGAAAGTTTACTTTTACCTACGAAATTACAATTTTCATCGGTAAAAGTAGACTTTTACCTACGAAATTAAAATTTCGTCTGTAAAAGTAAACTTTTACCAACGAAAATAATTTTCGTTGGTAAAAGTTCTTTTTACCTACGAAAAAAAAATCGTCGGTAAAAGTTTCGTAGGTAAAAATCCTATTTCTTGTAGTGTAGGGTGAAAGAGCTTATATGAATACTGTAAGACCCCTAGAACCATTCCCAGACCAAGCCCAATTTAAAACTCAATCCAAGCCCAAGCCTAAGCCCATTTAACATTAGGACCATAATAAAGCAAAGGGAACCAAAGAAAAGGGATACCCAGACCTCATAAGGGCCCCAAATTCACGTAGTAGATAGAAGAGAGAAATAAAAACCCTCTTCGAGAGTCCTGCTCGGGCTGAAATGACCCTTTTGCTATTAGTTTTCTACTATGATGCCCTCTATCAAGCCCCTTAGCCAATAAGGTGTTGCCATGTGGCACACCATACCCTCAATCAATCATAGCCTACCAAATCCTTTATAGCCCGTAAACTTTTCCAAAATCACAAAACTTCCATCCCCCACACCTATAAATACCACCTCCTTTTTATTTCTAAACCATATTCCATTCATTAATTTTTTATCTCTCATCTCTTACCTCTTATCTTCCTTAACCAACAATCACTCATCCACCAAGGAGAGTGTGAGAGTGAAAGGAGAGGAATTGTCACACCCTGAAATTTGGCATCAGAGTATAGATATTCTGATCCCAAGTTCCCAGGTGTAAAGCTGGTAAAAATACACATGGGCGAGTTCCCATGTGCCCACGTAGTTCGATTAACATTCACCTATAATCAATAATCAGAGTATCTTAAAATCGACGGCATTAAAGGTTAAGTAGAAATAACTGAACTTAGAAATATTTAAAATGTACAGTTACAAAAGTGGTGTCCGCCCAAATGGGGACTACACAAGCCATAATATACATGTCCAAAATAAAAGAAAAATATAAAGTATTCTGCTTTCACCCAACTCTCCTAAAATATCACGACAGTGAAACGAGTCAATCAATGTTTGCTCATTTGAGATCTTGATGGCACCTGTATCAAATATATCATTTGGTTTGTGTTTTAAAATGCTGTCGTAGGTAGGAGTGAGCGAGTAACTAACTCAGTGGTACCATTTTTTAAGTTTCATATGTTATCAACACAATCAAGCATATGCAATTATAGCATTACAAAACAAACAATTCTTAAGTTAATAATTTAAATGCATGGATGACATGATGATATATATGTGCAATGGTTGTCCCATAGTACAACCCAACGATATTTACCATGATGATGCCCGGGAAAACAACAATCCTAAACTTTTCACACTGACGCTATTATTAATGAGGATGTCAATATATGCACAATGGTTGGCCCAAAACACAACCCAATAATGGAATAATATGCATGATTAGCCAAGTATTTATTATTTTTAGTTTAAACAGTAAGTTGGCGAAGATAGGATACCTCCATTCTATCAAAAGTCGTTAAACAGATCCATGTAACTCGTGGCGGCACATTGCGGCCCCTCACCAGTGTCCGTTGATCTAAATTTGAGTTCATTACTCAATAGTTCACATAACTTAATCTGATTGATAGTAGGACTCGTCACCCAAGGACATTCGCAATTAGTGAAAATGTCATCACCTAAGCCCCAAATGTGGAAAAGGCATGCCACCCTATATCATTAAGAACATAATAAGGCTGTGGCATTCATTGGTGCTCGATGGTCGCTACGGGGAGGCTCGTCACTTAATGTTTTACTAACATATTCGGCTTATCACCTAATGTTTTGTTGATGTAGCAGGCACGTCACCCAAGCATAGGCCGACAGCTAGGACACAGTATCCCATACCACCATGCTCGGCTTATGAGTCTTTGTAAGATCATAATGCACAACGGTTATGAATGGACTTAATCATGGGTAACAATGGTATCTTAGATTCCATTGAATGTTTTACAACCACCAAACATAAGAATGATCGAGCCAAGCAATGGACTGATTTGATTGACAATGGAGGACCCACATAAAACTGGCATTGGGTGCAGAACGGCCCAGTAGCTCCAACTACTATCGGTCGTCCGTGTTCAACCTCGTTCGGCCATATAAGTTTGGAATAGCCAACCCAAAGTGGGCCATCCACTTTCTTAAGTGATTTGCATGACTCGACGCACACAATAACAATTCAAATTTGTAATACATAATCATAATCGCAAAATAACTTATTACCACAATAGGTTATATCAATTTAAAAAATGTATGAATTAGTACGCTCTAACGTATATCAATATAATATAATCCAACGTATATCAACAACAAAAATCAATACCCCATCAGTATATATCAATGAAGTACATATACGAATCATTACAATCTAATGCATATCAATACAATCCAACATAGACTAAGAAGACTTATCAATTAGCATAAAAAACTCTAACAATAGGAATTTTACTTTGCTCAAGTATTTCACCAAACATGTTGGCTACCAACTTCGAATAACATTTGTGATGCAATAATAAAGTAATATAAACACAAATGACATATGAAATCCTAATAATAATAAAAAAAATCATTATCTAACACTATCAATGGTTGATTTTATTTTTTATTTTTTAAAAAGAAACCTCAAAAGAATAGTCCGCACCTTAAGAAGGAATTTCCTAATTTGTGAGTATTTAGGGTTAGGATTTTTTTGGAGAAACACCAATTCATATGTAAACACTAAGAACTATGTGAGATTCATGCAATTTATCTTAGAAAAACCTAAGTCAGGAAGTATGGTTCTTTTCTTACCTCCAATCGCTAGTAAGAGTGAATTCGGTAGAGGAAAACGGTAGCGGCTAGAGCTTTGATTGGAGGGAATCGATGAAAAAAGTATCAATCCCCCCCCCCCCCTCTCGTTCTCTTCTCTCACGCATGGTAGGGCATGAAATTCATATGGAGAGAGGGGTCTTTTATAGTACCAGAAGTGGTGATTTAGCCCTAGGGTTGTGCACGAACCAAGTTAGCTATGTTAGCTCACTCTACTCAACTCAAAAAAGCTCGATTCAATTCAGTTTGAAACTGAGTTTGAGCCGAGTCGAACAGATTTTTTGAGCTCGAAAAAATTTCGAACCAAGTTCGATCTTGCTCGAGCTCAAGCTCGACTTGAATCGAACCCAACTCGAATTGAACTCGGATCGAACTAGTTCACTGACTAGGTTACTTTGATATTGATGTTGCTCACCAAGTGTTTGATGAAATGACTCAACGAAGTGTCGGCTGGTGGTAAGGAAGGTATGTTTCATCAAATAAATACCCTTTTTTTCTTGATTTTGATGTTTCCTACAAGGTGTTTGATGAAATACCTATAAAACTGTTGCTGGTGTTTTACATATAGTCAGAATTTGAAGGTGCAGTCCATCTGTTTGTGAAAATATTGTATAGGAGAACTTGGCTCGAACTGGCCTGAGCTGCTCACCGAACCAGTCGAGCTGGCCAATTAGGCTCAAGGACTGAGCTAAGCCGAGTTCAAGCTGAGGTCAGTTAGTGGCTGAGCCGAGTCTAGCTGTGCCAAGCTTGACTCGGATCGACTCGTGTACACCTCTAGGCACTATAAAGTAACTGGGGTTTTCAAATCCAGGGGGTTTCAAATCCCCTCAACCAGGGGGTTTGAAATCCAATGTGAGACTTTGGATTAATCTAAAATCATTCACATAGTTGCATGTGTAACATATGTATCACTAGACTCTTAATCTATTGGACACATGACCTACTAAAGATATCCTAAAATAATTATATTATCAATTACATCACTATAATTACTTTAATATGATGATCAACACTGTCCAAACATTGTCCATGTAAATCAACGGTTAAAAATCATTGGTTAGTCACTTAGACGTGATGTTGTACTTGTGGCCCATCCGAGAGTCGAGGTCATGGGGTTGCAGAGAGAGAGGAGAGAGAGAGAGAGAGAGAGAGAGAGAGAGAGAGAGTCGGGGTTGTGGAGTTGCACACAGAGAGAGAGAGAGAGTCAAGGGCGGGGAGAGGGAACGAGTAGAAATGGGCTAGGGCTTTTAAAAAAAAGATTTATAGGGTTCCTTTGCCAGTGCCTATTTTTAATTAGCGCCGACAAACGCCCCCCCAAAGCGTTCGTAAAACCCAACTTTGTTGTAGTGTAGGTACCATCTTTGTCATACGAACGTACGATCTATACTTCACAAAACTTGATAAAATACAAGGGAAATATAAGGGATTTGGTTAGTTCTTATATTGAATGGTATAATGAATGGATGATATGTTGTGTGATAATGCGATACCCACTTTAGGAGAGGGATAAGAGGAATTCTCCGCCCAAACCCACCTGACTTGAGAAGTTATAAGACTCCAGTTAATCCGAGTTATTTTATGGGTAGAATCTGAGGAACAGTTAAGCCACGAAGCATACACTTGAATAAAATAGCGTGGTGGGTGTAAGATATGCATGGAATGTGTTGACACCCATTTTTGGCAGCCTAACATGGACCAATAGAGAGCTGCCACGTGTTGACAATACGAGGTTAGTACTATTTGCTCAATGTTCCTTTACATATTTTGTTATTAATGCGGAAGCAAATACCCTTACGCATGCTTTTAAAGAAGCAAATCGACATATGTCATGTGGCCACAAGTAAATGTGCTAATTAATAAGGCATCATACCCAGCACGCCACCGAGAGAACATATCTTATCATATATCTGGCTATTATACACTTGACGAGGCCGACTCATCGAGAGAATGTATCTTATCAAATATCTGGCTATGATATACTCGGCGAAATCGTCTCTCACAGTCCTTCCAAAATGGAAGATCTTTTCATAGATGTTCAGAGAGTCTCTAGCATGATAAACAGTTCCGAATATAGGGAGATTGACTGGTTTCCAAGCAAACTCAGTTATGGTTTGGAACTAAATCGGGAGAAAATGGATAACGACTATATTAGAACTCAAGTTATATATTGATTAGAATAAAAAGAATGGGAGAGCTTGAATACCCGATCATGTAGTCGTGGTTCAATTAGGATCAAGAGAATGAGAAAACTAGATGGAAGATCTAATTCGACACAACTCTTATAATAGATTGGTATCAGGAGGATGTTGTCCATCTAGCACTACAAACCATCGTGGGGTGGAAGGTTAAATGTAGGTGGTGGTTTGATTTGGACCATCCAACACCTTGATTAGAAGTGCATGAGGTGGGCCACGAGGTGAATGGGCATGATCTATTAGTAATTTCCTAATCAATCCGATTAGTGGGCCACAAACATCTTTATCAAATAGATCAACTGTGAGAAGCGAGTCCTACAAGCCAGCGGTTCCCAATCCATTAAGGAGATTTTCTTATCCAAAAAATACGTTGTAAATGCGAAAGATTCAGAATCAACAAGGAAACCCAACGAGGGTTCTACCTCCTCGATAAGCTATAAAAAGAGAACATGAAGAAGAACTCAAATTCTTATGCCAAACACATCTATCTACTTTTCAATTAATCTTTCTTCGCATAACCTAGCCTAATTATAACATAGATTGTTACGGATTAGCAGCTCCTACTACGATAATATACGAGTAAATTAAATATCTGCAACTTTAAGTTGTTGTATTATGATCAACTGAATTCCAATTTAGGTGATCATACCAATCCAGTCACATCCTACTGACCATCCGCCTCGATCGTCTATTCTGATAGATATTGTTTATTTTATTTTCTTAGTTGTTTAATACTTTGTCAAATATAATGGGTCATATACTCAAATGTTAATAAAATTGGTATTGTTTAATGTTCCTTTGTTTTATCTGTTTATCTTTATTCCTTTGAGAATATTAAGCTAAATATCACGCCTCAAAATTCGACACCTGAGTATAGAGACTTCGATCCCAAGTTCCCGGGTATGAACCTAGCAAAAATACACGTGGACAAGTTCCCACGTACTCGTGCAGTCCGTTTAACATTCACCTATGATCAATTATCAAAGTAGCTTTAAATCAACGACATTAGAAGTTAAGCAGGGATAATTAAACCTATAAATATATAGCTAATATTCAAAATGTGCAATTTTAAAAGTGGTGTTGACCCAAATGAGGACTACACAAGCCATAATACACATGTATAAAAGAAAAAGAAAAATGTAAAGTATTTTATTTTCGGTCAACACTCTAAAACATCATGATGATTGTGCAAACCAATCTATGCCTACACATTTGAGATCTCGATGGTACCTGCATCAATAATATCTTATGGTTGGTGTTTTGAAATATCATCCCAGGTGGGAGTGAGTAGCTAATACATTAGTACCATTATCTACGTTACACATGTTATTAACAAAATCAAGTACAGATAATGATAGCATAACAAAACAAACAATTAGATATCTAGTCTTTTTTATGTGAATGAATGCAATGATATGATGATGCATGATCTTCACAATCCAACATCCCTCAACAAGTGACTTCAATATCTATTTCGCAGAATGTTAACACTCCCTTATCATGTGACTTCAACACCATTTACAAATCACCTAACCAAATAATTATTAATCATATTTCAAGCAGCAATTTGACGAAGCCAAAATACCACTATTATATCATGAGTCTTTACCTGAATCACATGGCTCGATGAGGCCATAGCGGCTCCATGACAATGGGGCCTAGAAAAAATTGGCATTGGTGCGAATCATCCCATATAACTCCAACTATTGTCGATCATCTGTGTTTAACCTCATTCTACTGTATAAGTCTTAGATAGGCAACCCAAGGTGGGTCATCCTCTTACTTAACATTTTGTAGAGCGCTATCCACATGACTACAAATCAGATTATCAAATTAATGCATAAACATAATCATGAAGCAACTTAATACTACAATAGGGTGCATCGACTGAACAAATGTACGAATCAATATAATTCAGTATACATCAATACAATCCAACTTATATCAACAACACTTATCAATTGGCATATAATAGTTCTAACAGTAGGAATTTCATCTTGTTTAAGCATTTCATCAAACATATTAGTTACCAACTTTAAATAATGTTAGGAATGCAATAATAAAGCTATCTAAACAAAAATAACATATGAAATCCTAACAGTAACAATTTTTATTTTTATTTTTATCTAACACTATTAAGGGTTTTTTTTTAGTTAGCTTGTTAGTACACCCACTGTCAGATCACACTTCACTGTTAGCCACCTCCACTAGGGAATCTATGTCAGGACCTCAGTGTTGAAACGAGGTATCTTTCACTTAGTCTACCACTTATGCTATGGATCAAGGGTTGATAAGAAGCAAACTTAGAAGAATGGTTCACATCTTAAAGGATTTCACCCAACCAACTCGCACTTCTAGGGTTAGGGTTTTAGGGAAGATCACTGAAACCTAATCAACACACAAGTATTGTAAGATTTTTGAAGCTTAACATAAGAAGACCTAGATAAGGAAGTAGGATTCGTTTCCTACATTCGATTATCGACGAAAGAGATCCAGCAAAGGATCTAGGAGCATTCGCATTTGTGATAAAAGGGATGAAATGGCAAAGGTGCACAACCGTCATATTTTTTTATTTCTCTCTCTCTCTCTCTCTCTCCCCGTCTTTTTCTCTCTTTCTTTCCCAAGCTTAGGGAAAAAATTCATATGGGGAAAGGGGGAATGAAATAATTGATTATTTATGTTACCAGAAAGGGTGTTAATAACCCCAACAGCTAGGTATTTACTATTATACCCTTATAAAAGGTTGTTTACACCTTTAGGGTCCACTTAGGGATTTACGGGTTAATATACGTCATGTGGTAGTTGACCCTAGTGATGATCTATGCATGGATACGATCGGTTCACCATTTGGATGCATTGATTGATGGGTATGGTTCGAAGTCAATTCAATGGTTATCGATCATCAATTTGGGCCATGACTATAGAAATGGGTGCAAGGTATTAACTTAGATTGGTGCCCTAAATTTAGTCACAATTTGACGATCCAAAGGCCACAACTTGGGCAAAGTGTGAATGAAGTCTTTTAACTTAAGTTCATGTTATTTCTTAAGGCCTTCGCATATCCCATGCGTTCGGCTTGCGAGCCTAAGTTGAACTATTTTAGACGTGATCTCGACTCAATGTCTGTGATGGACGTCAAGCCCACTAAGACGAATGTTTCGTTAATTTAGGTGTTTCTAAAATAAAGCAATCAACAAAATTTATCTTGTGCGATTAGGTAGGTTGGATTACCTAAGTTTACAAAGTGAGTTATTCGCAATAAGCGAAAATGGTAATTCAGTCATAATTGCTATAAGTTATTGATTTGAAGGTCATAGGATACTTTGGTCAATTCAATTAATGTATATGGGATGATTCAAATTTAATCCATCAGTTATCTTAGCTTTAGGTAGGCCTTCATTAAGCTGTAATTATCTTAATCAATCGGTGGTGGGTCGATTAGATCTGGGTCCTAGATGAATAGATCATAAGGCTAGACTTGAGGTTTTACTGATCGAGCGGATTTAATAGTTTCTTAAGGGTATGTAATTGAATTTTTACAGTTCAATTTATTTTTAAAGGCTTTGTTTGAAGTTTTATCAAGGTCTGATACTTAGAGACATGTTTTCATACATTATACTAAAGTACAGCGGAAAGAACAAGTCCTCGAGTCCATTGACACAAGGTAAAGAGAATCCATTCGAAAGGGCTAACCCCCACCTCTTCAGAAATCACCTGATTGCTGATCACAATTGGTGGTTGAGAGGATAGTCGGATCACTGTGTCCAATCTCTAATCAAGTTGACTAAATGCGGGGGACACTAGTAGTTCAATCAAACATTGAGTCGAGTAGACTCTGACACCCCACGTGTTTGATTAAATTGACACAACATAATGCAAGGGTGATGTGATTACAACGTCTTGTTCCTAATCAATTTTAAGTTTTTTATGGGCAAGATCTAGAATTTCGACAAGCAACAGAGCATTCACTCGGGTGGAATAGGAGAACAAGGGAGTTAGAGATGAAGTGATGATACACAGTGCTAATGCAGGAATGCATAAAGCTGATCTAAGCTGGGCAAAGTGGGTGAACGAGTTGTTATAAGGATCAATTGGAGTAGGTTGGATTGGCTTTTCAGTGGCTCGGGTAGATCGGATGTAGGCTTAGCGGGACTAACCCAAAGTTAGAATGGATTCTTGTAATGTCCTTAATTTTTGCTATTTTGGATTTAAAAAATCCTCAAAATCATTTTTGCTAAAATTATCTTATCTTGTCACTTAATGATCTTTAATATTTGATCTTAGGTTATACACGGGTGTTACCAGTAAAGAACCGCATAAATTTGATTAATTAACCGTAAGAAGCTTGCGAATACACCCGATCACCAAAACCTCAGGTCTAGCCTTGTGATCTAACTACTTAAGGCCCTGATTTAGCCCACCTATCTCTGACTAATCAAGACAACCGTAACTAAATAAAAGTCTACCTAAAGCTAAGATAACTTATGGATTAAATCTAAACCGTCCCATGCACATAAATCAGATTGGTTGAAGTGTCCTATGATTTTCAAATCAATGATTTAGGATGATTAGGACTAATTTCTACTCATTGTGAATAGCTCATATCACAAATTTAGGTAATCCAAACCTAGCTAATAACACATGATAAATTTTATTAATTATTTTATTCACAAAATGTCTTGATTATCTAAACAAGCTCTACCGCTCATTGGTGGGCCGCTAGATGCGATACTGTGAAAAGATGCTCATCTTAGCGAGCTTACCATCGATTGCAAGACATCAAGCTGAGATCATGTCTCAAATCGCCTAACTTTGACTCACAAGACCAGTGTATGACATGTGTGAATATTTCTGAAAATATCCAGGAACTTAAGTTAATTTTTATATCGGATCTTTGCCAAAGTTGTGGTTTTCAGACCATTAGATCGTGAATAAATTTAGGGTACTAACCTAAATTAATATCATACACACATCCATTTGGCCATGACCCAGATCAATTATCGGTAATCGTCAAACTGACTTCTAATTATACTTATGGATCATCGCATCCAAATGGTAGGTCGATCGTATTCATACGTAGATCATCACTAGGGCTAACTATCATATGGTGTAGATCGACCTGTCACCTCCAAGTGGGCCCTAATAGTTAGAAACAACCTTTTATATGGTTACTATATAAAATACCAAGCCACAAGGGCCAAATGGGGCTGTACACGAACCAATTTATCTCGGTTAGCTTGCTAGCCTCGACTCGAAAAAGCTCAATTTAACTCGGTTTGAAACTGAGTTTGAGCCAAGTCGAGCTAATTTTTTTAACTCGAAAAAATTTCGAACCGAGTTCGAGCTTGCCTGAGCTCAACAAGGTAAGTCATCTTCTTCATTGGTCCTTCATATCCAATGCACAGTAGATCCTTTGGCAATTCTGCAATAAGAACTTACAGTTGGTATCAGAGACACTGAGGATCAATTCAGTATTAGGGATTTTGATTCACATATTAGAGATTAGGAATTTTGATTCCCATATCAATTACATATAAATCATTAAAGATTGCCAAATAAACTACAGGCTTCAGTTACATGTGACCTAAAATTTTTAATAAGCTATCATGTTAATTCCTAGAACTCAAAACAAACATGCTTAGATGAAACCGAACCTCTCATGTTGTGGTTGAGAAAAATAGAATTAATGGCCAAAAAAGATCTACCTTATGTTCGACATGTGTATTATATAAAAAAACAAACGAACAAACTTGGCCACCAGTTCACACATTTCCATAGCTTGACCAGCCACGATTTTTGTACTGACATACCAGGTGGGGCCCACCTGAAGAATGGCTTGGATCTCGTATGAACATACCACACAGGCTATATGGATGACTCCTATCGTGCCCCCATATAGTGGTTTGATATTGATAGTAGGACCCCACACGATCATAACACCTGAAAAGTAAGAGCAAGCGTGGTGGGTCACATTCCGGCACAAAAACCAAACCGGTCGATTCATGAAGCTAGCCGCATGTGTTTCATGAGGTTTTCCTCACACCATGTACACTTATTCATTAGCATATATAAAATCAAATGTTTTATGATAGTTAGGATCAGAATGGATCAAATAGCTTACCATTAATCCAACGGCTGGGATTAATGATCACGTCCAACAAATGGGTACATGCAAACCAATTTTTGCTACTGGTAAGAAGAAATCTAATACCATGATCATGTTACTTCGTCAGCTTCCTAAACAAAGCTGCCATCATATATAATTGATGGGGAACTGATGCTAGACGGTTCTACAAATCCATGACGCCTTTACACTATCCAACAGAACGAAGAGCTAAAATGCATCATCCGAATCGTGCCAATATGGGCCTCCGACATCATCTGCTTCATGTCCAATGTCCAACAAGGAACACTCACCATATTGCAAATGTGTGAACCGGCAAAAATGGGCGAACAATGGAACAAGCTACCTATAAACAAACCAGATGGGTATTAGGGTTTTAACATTGCAAGTCCCTAATTAGGATTTTAACATTGTAAATTCCTAATTATGAAATCACCATTGTAAAATCCTAATTAGGGTTTCAACATTGAAGATGCTTGATCTCAAGAGCGAGAGAGAGTGTGAGTGAGAGTTGAGAGAGGGAGAGGGAAACCGAGAGTCATTGTGCCACAAAGGTTGCTTCACCGTGATGGGTAGCTGTTGGAACTGTAGCAGAAGGTGGTTCCGCCACTGAAATATAGGTCGTGGGTTGTAGAGAGAGAGAGAGAGTTGGGGTCGTGGAGTTGCAAAGAGAGAGAGAGTCGGGGGCGGGGAGAGGGATGTAACACCCCGAATTTTTCCCAACCTGGCAATGGACGTCCTTGGACGTAGAACTGCCCTAGGACCTTATTCTGTCATGATTAGGGCGTAATTTAATTAAGTATTAATAACTTGAATCACCTTCTATACAAACTACAAAGACCAGAGTACCACTTCAGGCAGAAATCACTCAGGACCAAATCCTTTAGAAATTAGACGAAATTAACTCAGTGTTAAACTAGATTATCTGAGAAATTCGCTTGAACTACTTTAAATATGAATTGCAAGACCCAAAATATGCAGAATCATCGACGCTACATTACCCTATAATCTAGGATCAATCTTATTACCCAGTTGCTCTCATGAGCATCACGAAACTCCGTATCGGACCTAGACCGCATGTCGAAAGTCCGATTATCGTGAAACTAAATGATTATAACGGCCTTGTTGGGCTTGACAACCATCTCAGAAATCAAGACCTGACTGTGTCCAGAAATGCACAACTTGAGCCCGGAGCGAAGTGTGTGAGAAATGTGAATATTCTTGGAAATAAAATCCAAACTTAAGTAAACTGAGACGTGTCACTTGAGGGCCAAATATAAGGATTCAGACCATCAGAATTTGACCTAAATACACCCTCGGATCATGAGAAATTTCTCACATATGTCAGTGCACTTGTGGCCCTGATCGAGTATCGGTGACCATTGAATTGAAACTGGTCCGCCACGGTCGATCTGTAAATCCGATCGGATCGAAAACTCAGATTGAGCTAGATCTAAGGTTAGGGAGCTTAAGTCTGACTGCACACAGAAAAGGGGCCTCCAGAAGTGCTTCGTTGGGTCGGAACAGACGCCCTTTGGCTATAACCTAAGTATACCATGGCCTTGAGGCCATTCCCATCAGTTCTGGGCCTATATAAGGGCCTTAAACCCTCTCTCTCTCATTCCATACGAATTTTCAACCCTAGGAGAGAGAAGAGAGTAAAGAAAGAAGGAAAGAGAGAAAGTGAGAGAGAAAGTGGGAGAGAGTTCCTGGGATTCGATCCCATCGCTCCACGGACTTAGCCACCATTTCTGCATTGCTATTCTGGTGATTTCGACTCCATTCGTAGGTAAGAAAATTTAACCCTAATCTAATTTAGGGTTTTCAATAGTGTAAGTGATGAAATAGCTAACCTATTTCATGCTATAGGTGACCGTTGTGCCATAGACAAAGGCTTTGTGTTTAAACCGAGTTCGTTACGAGTCTACCGGTGAAAGGTGCGGACTATAAACATTTAGGTTATGGTTTTTAAGGCTTTCAATGTCAGCTAATGATTTATGTCAGACTTGATTACTGTCATATGATCTTAGATATGATATTTACCACATACTACACATATATGAACTATGCTGAGAATATATTGCATTCCATGTGTTTGTTGAAATGTTCGAGTGAAAGTGAAATCATGATTTAGGCTTGCCATGATTATTAACCTATAATACGGGATTGTTATATGTATGACAATCCCCTTGTGAAAGGATTTGTTATAATATATGTCATAACTAATTTAGTCTATATATGTAGTAAAGTGTCGTCTAAGTGTTTGTTGAAATGTTTGAAAGGACTTGAAATTATGATTTATGCTTAACATGATTATTGATTGGGAATACATGATTGTTGTATATGTGGCAACTCCTTTGTGAAAGGGTTGGCTATAATATATGTTATAACTAATTTATTACATGTATGTTAATATGTGTAGTCTAAGTGTTTGATAAAATGTCTGAGTGAGTAAATGTTTGATGTATTGTACTTTCTGAGGGTGTTAAGATAAGATTCTCAACCACCTTAACTATATGTATAGATTCTTTCATGTAACTTAAATCTAACTATATGATTTATGTATGAAATGCATATGTGTGATGATATGACTATCATGTGTAGTGTTTAAATATTTCATAAAATGCTCAAATGATTGTAGTGTTTAAATTGTTTGTTCAATACTGATATGACTATCATGTGTGATTACCTGTTGCGATTGAGAATGATTGGGACTACTACGTAGTCCAGTCAATCGATAATGGTTTACGATCGATGGCCGAACTGTTTTAGTCATGACGGATACTTTCGATGAATTCGAGTCGTACGCTGTTTGTCGACAGTGGTTAGGCCACGCGGAGTTCTTACGCACTTCATGTCGATCAATTCGATGTGCGCTCGTACCAGTCGAGCTTGTCAAGTGTTCACTCCCCAAGTATAGGGTTGTGATGTAGTAATAACTCGGTAAGACCGAGGTCGAATCCACAAGGACTGAAACCTGTACGTTATCTAAAACTAACCAGATCTAGAACTAGAATAAGATGAATTCTAAACCAATTATGATTGAAGAATAATGGTGAAATAAGTATCTAAAACTTAAGAAAATTCAGAGAAAGGAAACTAGGGATTCAGAGGATCCACTTGTAAAGATCAGGGAGATCTTATGCCTGGATTAAAAATCAGGAAAATTAACTGAACTGCCGTTGATAAAGTTTTCAAGAGATGAGAGATATATGAATTAGAATGGATTCCATCACCAAACCATGCCCAGGAGACAAAGCAAACAACAGAATTAAACTAATTACCAACCAATCAATGTATGAAGGTTAGGAAGGGTACCGACATCCAACCATGCCCAGGAGACGATGGTGAACAACAGGGCTTCCTGACGTCATAAACATAAAAAGGCAACAGAAATACTCAAAGCCATCGCAGACCCATTGTAATTTCAGTCACAACAGACCATTAAAGACTAAAAACATTCCCAGATTAAAATTAAATCAAAATCAGTTCAGTCTAAACAAAGGCACAGCAAAGACTCATCCCGTCACGCTACAAGCTTCACCTCTTAGCCCTAGCTAAGAGGTTTAGCCATGCATAAACATGGTGGACTCAAAATTTTAAAAAAAAAATAGCTAAAGGAAAAGAGAAAAAATAAACAAACTCCTTTTTTTTCTGTCTCTTTCTCTCCTCACATCTGCCCCAAGCTCCTAGATGATGATCCGTTCCTCTCTTCTCTCTCTCTCTTTTATAACAACAGCAAGGGAAGCCCGTCCAAGGGAGAGTCCGTGCTGGAGTCCTGGATGGAGGAGAATTTTCGCAGCAACAGCGACGCAACTCCTTCACGCAGCTTAAATTCGTGGCTTCCAAGTTCCCATTTTCCTTGCATGACATCCATAAAATCAACGTCCTCTGGGACGTTTTTGAATGAGAAACTTGATGAACGGTCTGGATCTCGCGATTGATCAAAGATAGTGGCCCACCCGGGTTCGTACGTAACTCTGTTCCGCAACAGAGTTTCGTAATATGCTGCTGTGAAGGATAGTGGGCCTGTGATTGGAATCATATGAGGAATCCAATCCGCTCATTAGTTTCAGGATGAAAAACCATCTTGGACGACAAAATCGGGTTTGATTTTGGTGTGACCCATAAGACATTTCCTTCCACCGTCCATTAGCCGTTTGGACGGCTGGATTGAGATCTTCATTGTTTTCAGAGATTTCGCCACCTAGGAGTGGATTATGGTCACCTTAGAGAACAAATGGACGGTCTGGATTACTGATCCGATCACGAAGAGTGGCCCACAATCGCTCGGAGTTTCCGGAAATTTCGGACGCGCGTAAAGCCTCCGCGATCCCGCTGACGTGTCCGGTGGGCCCCAAATCAGTGTTATATGGAGAATCTGATCCAACCACTAGCTTCCCCTTGCAAAACCGGTCAGACATGGCTACTTTTGAGTTCGTTTCAGTGTGGTCCACAGGACTTTTCTCACTGCCATTCAACTTCTATTTGGACAATAAAAACCCGATCATGCTTCTCTCTTCGAATTCACTCACCTAGGTTAGGGAGATAGGACACATGGGCTCCTGATGGACGGATCTGATCTTTCAAAAGGACGACAAGTGGGGCCCACGATCAGAACCTGGCGTCAACAGCGAAGACGCTGTTGCGTCGACAAGTGGGGCCCACGATCCCACCGTATTCAGCAGTGTACTTCATTCGGTACACTGCGCATGTGCGTGTGCTTGTGCACACTCACCATGTAAAGTGGGTCCCACCTTGATGTGTACAACTAATCTGCTCCGTCCATTCCTTTTCGTATGTAAATTAAGTGGTTGAGACTAAAATTGAAGAATATCCAGATGTCCGGTGGGCCCCAAATCAGAGATTCATTGGCTGATCTATCCGTTGAGCCACTTCCATGGAGATCGGAGAGTTGAATTTCGACGTGTACGGTTAAATTATGGTCCTCAAGCCACCTATAAAGTTTCGAGCCGAACGGATGGTGGAGACCCTGTGATTTTGCATTCTGGACCAATTTCGGGCCACTTGAGCTTCAGTTTCTCGATTTTCTCGGGTCTCGGCGTGTAAATTTGTCGATCTTCGTACCCTAGGGTCCGTCTCTTGCCTTGGTGTCATCAGAGCGTTAAATCCCCGCTTTTAATACTCAATTTCAGTTTAAGCTCCTGATTGCATCCTGCAACAAAACACAATTAAAACCGGCCGTTAAATAGTATCATACCCGTAAATCCTGGTAATAAATGGGGTCTAATATGTAATATTTGACCCTCAACATCAAGTAACCCGATTGACCCAATGTATGTTCACCATGTATGGACGTTACTGCTTGAACCTAAGATACCAAACCCACCAGTGAAAATCCCGTTAACCTTGGTACCTCGATCTGCTAAGACTCATGAGCCGGACATGGTAGTATGGGACACCGTGGTCAAGCTATCGGCCTACGCTGGGGCGACGAGCCTCCCCGTAGTGACCAGTGAGCAACTCAGACTCGTGAGTCGAATACGGTGGGATGGGACACTGTATTTAAGCTGTCGGCCTCCATTGGCGCAGCCTGGCTGTGGTCCCCAGTCGGGTCGGTGATGAGCCTTAGAAAGTAGATTGCCAATTGCTAGGGCGTTGGTGGAGTGACCTCGAGTATGAAATAGGCCTACCCCGGTGCAGCCTGGTTGTGGTTCCCAGTCGGGTTGGTGATGAGCCTTCAAAAATAAACTGCCAGTTGGTAGGGTATTGGTGGTAGTGACCTGAACTTGCCTATCGTATGTGATTAACTAGGATTGACGACCCTAGATAGATCATTGTTTGGGTTAATGATATAAAAGGTGGTACCTTAGCTTCCCAATCCTGCTGTATGAAAAGGACTAATAAGAACTTGGTAATCACGCTCATGCACCGCACTGCATGTGCTGTTTGGCGTTGAGTAGAGAGCACTGAGGAAGTGACTGACATGCGCGACCGTTAGATGAAGATCGCAGAGGGAGTGTAGACAAGGGCATGCATTATTTATACATACCATTCCTGCATTAATCAGAGAATTTAGGGATGTTTGATTATATTGTTTTATCATTACTGCTTGACTGATTTGATAACATGTTAACCTTTGCTTTATGATTTCATTGAGTTGATCACTCACTCCCACATTACGGGACAGTGTTGTACACACCAACCAGACCATGTCTTAGTTGCAGGTAGAGGCGATGCCTACGAGGTGGAGCCGGACTATGAGAATGACGAGGAGACATTCTCTTTCATGCAGTTTGCTGGCGGGTTCATGTGAGCCGTTGCCTGATTGACGGGGACTTCTGGGATGTTGACTAGATGCCCTTACACTTACTATTTTGTCTTTTTGAATCACATATGTATATTCATTTTTGGTTCATTTTGGGAAGTATACATGTATATATTTAACCTGGTAACATATTCACACTCTAGAGACTTACAACAGTTTATATACTTTATATATCTATCATAGTTCTTCCGTTTGCTTAATTTAACTGTCTCTGGAGTATAATATATTGTTTTGGTGTAATCCCACTCATGTTTAATGCACTAACACGAACAACATTTAATCATCATTATCTATGTTGCATAAGCGATGCGTTGGAACTCGGGCCCGATTTTCAGGGCTTTATAAGGGAACAAGTAGAAATGGGCTAGGGCTTTTTAAAAAAAAAAAGATTTAAAGGGTTCCTTTGCCAGCACCTGGTTTTAGTTAGCGCCGACAAAGGGTCCCGCCAAAGCGTCCACAAAACCTGATTTTGTTGTAGTGTAGGTACCATCTTTGTCATACTAACGTACGATCTTTACTTCACAAAACTTGATAAAATACAAGGGAAATATAAGGGATTTGGTTAGTTCTTGCGTTGAATGGTATAATGAATGGATGATATGTTGTGTGATGATGCGATACCCACTTTAGGAGAGGAATAAGAGAAATTCTTCGCCCAAACCCACCTGACTTAAGAAGCTATAAGACTCCAATTAATCTGAGTTTTTTTTATGGGTAGAATCTGAGGAAAAGGTAAGCCACAGAGCATACACTCGAACAAACTAGCATGGTGGGTGCAAGATATATATGGAATGTGTTCACACCCATTTTTGGCGCCTTGACACTATAAGGTCAGTACTAATTGCTTGATGTTCCTTTACATATTTTGTTATTAATGCGGAGGCATATACCCTTATGCATGCTTTTAAAGGAGCAAATCAACATATGTCATGTGGCCACAAGTAAATGTGCCAATTAATAAGGTAGCATACCCAACATGTCTATAAAAAGACCCACCGAGAGAACGTATCTTATCATATATTTGGCTATTATACACTCGCCGAGGCTGACTCATCGAGAGAATGTATCTTATCAAATATATAGCTATGATATACTCGGCAAAACCGTCTCTCACAGTCATTCGAAAATGGAAGATCTTTTCAGAGATGTTCAAAGAGTCTCTAGCATTCTAGATGGTTCCGAATATAAGGAGATTAGACTGGTTTCCAAGCAAACTTAGTTATGGTTTGGAACTAAATTGGGAGAAAATGGGTAACAACTATATTAGATCTCAAGCCATATATTGATTAGAATAAAAAAAAAATGAGAGAGCTTAAGAACCCGATCATGTAGTCATGGTTTAATTAGGATCAAGAGAATGAGAAAACTAAATGGAAAATCTAATTCGACAAATCTCTTATAATTGATTGGTATTAGGAGGATGTTGTCCATCTATCCTCTCTAGCACTCCAAACCATTATGGGGTGGAAGTTTAAATGCAGGTGGTGGCTTGATTTGGACCATCCAACACCTCGATTAGAAGTGTAGGAGGTGGGCCACGAGATGAATGGGCATGATCGATCAGTAATTTCCTAATCAATTTGATTAGTGGGTCGTAAACATCTCTATCAAATGGATCAACTGTGAGGAGAGAATCCTAGAAGCTAGCGGTTCCCAATACATCCAGGAGATTTTCTTATCCAGAAATTGCGTCGTAAATGCGAAAGATTTAGGATCAACAAGGAAACCCAGCGAGGGTTCTACCTCCTCGATAAGTTATAAAAGGAGAACATGAAGAAGAACTTAAAGTCTTATGCCAAACACATTTATCTACTTTTCAATTAATCTTTCTTCGCATAACCTAGCCTAATTATAGCATAGATTGTTACTACTTAGTGGTTCCTGCTACGATACTATAAGAGTAAATTAAATATCTGCAACTCTAAGTTGTTGTATTATGATCAACTGAATTCCAATTTAGGTGATCATACCAATCCGGTCACATCCTACTGACCATCCGCCTCGATCATCTATTCTGATAGATGAATAAAGTATTTATTACTTGTTTATTTTATTTTCTTAGTTGTTTAATACTCTGTCAAATATAATGGGCCATACACTCAAATATTAATAAAATTGGTATTGTTTAATGTTCCTTTGTTTTATCTGTTTATCTCTATTCCTTTGAGAAATATTAAGCCAAATATCATCCCCCGAAATTCGGCACCCGAGTACGGAGACTTCGATCCCAAGTTCCTGAGTATGAACCTAGCAAAAATACACGAGCACAAGTTCCCACGTACCCGTGCAGTCTGTTTAACATTCACCTATGATCAATTATGAAAGTAGCTTTAAATCAATGGCATTAGAAGTTAAGCAGGGATAATTAAACCTATAAATATATGGCTAATATTCAAAAAGTGCAATTCTAAAAGTGGTGTTCACCCAAGTGAGGACTACACAAGCCATAATACACATGTATAAAAGAAAAAGAAAAATGTAAAGTATTTTATTTTCGGCCAACGCTCTAAAACATCACGATGATGGTGCAAGCCAATCTATGCCTACACATTTGAGATCTCGATGGTACCTGCATCAATAATATCTTATGGTTGGTGTTCTAAAACATCATCCCAAATGGGAGTGAGTAGCTAACACATTAGTACCATTATCTAAGTTACATATGTTATCAACACAATCAAGTAAAGATAATGATAGCATAACAAAACAAACAATTAACTATCTAGTCTTTTTGGGTGCATGAATGTAATGATATGATGATGCATGATCCTCACAATCCAACATCCCTCAACAAGTGACTTCAACATCTATTTTGCATAATGTCAACACTCCCTTATCATGTGACTTCGACACCTTTTACAAACCACCTATCCTAGTAAGTTCTATGATAAACATGATTAACTAAATAATTATTAATCCTAGTTTAAGCAGCAATTTGGCGAAGCCAAGATACCGTCATTATATCATGAGTCTTTACCTAAATCACGTGGCTCGACGCGACAGTAACGGCTCCTCGACAACGGGGGAGCCTAGACAAAATCGGGATTGGGTGCGAATCATCCCGTATAACTCCAAGTATTGCCAATCATTCGTGTTTAACCCCGGTCTACCGTATAAGTCTGGGATAGGCAACCCAAGGTGGGTCATCCTCTTACTTGCATCAACTGAATATATGTACGAATCAGTATAATTCAATGTACATCAATACAATTCAACATATATCAACAACACTTATCAATTAGCAGACAACAGTTCTAACATTAGGAATATCATCTTGTTCAAGCATTTCATCAAACATGTTAGCTACCAACTTTAAATAACATTAATGATGTAATAATAAAGCAATCTTAACATAAATAACATATGAAATCCTAACTATAACCAAAATATATATATATATATATATATATATATATTATCTAATACTATCTTAAAGGATTTCACCCAACCTACTCGCAATTCTAAGGTTCGGGTTTTAAGGAAGATCACCGAAACCTAATTAGCATACAAGCTATTATAAGATTCTTGAAGCTTAACATAAGAAGACCTAGATTAGAAAGTAGGATTCATTTCTTACATTTGATTATCGATGAAAGGGATCCGACAAAGGATCTAAGAGCATCTATAATTGCGATAAAAGGGATGAGAGGGTGAAGGTGCATAACCCTCATATTTTTATCTCTCTCTCTCTCTCTCTCTCTCTCTCTCTCTCTCTCTCCCTCCCTCTTTTTCTATCTTTCTTTCCCAAGCTTAGGGCAAAAATTCATATGGGGAGGGGGTATGAAATAATTTATTATTTATGGTGCCAAAAGGGTGTTAATGGCCCCAACAGCTAGGTATTTACTATTATAACCTTATAGAAGGTTGTTTACACCTTTAGGGTCCACTAGGGGATTTACAGGTCGATCTATGCCGTATGGTAGTTGATCCTAGTGATGATCTACGCATGAATACGATCGGTTCGCCATTTGGATGCGTTGATTGATGGGTATGGTCAAAAGTCAATTCGATGGTTATCGATCATTAATCGGGGTCATGACTATAGGAATAGTTATAAGGTATTAACTTAGATTAGTATCCTAAATTTAGTCGCGGTCTAAAGGTCCAAAGGCCACAACTTGGGCAAAGTGTGAATGAAAACTTTTAACTTCATTCATGTTATTTCTTAAGGCCTTCGCGTATCCCATATGTTCGTCTCGCGAGCCCAAATTGAACGATTCTAGACGCGATCTCGACTCAATGTCCACAATGAACATCAAGCCTGCTAAGACGAATGTATTTCTATAGTTTTGTGTTTAGCCGCCCACTAACGAGCAATCTATAGGTTGTTTCGTTAATTTGGGTATTTCTAGAATAAAGCAATCAAGGAAATTTATCGTGTGCAATTAGCTAAGTTGGATTTTACAAAGTGAGTTATTTGCAATAAAAGAAAATGGTGATTTAGTCATAATCGCCATAAATCATTGATTTGAAGGTCATAGGATACTTTGGTCAATTCAATTTATGTGTATGGGATGATTCAGATTTAATTCATCAGTTATCTTAGCTTTAGGTAGGCTATTGAGGGTCAAATATTACATATCAGACCCCAGTTATTGCCTAGATTTACGAACATGGTACCGTTTAATTGCCCAATTTAATAGTGTTTGTTTTACAAGGTGTAATTACAAGCTTGGACTGGATCAGGATACTAAAAGCATGGATTTAACACTCAGAATGCACCAAGGCAAGGGACAGACCCCAGGGGACTAGGATCAACGAAATTACATACCAGAGATCCACGAAAATCGAGAAATTGAAGTCAAGTGGCTTGAAAATCATCTAGAATGCAAGATTACAGGGTTTTCACCATCCGTTTGATTCGAAACTTCATACATGGCCTGAGGACCATAAATTAATCATACATGTCAAATTTCAGCCATTGGATCCCTGTGGAAGTGTCCCAACGGATAGATCAGCCCATAAACCATTGATTTTGGGCCCACCTGTTATCCGGATATTCTTTGAAATTGGTCTTGATGGTTTAAATGATATGAAAAAGTGGATGGACGGAGTGGATTTAACGAAAACATCAAAGTGGACCCTATACTACAGTGTGTGTACACCATGTACATGAGGACTAGCCATGCATTGGATTTCTCAAAATCGGTCAGCGCTTCTCCAACTCAAACAAGGACACAACGTCCTCCCATTGTCCATCTGTTTCTCACTAGTGGGCCCCACTCCTCATACATATCATCAATCTAGACCGTCCATTGTGTTCATAAAGGGGGTTTTAACCTCACCTAGGTTCCCTTGTTCACTCCCCAAGTGCAGGGTTGTGATGTAGTAATAAACTCGGTGAGACCGAGGTCAAATCCCAAGGGACTGGAACCTGTACGTAATCTGAAATTAAATAGAACTAGAACTAAGATAAGATGAAATCTAAATCAAATTGAAGGAATGAAATCTAAATCGAATTAAAGGAATAATGATGAATATTAATTAAAAACTTTAGGAATTCAGAGGAAGGAAACTAGGAATTCAGAGGATCCACTTATAAAGATCAGGGAGATCTTATGCCTGCTTGAAGAACTCAACTGGACTTAGAGTCCCATCTTCATCCAGTTGAAGAGTGTAACCATGGAAATTAAGATTGAACTTCTTTTGATATAGTTTCCAAGAGTTGAAAGGTATATGAATTAGAATGGACTCCATTACCAAATTATACCCAGGAGACAAAGTAACCAAGCAATCAACATGATATGAAGGTTAGCAAGGGTACCGTCATCCGACCATGCCCAGTAGACGATGGTGAAAAACCGGGCTTCCTGACGTCATAAACATAAAAAAGGAAAGGAACATGCTCAAAGCCATCGCAAACCCATTGTAATTTTAGTCACAACAGACCATTAAAAACTAAAAACATTCCCTTAATTAAACTAAAATCAACATCAGTTCATAAATTAAAATTAAATTATAGGCATAAAATAGAGTCTCCCATCTCACTACAAACTTCACCTCTTAGCCCTAGCTAAGAGGTCTAGCCTAACATGATTGGACCAGATGTCAACCAGATGTCAGGAAAACCATGATAAAAAAAACTATAAATAAAACAAATAAACAAAACTACTCCCTGTCTCTCTCTCTCTCTCTGCTACTGACGTTCTCAGCCGACTGATGGATATGAATCCCCTTTTCTCTCTTGCTCTCTCTCGTTTTATAGAAGAGAAAAATCAGTGGAAGAACTTCCTGCATGCGTTTTCTTTACGCAACGTAGTAGGCGTGCGTTTTCCTTATGCACACAAGCCTACGCTGGTTGTTTGGTGGGGCCCATTCCTGATTTCGCTGGAAGAATCCAAGCCATCCATTAGATGGAGAACGAAAAACCAGTCAGAAATGACGTGGTATGGCTTGCATTCGGTATGGCCCACAGAGCTTTTTCTTGCACCGTTCGTCTTTCTTTTAGACGGTTTGAAAACTGATCTTCATTACTTCCTTCGGTTCATTCATCTAGGCTTGGATTATAGGAAGCGTGGGCTTCTGATGGACAGTCCAGATCAGACTCCTGAAGTACGGTGGTAGCCACAAGATTGGTCCACAGGCTCTGTTTGCGAAACAGAGCCTGCACGACTCGTGCTGTGACATTCGGTGGGTCTCTGATCATCGTCATATGGAAAATCCAGTCCGTCCACTGGATTCCCCTCGCAAAACCGGTCGGACATGGATGACTTTTGGGTCTGTTTTGGTGTGGCCCATGGAGTTTTTATTCAGCCGTCCATCCTGCTTTTTGAAAGAGAAATTCACACGATTGCTTGCATGGGACCAGAAGGGAACCTAGGTGAGGTTAATACCACCCCTATGTACATAATGGACGGTCTAGATTGATGAAATGTATGAGGAGTGGGGCCCACTAGTGAGAAACGGACAGACAATGGGAGGACGCTGTGTCCTTGTTTGAGTTGGAGAACGCTGACTGATTTTGAGAAATCCAGTGCACGGCTAGTCCTCTTGTACATGGTGTACACACACTGTAGTATAGGGTCCACTTTGATGTTTTCGTGAAATCCACTCCGTCCATCCACTTTTTCATATAATTTAAACCGTCAAGACCAATTTCAGAGAATATCCGGATAACATGTGAGCCCAAAATTAATAGTTTATGGGCTAATCTATCCATTGGGACACTTCCACAGGATCCAATGGCTGAAATTTGACGTGTATGGTTAATTTATGGTCCTCATGCCATGTATGAAGTTTTAAATCGAACGGATGGTGAAAACCCTATAATCTTGCATTCTGGATGATTTTCGAGCCACTTGAGCTTCAATTTCTCGATTTTCGTGGATCCCTGGTGTGTAATTCCGTCGGTCTTGGTCCCCTGGGGTCTGTCCCTTGCCTTGGTGCATTCTGAGTATTAAATCCTTGCTTTAGCATCGTGATCGAGTCCAAGCTTGTAATTACACCTTGCAAAACAAACACGATTAAATTGGGCAATTAAACAGTACCATGTTCGTAAATCTAGGCAATAACTGGGGTCTGATATGCAATATTTGACCCTCAACATAGGCCTTCGTTAAGTTGTGATTCTCTTGATTAATCGGTGGTGGGTCGATTAGATCTGGGCCCTAGATGAATAAATTACAAGGTTGGACTTGTGGTTTCAGTTATTAAGCGAATTTGATAGTGTCTTAAGAGTATGTAATCAAATTTACAGTTCAATTTATTTTTAAAGGCTTTGTTTGAAGTTTTATCAAGGTCTGATACTTAGAGACATGTTTTCATGCATTATACTAAAGTACCGTTAAAAGAACAAGTTCTCAAGTCCATTGACACAAGGCAAAAAGAATCCATACGAAAGGGCTAACCCCCACCTTTTCAGAAATTGCCTAATTGCTAATCACAATTGGTAGTTGAGAGGATAGCCGGATCACTGCGTCCAATCTCTAATCAAGTTAGTTAAATGCGAGGGACACCAGTAGTTCAATCTAACATTAAGTCGGGTAAACTCTGGCACCCCACATGTTTGATTAAATAGACACAAAATAATGCAAGGGTGATGTGATTACAATGTCTTGTTCCTAATGAATTTAAGTTTTTGATGGGCAAGATCTAGAATTTCGACAAGCCGCAGAGCATACACTCAGGTAGACTAGGAGAACAAGGGAGTTAGAGATGAAGTGATGATGCATAATGCTAATGCATGAATGCATAAGGTCGATCTAAGCTGGGTAAGTGGGTGAACGAGTTGTTATAAGGATCGACTGGAGTAGGTTGGATTGGCTTTTCAGTGGCTCGGGTAGTTCGGATGTAAGCTTAGTGAGGCTAACCAAAAGCTAAAATGGATTATTGTAACATCCTGAATTTTTGCTATTTTGAATTTTAAAAATCCTTAAAATCATTTTTGCTAGAATTAGCTTATCTTGTCACTTAATCATCTTTAATATTTGATCTTAGGCTATACGCGGGTGTTACCAGTAAAGAACCGCACAAATTTGATTAATTAACCGTAAGAAGCTTACGAATACGCCCAATCACCAAAACCTCAGGTCTAGCCTTGTGATCTAACCACTTAAGGCCTTGATTTAGTCGATTTATCTTTGACTAATCAAGACAACTGTAATTGAATAAAGGTCTACCTAAAGCTAAGATAACTGATGGATTAAATCTAAACCGTCTCATGCACATAAATTGAATTGACTGAAATATCCTATGACCTTCGAATCAATAATATAATTAGGACCGAATCACCATTTTTACTCATTGAGAATACCTCATATCACAAATTTAGGTAATCTAAGCTTAGCTAATAGCACACGATAAATTTTATTAATTGTTTTATTCACAAAATGCCTTAATTCTCCAAACAAGCTTTATACCGCT
The DNA here is from genome assembly GCA_030180095.1 of Magnolia changhungtana. Taxonomy (NCBI): domain Eukaryota; kingdom Viridiplantae; phylum Streptophyta; class Magnoliopsida; order Magnoliales; family Magnoliaceae; genus Magnolia; species Magnolia changhungtana. The sequence goes on from JASAUF010000094.1 coordinate 2,823,528, forward strand.
CATTGGTGGGCCGCTGTACGCGAAACTATGGAAATATATTCATCTTAGCGAGCTTAACGTCGATCACGAGACATCAAGCTAAGATCGTATCTCGAATCGTTCAACTTAGACTCGCAAAGACAGTGCATGACATGTGTGAATATTTTTAAAGATAAACATGAACTTAAGTTAATTGTTTATTTCTGGTCTTTGCCAAAGTTGTGGCTTTCAGACCGTTAGATTGTAAATAAGTTTAGGGCACTAACCTAAGTTAATATCCTACACACATCCGTATAGCTATAATCTTGATCGATTATCGGTAATCGTCAAACTGACTTCTAATCAAACCTGTCGATCGTCGCATCCAAATGGTAGATCGATCATATCCATGCGTATATCATCACCAGGGCTAACTATCCTATGGTGTAAATTGACATGTACACCTCCAAGTGGGCCCTAATAGTTAGAAACAACCTTTCATATGGTTGATATATCAAATATCTGGCCACTAGAGCCAAATGCATCACTTCCAGCACTATAAAAGGCACTCATTCGAGTACCCTTATTTCCATACGAATTTCATGCCCTACCTTGGGTGAGAGAAGAGAATGAGAGGGGGGATTGGTACTTTTTTTCATCCATTTCCTCCAATCAAAGCACTAGTTGTAACCATTTTACTCCATCGAATCCACCCCTACTCGCGATTGGAGGTAAGAAACAAACTATATTTCTCGACTTAGGTTTTTGTATGATAAATTGCATGAATCTCACATAGTTCTTAGTGTTTATATATAAATTGGTGTTTTAAAAAAAAATTTAAAAAAATCCTAACCCTATGTGCTCAAAAATTGAGAAATTCATTCTTAAGGTGCAAACTATTTTTTTTATTTTTTTAAATCAACCATTAATAGTGTTAGATAATAAATTACTATTATTATTTTTTTTTTTAGGATTTCATATGTTATTTATGTTTAGATTACTTTATTATTGCATCACGAATGTTATTTAAAGTTGGTAGCCAACATGTTTGATGAAATACTTGAGCAAAATAAAATTTCTATTATTAGAGTTTTTTTTTTTTTTTTTGGCCAATGGATAAGCATTCTTGGTATATTTTGGATTGTGTTGATATGCGTTGGATTATAACGATTCGCACATGTACTTCATTGATATGCCCTTATGGGGTATTGACTGGTGTTGTTGATATATGTTGGATTATATTGTATTGATATATGTTAGAGCGTACTGATTCGCACATTTGCTTAATCAATATAACATATTGTAGTATTAAGTTATTTTGTGATTATGATTATGTATTACAAATCTGAATTGTTATTGTGTGGATCGAGTCCTGCAAGTGGTTGGCCCACTTTGGGTTGGCTATCCCAAAACTTATATGGTCAACCGAGGTTGAACATGGACGACCGATAATAGTTGGAGTTACACGGGATGCTCTGTACCCAATGCCGGTTTTGTCTAGGGTCCCCCATTGTCGATCAGATCAGTTCAATGCATGGCTCGATCATTCTTATGTTTAGTGGTTTATAACATTCAATGGAATCTGAGATACCATTGTTAGCCATGATTAAGTCAATTCATAACCGTTGTGCATTATGATCTTACAAAGACTCATAAGCCAAGCATGGTGGTAAGGGACACCGTGTCATAACTGTCAGCCTACACCAGAGTGACGTGCCTTTCACATTCGCAAAACATTGGATGACAAGCCCACTATTGGCGAGCATCCCTGTAGCAACCATTGAGCACCAATGAGCTTTAAAAAATGTATGGACGGTGGGCCCACCTAAGTTTCCAGCGCAGCAACTTTATGTTAAAGGATTCCGTAGGAAATTCAATCCGTTGTATTATAGTAAATTGGACACGGATTGCGTCCTATCCGGTAGGGCTTTGTGGGGCCCACCGTGATGTAAGTGTTTTATCCACGCCGTTCATCGCTTTTATCAAATCATTTTAAGGTATGATCCTAAAAATGAGGCATGTCCAAAGCTCCAATGGACCACACCAAAGAAAGATGAATTGATAATGACGCTCACCGTTGAAAACTTTCTAAGGGCTACCATGATGTTTGTTTACCATCCAACCTATTCATAAGGTCATGTAGATGTGGATGAAGTGAAAACTTAAATATCAGCTTGATCCGAAACTTCTCCAGCTCCCAAGAAGTTTTTAATGGTGGACGTTTAATCCCCACTTTGTGGTCCACTTAAGCCTTTCGGCTACCTCCTTTTTTGCATCATTTCTTAAAATTATCTGAGAAAAGCGATGAACGACATGGATAAAACACATAAATCACAGTGGGCCCCACAGAACCTTGCCCGCCCAGACTATTACCATCCGGGTGGTGGTAGGACTAGGGGTGTACACGAACCGAGCTAGCTCGATTAGCTCGCTCGACTCGACTCGAAAAAGCTCGATTCGACTCAGTTCGAAGCTGAGTTCGAGCCAAGTCGAGCTAATTTTTTGAGCTCGAAACTGAGTTCGAGCATGTCCCAGCTCGACTCGACTCGGATTGAACCAGTTCAGTGACTCGGTTACTTTGCCATTGATGTTGCTCACCAACTGTTTGATAAAATGACTCAACTAAATGTGGGCGGTGGCAAGGAAGGTTTGGTTGGTGGCAAGGAAGGTTTTTTTTTTTTTTTTTTTTGATAAAGAGGGGAAGAAGCCACTGCAAATTATATTTTAAAAAAAGTACTGCCTTAGTTACTACTGCATTTTAGTTCTTAATGTTGTATCCGCATCCTTTATCAATGAAACTCAAAACTCAAAACTGGAAATAACATAAATCACTCCATGGATTCTTCAAGTCCTAAAGAAAAAAGGACCAAAAATAGACTAAATGGGAGAACAAGCACACTACTTCATTTCTTCTTCCCAGCCTTTGCGGCATCTCCTGCTTTTGTCTTCTTGACACCGTGTATCTTCTTTAGCCCATTTCTTCCTCTCTTTCATCTGTTTTTGTGACTTCTCCAACTTTGTGGTAAGGAAGGTTTGTACGTGAAACCAATACCTTTTTTCTCTTCTTTTTAAAAAAAAAAATTTTTTTTTTTTTGTTTTTTATGTTACTTAGAAGGTGTTTGAGAAAATACCTGTAAAATCATTGCCTCTGTTTGTAAAACAGTGGGGTTTTGAAGTTGCAGTTTATATGTTCGTGGAAATGCCTCAATGGCAAACTCGGCTTGATCTTGGCTCGATCTGCTGACCGAACAGGGCCGAGATGGCCAGCCAGGCTCGAGGACTGAGCCAATCTGAGTTTTGAGGTCAGCCAGTCTTGGAGCCGAGTCGAGCTGCCCGGTTCGACTCGATGTACACCTAGGACGCAATACGCGTCCTAAATTTAGACTTGTTGCCGCATTTACGTTTCACAAATTACCATGTTAGTTTACCACCATTGCTAGTGCCTCGCCATCTAACGCTTGCCATCTTTGAAGACAATCCAGACCATCTAAATCACCAACACAATTATGGAGGAGTATAAGATATATCCTGATAACAAGCTATTGACCGTCAGATCTCTCCCTTAGAATTGGGATCACAGGCTAATTTTCTTCAACCATCCGTTTGACAGCCATCAATTGGACGGCTATGATTACCTGATCAGTGTAAAATTACAGATAGGTTCTATCCACAATGTCGCAACCATTCTAAAGATGTGGATAGCCACACGTGTCGAGTCATCAAGGTTACCAAAACGGTGGTGTAACTGTAGCGAGTATCTAGTCTGATTGGACGCGGTTTGGCCAGTGACGCTGCCACAAGCCAGGTGGCTGGTGGTCGGTGCAATTTGGATCCAACATGATGTATGTGTTTTATCTACGCCGTCCATCCATTTTGAAATATAATTTTTGGGCTTTATCCTAAAAATTAAGTATATATAAATCTCAGGTGGGCCACACCATAGGAAAACAATAGTGATTGAATGTCCACCATTAAAAACCTCCTAGGGTCCACTGTAATGATTACTTGACATCTAACCTATTGATTAGTTCATACAGACTTGGATGAAGGGAAAATATATATATATATATATATATATATATATATATATATATATATATATATATATATAGAGAGAGAGAGAGAGAGAGAGAGAGAGAGAGACGCTCACCTGCGAACCGGTTCTGTTCGTACGTTACGAACTTTTTTGATGACCCATCATACATGATGAATCTCGTAAATTGAACCGTTCATGTGAAAGCACCTAGTGAAACCCCCAGGACCAAGTTTTACTTTTATCTAAAACTTTTATCCATACCGTCCATAGCAAAGAGAAATTCAAATCAAGGAAAGAAGCTGTTTACATTTTTCACGGTCCACCAAAGTTTCGGATCAAAGTAAAATTTATACTATAGGGTTTCATGAGGTTCTGCTTCACATGAACGGTTCAGATGGCGAGATTCATCACGTATGATGGGTCATCAAAAAGTTCGTAAGGTACTACGTCATTTAATTCAGGGTGAGCGTTTTCCCTATATGAGAGACGCTCACTCATTGAACCGGTTCAGAACACGAACTTTTTTGATGACCCATCATACATGATGAATCTCGTGAATCTGAACCGTTCATGAAGCAAAGACCTAGTGAAACCCCAGGACCAAGTTTTACTTTTATCTAAAACTTTTATCCATACAGTCCATAGCAAAGAGAAATTCAAATCAAGGAAAGAAGTCATTTACATTTTTCACGGTCCACCAAAGTTTCGGATCAAAGTAAAAATTTATACTATAGGGTTTCATGAGGTTACGCTTCACATGAAAGATTTACAGATTCATCACGTATGATGGGTCATCAAAAAAAGTTCGTACGTACTACGCACGAACCCAGGGCCACAGTGAGCGTTTTCCTATATATATATATATATATATATATTAGCTTGATCCAAAACATTTGTGCCCCTAAAAAGTTTTTAATGGTGGGCGTTCAATCAACACTGTACGGTCCACCTGAGATTTGGATCAACCTCATTCTTGGCTGTTACAATAAAGCGATCTGAAAGAATGGGTGGACGGCATGGATGAAAAACATACATCATGGTGGGGCTCACAGAGCACCGATACTAGCTATTGGTCAGTGGCAGGGGGAGTAGCTCGAGTAGGCTATACCGAAGGCAACAGGGAAAGTATTGATTTCCACCGTTAAAACCTTTCTAAGGCCCCAATGATGTTTATTTGTCATCCAATCTGTTCATAAGATCACAAAGACATGGATGAAGGGAAAACACAAATATCATAGTGATCTAAAACTTTTATCGGCCCCAAGAACTTTTCAACAGTATACTTCAATTTACATTGTTTCCGGTGGTGTGGTCCACTTGAGCTTTGGATATGATCAAATTTTGATTTAAAGCACTAAAATTATATGATAAAATGGATGGACGGAGTTGATATAATTCACGAACGAAGATGGGCTCCACAGACTTTACTTAGTACAATACGCTTAGCCCACTGAGCTACTCAATACACAAGCTGCTTCCTTCCTTGCAGTTAGGGGTGCACATTGAACCGGTAGAACCGTGGAACCGGACCGGAACCGACCAAACGGTCCAGTTTGGTCCGGTTCTAGAGTGCACCGGTTCTGGTTCCAAAAATCAAAGAACTGATTACATCGGTTTGGTTCTCGGTTTTGGCGTATGTAGAACCGAACCGAACCGTGAACCGATCCGTAGAACCGAACCGTGGATCCGAACCGCGGAACCGAATAGTGAAACTGAACCTGGAACCGAACTTAGAACCGAACCAAGAACACTTTGATTGTTTCCATATTTGACTCATAGTTTATGGTTTACAATGCATCATTTGATAGTTTCTATAAATGTATTTTTGCACACCTTATACAATAACTAAACCATTCATCAAATGGATCATAACACGAATGAACATGAGCTAAATTATAAAATAAAAGATGCAATTGGGCTGGATCATAAAAAGCCCAGAACCGTGGAACCGATCCGAAACTGAACCGATTTTAATGGTCCGGTTCCTGTTCGGTTCTAGGGTGTTAACGGTCTGGTTCCAGTTCCGAATATCCTAGAACCGTTAGGAACGGTTTGGTTCCAGTTTCACCCCAGAACCAGACCGAACCGACCCGTCTGCACCCCTACTTGCAGTTGCAGGACGCGGATTTCCTAAAAAGCCCTTTCGTTGGAGGTTCTTGCGCGAGGATGCAGGGTGGGCCCACTTCAATGTGTGTGAGAAATCCATTCCGTCCATCCATTTTACGAGCTAATTTTAGGACGTTCAACCAAAACTTAGGTGGATAAAAAACTCAAGTGGGTCACATAAGAAGGGAAATTAGGAAGAGAAATTACTACCGTTGAAACCTTCCTGGGCTCCACCTTGATGTTTATATGCTATTCAAACTGTTTATAAGGTCATTCCCTTTGGGATGAATTGAAAAAACTGAAAATATAGCCTGACACAAAACTTTTATGTACATAAGAATGCTTCAACGGTGCTCACTTAATTCCCACTGTTTCCTCTTGTATGGCCCACTTAAGTTTTCGATACACTTTATTTTTTGTCACACGTCCTAAAATGAGCTACTAAAACGGATGGACGGGTTGGATTTCTCAAAAACATCATGGTGGACCCCACCCAACATCCTTGTGTAGGAACTTCCCTTTCGCAGGAAATCCTCGTTGCAAGTTACCGCATGAACCAACACTATAAATAAAAGCACTACCAACCACAAATATCCAAAACAAAATCAGAATGGCGAGAATCGTCTTCTCCATCACTCTCGTACGTGTTCATCACCATCATTGCATGCCCCACCCACGCCCACAATACGTCGCCTACGAAGAAGAAGTTCCCTGCCATTCTAGTCTTCGATGATTCTACTGTCGACACTGGGAACAACAACTACATTGATACGATGTTGAAAGCTGACCACCCACCCTATGGTGTGGATTACCTAGATTATGAGGCCACGGGCCGCTTTTTAGACGGTCGGCTGATGCCTGATATGCTGGTGTCTGAGCTAGGCATAAAGGAATCGTTAATGTCGTTCTTGAATCCATTACTATCGGATGATGAGATCAAGACCGGCATTAACTTTGCATCAGCGGGTTCTGGTATCGATGACCTAACCACAGTAGCGACAGGCGTGATACCGGTGTCGCAGCAGCTTTCGATGTTTAAGAACTATATAAATAAGCTTAAGTTGATTATAGGTGATCAAGAGGCTAATAAGACAATTAGTAATGCACTAATCTTGATTAGTGCATGGACTAATGACTTTACATTCAACTGGTACGATATTCCTTCAAGGAGGTTACAGTTCCATAACATTAGTGGGTACTGCAAAGGCTACGTAATCAGCTAGAGGTTCTCTCTCTCTCTCTCTTTCTCTCAGATCTGATCATTTATTAGGTGGGCCTACCATATGAATATTTGGTTCTAATGACTGGCTAATCCGCGACACGGATTGGATACTACCCCCACCAAGACCTAGCTAGAGATAGATGGTCTTGGCAGGGATTCTTTGGGGCCCACCGTGATATATTTGTTTTATCCGAGCTCAACTTGGCTCCAACTCAATTTTGAGTCGAGTCAAGCAAGTTAACAGAGCTGTGATTGTTGTGGACCATTCACCCTTTAGACTATATATATATATATATATATATATATATATATATATATATATATATATATATATATATATATATATATATATATATATATAGCTGATTGCTTCTCAAAATGCTTCCAATTTTTACATTTTCTACTATGATCATGTGCAGCAATTATACCATCTTGGCAGTAGAAAGTTCATCGTGTCAGGCCTTGTGCCAATCGGTTGCGTCCCATTTTAAATAACTACAAAATTCAAAAACCCATTGCAACGGGCATGCATTGAAGAACAAACCTTGGATGCTATCATTTACAATGCAAAGCTCAAGAATCTGATGCCTGAAATCCAGTCTTCGATATACCTGTTTAAATGGTTTTGAAAATGAATGACCCGTCTAAAACAAATTTCCATCGACTATGTCATATCTTTTTACATGTGCTTTGTTAAGCTCACAATTTGATTCAATAGTGCACCCAAGCCCACCTGTATTTGTAAATGCATGTGGTTCAAGTTCGGCTCGATAGTGATCCAAATGCACGGGCGGGCCCAACACGGCTCGGGTGTACGGAACGCATACAATCTGTGGGTTATTGGAAGGCCAGACAGTTCTCATACAAGGGCTTCCCGAATTGGTAACGTGGCAAACGTGTTCAAATCCAACTGTTTATCTTGATCTGATCATCAAGTGGGATCAAATGATAAGTCGGAGACTGATTTATTTATTTATTTTTATTTTTATTAATTTTTTTTAACCTCTTTTGAAGTTGATGGTAAGATCAATCTGGCTGCCTATGGGACGGATTGGCCTTTCGGGCTTTTGGCCTGGGCTTGCGTTGGAATCCAGGCCCACCTTACGAACAGCCCAGATCTTGCACAATAAAGAGGGTGGCCGGCAAAGATCGTGCCCAATCATCACAGTTCAGGCTTGGGTGGCCCATCAGAAATTTAATTAAAAATACAGGCACCATCTGACCATCCCTACATATAAATGTATCCCCATTTGTAGACAAATCCAAACCATTCATATAGTCCAATCCACTATAGATGGAGATAACAAATGATTGACAATGAAAAGATACTTCTTTAGTCGTCCAATTGATGGCCATCAAATAAACGGCAGCGATCATCTGTCTGCTGTTGCGTGTAGTGGGTCCCATCTAAAAAACTACCATTTCCATTAAACTTGTAAATTGCACTGCATACATCTCATTTAAAAATCGGTCCCACAACATCCTCTCCTGGTGTCCACAAATCATGCCCATCAAAATAAATTAACGATCGAAGATCCATGGAATTCGTAAGGGAAATTAACATTGTCCAAGACACTGATTGAACGGTTAGAATTGCTGGATCAAGGTGATTCTTTAGAGAGATCAACAATCTCTAATATGAGAGAATGGATTCGTCACTGTAACTTATCATTGAACTATGGCCCCATTTGTAGCGAATGTTTCATCAAGGAACCACCAATGATTCTAATTACTGGACCACTGTTTAATCTGGACTGTTTAAACCTATGAGAAAATGAAAATGAAGAGAATTACCATATTTTGAGGGATGATTGACCATGTCAGCAACCGGATCATAGACACCACCATAGACGAATCTGCTTCTAGGCAGTGAAGACTGGATTTCAGGTAACAGATTCTTGAGCTTTGCATTGTAGATGATAGCATCTAAGTTTTGCTCTTCAATACATGCTCATTGCAATGGGTTCTTGAATTTTGTAGTTATTTAAAATGGGATGCAGCCGATCAGTGCAAGGCCCGACATGATGAACTTTCTACCGCCAAGATGGTATAATTGCTGCACATGATCATAGTAGAAAATGTAAAAATTGGAAGCATTTTGAGAAGTAATCAGCTATATATATATATATATATATATATATATATATATATATATAGAAAAGGGTGAATGGTCCACAAGAATCACAGCTCTGTTAACTTGCTCGACTCGACTCGACTCGAAATTGAGTTGGAGCCAAGTTAAGCTTGGATAAAACAAATATATTACAGTGGGCCACAAAGAATCCCCGCCAAGACCATTTATCTCTAGCCGGGTCTTGGTGGGGGTAGTACCCAATCCGTGTCGCAGATTAGCCGGTCATTAAAACCAAATATTCATATGGTAGGCCCACTTAATGAACCATCAGATCTAAGACACACAGAGAGAGAGAGAGAGAGAGAGAGAGAGAATAGAACCTCTAGCTGATACTACGTAGCCTTTGCAGTAAAAAATCTTGGTACCCACTAATGTTATGGAACTGTGACCTCCTTGAAGGAATATCGTACCAGTTGAATGTAAAGTCATTAGTCCTTGTACTAATCAAGATTAGTGCATTACTAATTGTCTTATTAGTCTCTTGATCACCTACAATCGACTTAAGCCTATTTATATAGTTCTTAAACATCGAAAGCTGCTGCGACACCGGTATCACGCCTATCACTACTGTGGTTAGGTCATCGATACCAGAACCCACTGATGTGAAGTTAATGCCGGTCTTGATCTCATCATCCAATAGTAATGGATTCAAGAACGACATTAACGATTCCTTTATGCCTAGCTCAGACACCAGCATATCAGGCATCAGCCGACCGTCTAAAAAGTGGCTCGTGGCCTCATAATCTGGGTAATCCACACCATATGGTGGGTGGTCAGCTTTTGTAAGACCCATGCCCTAGTCCGTACCGTTCCATAGGCTTACGCGATCATACCGGTCGAATTCCTGCGACCCTCGACCTGTATCCAACATTTACGTACGATCTTAGGCCGAGTCCCGCTTACTGAACTCGGCTCGACCCGAAACTTATACCTTAGTGATCGCGCCGTCGCCGCAGTTCTAACGCCGTGACTCGCGCACCAAACTAATACCCAAGCTAGAAGTTGTGGACCTGCGTTCAGTCTGAAGAAATGCCGCACGTTGTGAATATCGAGGGAATCTCTACTAGATGTCCCATCAAATCATGTTAAGTACAAACCATGTCATGTGTACATACAACCCATCCCTCCCTTTTTAATAGTCAACTCTCTCTCTCCTCTCACCATTCCTCTTTCACCCATTTTTAAACCAAACCTTACCTCATTAAATACAACCACCCAAATCAACCCATCCATATTATTCCATTCTCTCTCTCTCATTTCTCAAACCTCTCAAGCAACACACACGTCCAAGCTTTCTCCCTCCCAAACACCAAGTGTGGCCCACTTTCCCTACCCTCTAATCTCTCATCCACACCATCAAAACCCCATTAACCTCCGTCAAAAGTGTAGGCAAGGAGCTAAGAAGGCTAATGGAGCAAGGAGAAGGCCTAGAGGTGGGTGATCTTTGAGTTTCTACGGTTGATTTCATGATTTGAGGGCCCACTTATTGGTGGGACCCATTTGATGTATGTATTGTATCCATGAGGGGCCCATAGTGGCGGGGTCCCTCTATCACCGTATCTCTCTCACTCTTTCCCCTCCCTAGAATGAAGTGAGCCCCACCAAATCATGTTAAATTCACTCCATTCATCAAATGGTGTGGCCCACCACATTTTAGGCGAAATCCACTGTCCGGTGGAAAGACCATATGCCATATAATACATGATATTTATTTTATATTAATGTATATATATATATATATATATGCACATGCATGGTGGGCCACGATCATGTGGGACCCACCTTGGTGAACGTAGGCCACCTACGTGTGGGACCCCAGCCATGATGCCTGTATTATATCTATGCCGTCCAGCGTCCCTGGACGCTGGACATGCGGCTAACATAGAGTGTGTGTAGTGACAGAGATGTGTAATGACAGAACAAAAAAAAAAAAAAAAAAAAAGTAAGGAAATGGTGGGCCACTCATGCAGGCCCTACCTTGATGTAAGTACTCAATCCACGCCATCTATTCTTTTCCTCAGATCTTTTTAGGCGTTGAAACGAAATTTCAGGCTAATCTGACTTTCTGGCAGTCCGTAGTATGGATAATAAAATCTCCACCATTCAAATAACCCCTGATGTTTTGGTATGCCAAAACCTACGCAATATTGGACTTAATAGGTTTGTATAGAGCCTGAGAGACCAATGGCTGAGTAGGATTCCCCTGATGTGGGCCCCACCCATGAGAATCTACAGAAAGACTATAATTTTTTTAAAACAAATATACATGTGCTAATATATATACATGCCACTGACACATCCAGAGGACGTCCTCTGGACGTCCTTGGGCTGTTACGGGCAGGGACTGATGTGTCCCAGCCGTGGGCCCACCATGATGTGTGCATCACATCCACCCCGTTCATGTGGTAGGGCCCCTTTGAGATAGTGGGTCCCCCCAAAAATCAGCCATATATGGAGCTCAGGTGGGCCATACCATCTAAAATCATGTGAAGACATGCCAAAATCATATAAAATCACTTGGTGGGGCCTACCTGAAATTTGGGTGCGGCTGAAACTTGGCCTAAACCCTCAGCCAAGTGGGACACACATAATGGATGGGCTGGATTTGTGAACCACATTGCAGTGGGCCCCTGACCGTGTGACCCAATGAACGGTTGGGTGAAAAATAAACATCACGGTGGGCTCCCTGGTCCACGTGACCTTGTAAACAGGTTGGGTGGCTAATAAATATTACGGTGGGCCCCAGTCCCACCTGTAGTACGTGTGACCCCACCAATAGGTTGGATGTCAAATAAATATCAGGGTGGGCCCGATGACCCAATCAAGGGGCTGGATGAAAAATAAACATTATGGTGTGCCCCATGACTGTGTGACCTTATCAACAGCTTAGGTGGCAAATAAACATTATGGTGGGCCTGGTTGGGTAGAAAATAAACTTTATGGGGGCCTAGGTCCGTGTGACCTCATCCACCTGTTGGTTGGAAAATAAACATTGTGGTGGGCCCCACATGGGACCACTGATGTATGCATTGTAATCCACACCCTCCATTAGTGTGGGCCCCACCATGAGGTATGTACTTCATCTATGTCGTCCATCCCTTCCATCCCTATGGGACCCACCATGATGCACGTATTACATCCAATCTGTCCAACCAATTTTGAAGATATTTTTAAGGCTTGAGACTAAAAATAAGTCAGATCTAAGATCAGGTGGACCACATTATAAGAACCAGTGGGTTTGAATGTCTACTATTAAAATTCTTAGGGCCACCAGAGTTGGACAAAACGATATGTGTTTTTCCTTTAGATCCAGGTCTGTGTGACCTTATGAGCAGATTAGATGGGGAATATATGTTATGGGGGAGGGGGGAGGGCAGCCTTGGGAATTTTGATGGTGGGAATCATTATCATCACTTATAATTGGGTGTGGCCCATTTCATATACTTAGGGGCCCATTGGTGTAGCCCACTTAATGTACTCATGAGGCCCATGTGACTAGGCTGTCTTGATGTATTTGTAGCCGTTGTTGAGGCCCACCTTGATATATATGAAACCCATGTTATGAGGCCCATTATGATGTATTCAAGGCCCATGGGTCGAGGCCCAATAAGACGTACATAAGGCCCATTTAGTGTGATTCCACCATGGTATATGGGTTGATCTTTATAGCGGGCTATACCTTGGGAGCAATGTTGGTTTGACGTCCACATTGTAAGGATAATGTTGGTTAAATGTCCGCATTGTCACTCTCCCTAAGGCCCACTGATAGGCCCATTCTTGTAGTGAGTAGGCCCACCTGATGCGTATTTATGGCCCACGGTGTGGTCCATTGATGCGGCCCACTTGATATGTAAGGCTCATGGGTAAGGCCCAATGTGATGTATTCAAGGCCTATAGGTAAGGCCCATTGTGATGAATTTGAGGTCCGCGTGATGCGGCCCATTGTGATGTGTATTAGACCTTTGTGTAAGGCCATGAGCCCACTATATGTTTAACCCTACATGGGCCACCCTTTGGGAGCAATGTTAGTTGAATGTCCACATTGATGGGCAAGGATGGTTGAATGTCCACATTGTAACCTTCCCTTAGGCCTTGTTAGGCTCATTCTCATCAATACTAATTGTCGAGGCCGATCATTGATCGATTCCTATTGACGTGACCGATTTGTCAACTCCGACTATCGATCGATCCGATTGTCATGACCGATTTGCCTATTCCGATTGCCGATCGAGGCCGATTATCGTGACCGATTACCGGTCGTGACCGATTATCGATTGACGTGGCCGATTGACCGATTACCGATCGAGGTCGATTATCATAACTGATTACCAATCGTGGCCGATTATCGATTGACGTGGTCGATTACCGATTCTGCTTGACGTGGCAGGTTGACCGATTACCGATTGAGGTCGATTATCGTGACCGATTACCGATCGTGGCCGATTATCGATTGACGTGGCCGATTGTCGATTCTACTTGTCGTGGCCGATCGACTGATTATCGATCGAGGCCGATTATCGTGACCGATTACCGATCATGGCCGATTATCGATTGACGTGGCCGATTGCCGATTCTGCTTATCGTGGGAGATTGACCGATTACAGATCGAGGCCGATTATCGTGACCGATTACCGATCGTGGCCGATTATCGATTGACGTGGCCGATTGCCGATTCTACTTGTCGTGACCGATTGATCGATTACCGAGCGTGGCCGATTATCGATTGACGTGGCCGATTGTCGATTCTGTTTGTCGTGGTTGATTGACCGATTATCGATCGAGGCCGATTATCCTGACCGATTACCGATCGTGGCCGATTATCGATTGACGTGGCCGATTGCTGATTCTGCTTGTTGTGGCCGATTAACTGATTACCGATCGAGGCCGATTATCGTGACCGATTACCGATCGTGGCCGATTATCGATTGACGTGGCCGATTGTCAATTCTGCTTGTCGTGGTCGATTGACCGATTGCCGATCGAGGCCGATTATCATGACCGATTACCGATCGTGGCCGATTATCGATTGACGTGGCCAATTGTCCATTCTGCTTGTCATGGCCGATTGACCGATTACCGATCGAGGCAGATTGTTGATGCCAGTTATTGATACCGATTATGAGTATGTGATAGCATAACATCATGATACATGCCCATACGCATCATCTGCATGTTTGTTATGAGATGTGGTTGACCATTGCATATGTCATTGAGCATGTTGATATGACACTCCCTGATAGGCGGAGGTTATCTCACATGAGCACACGACATGTGTAGGATTGATGCATAACTGAATTGTGTGCTCATGCATCTTGCATTGTGTGTTATACGCCCTAGCGACATCAGGGTCGTAGCCTTCACAGGCATATCGTGGATGGCCAGACGGGATACCGGAAATGTTTGGTTCTAGCATACAGGCGTCATTGATGTCCTTGGGTGAAAATTCCTAAACCTCTGTGGCCAGGAGATGACTCCAACGTCGAGGCCGAGTGGATATTTGAGCGCACGAGGGCCGAATACCAGGAGGCCACGTCTCCCACTGTGTCATGGTCGGTTGGAAAGGGGTGTGGCCTTACTCGCCCGAGGGTAGGGGGCAATACTAGACTGAGTTTGACCAGCTCTTGAATGGGTCCGCTATCGACGTGCCGGATAGGTATTGACAGACTATTGGCCAGGCGGATGTGAGGTTTCTTACGCTCACTTGGACTGTCATGCTGGGAGAGAGACAGTGCCATTTGGAGTGTACTAAACCCCGGTGATGATCCCAGAGATGAACCGTACTGATAGGTGGACTTATTGAGTAGGAGTTGCATGCTCATTCATTCATTCATTCACTATCCACTCAGGCTGGTGGTGTGCAACTAATTGTTATGTGTCTTCGTTATGGCAAGGATTTCGGTTGGGGCGCGCGACTAACCTGAGATCAGGAGTTTACCACATTGAGTCTGACTATCCAAATTTAGGTATGGGACTGGTTTGGATAGAAGTCCCTTGTGGAGGATCCCGTAGCCTGCGATACTACGTACTATCATCCCGACTTCACACTCCAGCATGGTCATTCCATTGGCACCACATATTGCATATTGCATTATACCCTCGGCATATGGCATTTTGGGTTGCTATGTTTCTGTAATCCTATAACTTAGATGAGAGTGATGGTATTCGTTAGCTTTTCTGAATTGAATATTGCATTATATTTTTGGCATCCGATATTTAATTATTTATGACTCATTTGTATAGTTGTCCTACATTGCGTATTCTGATATTGATTGACTCATTGACTTGTCTGTATTTCCGCTTACTCTGTTATTGTATGATCTATAATCTTGTCGGTATTTACATTTACTACGATAAATTCGCTCTCAATGTTTGGCCGATTCGATATTGTACAATTTATGGATTACCAGTGTTTCCGGCATTGTATGATTAAGGCATTGCATTGTATACTTGGCACTTACCTTGTACGCACACTTACACCACCCTCTAAGCTTTCTATAAGCTTATGCATGATAGATGCGTTGAGGTAATGTTAGGTTCTTTATGCAGTCGAGCCGAGTGAGTACGCATTGTTTTTGGAGCTTTGATTTTTGATATATGTATTTCCCTTTCAGCACTCTACTTAAATGATTATATTAGTGGATATGTGATGATGATATTGCCTTTGTGAATTGGGTAATCTTGTGGTTATGCTTATTACGAGTTAAATGTACATAAAAAAAATTCCTCTTTGTAAGATCCTAGGATCGGAAATCTGGCGTATGACACTAGGAGCCGAGAATGGGGTACTACGGAGGCTGTCGGCACCGGATTAGGCGATCGGGATTCTTGTGAATCCGATTTCTGGATTTGGGGTGTAACAGAAGTTGGTATCAGAACATAACTTGGAAATACCTGAAGTTAACATCACATATCTGCTGATAGCTACCCTGCACTCTATGATTGTTGAAAACCTAGAATAGTTAGATCCCCGAGTTTGAATAACTTAGAGATTTTCTGATATAGCTCCCCACCATTGAAATCGTGAGGCTGCATAGTATTCCATTTTCGATTATTTCTGATCCAGGATCTAAAGATTATTAGGATCACCACAGTGTTGGTGATGCATCTTGGGAGGGCGAAGTTGAGACTAGATAGCGCTATCTTCATCCTTTGTAGACTAATAGTGCCTTGTTATATATACTTAATGATGTTTCTTATTCCCTTGTTTATTTTGTAAATTTCAAGGACAATTTTTATTAGGAGGGGAGAGTTGTAAGACCCATGCCTTAGTCCGTACCGTTCCATAGGCTTACGCGATCATACCGGTCGAATTTCGGCCACCCTCGACCTGTATTCAACGTTTACGCGCGATCTTAGGCCGAGTCCCACTTACTGAACTCGGCTCAACCCGAAACTTATACCTTAGTGATCGCGCCATCGCTGCAGTTCTAACGCTGCGACTCACGTACCAAACCAATACCTAGGCTAGAAGTTGTGGACCTGTGTTCAGTCCGAAGAAACGTCGCACGTTACGAATATCGAGGAAATCTCTACGAGATGTCCCATCAAATCATGTCAAGTACAAACCATGCCATGTGTACATGCAACCCATCCCTCCCTTTTTAAAAGTCAACTCTCTCTCTCCTCTCACCATCCCTCTTTCACCCATTTTTAAACCAAACCTTACCTCATTAAATACAACCACCCAAATCAACCCATCCATATTATTCCATTCTCTCTCTCTCTCTCTCTCTCTCTCTCTCTCTCTCTCTCTCTCTCTCATTTCTCAAACCTCCCAAGCAACACACACGTCCAAGCTTTCTCCCTCCCAAACACCAAGTGTGGCCCACTTTCCCTACCCCCTAATCTCTCATCCACACCATCAAAACCCTATCAACCTCCATCAAAAGTGTATGCAAGGAACTAAGGAGGCTAAGGGAGCAAGGAGAAGGCCTAGAGGTGGGTGATCTTTGAGTTTCTATGGTTGATTTCATGATTTGAGGGCCCACTTGTTGGTGGGACCCATTTGATGTATGTATTGTATCCATGAGGGGCCCATAGTGGCGGGGTCCCTCTATCACCGTATCTCTCTCACTCTTTCCCCTCCCTAGAATGAAGTGGGCCCCACTAAATCATGTTAAATTCACTCCATTCATCAAATGGTGTGGCCCACCACATTTTAGGCGAAATCCACTGTTCGGTGGAAAGACCACATGCCATATAATACATGATATTTATTATATATATATATATGTATATATATATGCACATGCATGGTAGGCCACGATCATGTGGGACCCACCTTGGTGAATGTGGGCCACCTACGTGTGGGACCCCAACCATGATGCCTGTGTTATATCCATGCCGTCCAGCGTCCGGACGTTGGACGTGCGGCTAACATAGAGTGTGTGTAGTGACAGGGATGTGTAATGACAGAAAAAAAAATGGTAAGGAAATGGTGGGCCACTCATGTGGTCCCCACCTTGATGTAAGTACTCAATCCACGCCATCTATTCTTTTCCTCAGATCTTTTTAGGCGTTGAAACGAAATTTCAGGCTAATCTGACTTTCTGGCAGTCCGTAGTATGGATAATAAAATCTCCACCATTCAAAAAACCCCTGATGTTTCAGTACACCAAAACCCACCCAATATTAGGCTTAAGGTGTTTGTATAGAGCCTGGGAGACCAATGGCTGGGTAGGATTCCCCTGATGTGGGCCCCACCCATGAGAATCTGTAGAAAAACTATAATTTTATATATATATATATATATATATATATATATATATATACTAATATATATACATGCCCCTGACACATCCAGAGGACGTCCATTGGACGTCCTTGGGCTGTAACGGGCAGGGACTGATGGGTCCCAGCCATGGGCCCCACCATGATGTGTGCATCACATCCACCCCATTCATGTGGTAGGTCCCCTTTGGGACAGTGGGTCCCCCAAAAATCAGCCGTATATGGAGCTCAGGTGGGCCATACCATCTAAAATCATGTGAAGACATGCCAAAATCATATAAAATCACTTGGTGGGGCCTACTTGAAATTTGGGTGCGGCTGAAACTTGGCCTAAACCCTCAGCCAAGTGGGACACACATAATGGGTGGGCTGGATTTGTAAACCACATTGCAGTGGGCCCTTGACTGTGTGACCCAATGAACGGTTGGGTGAAAAATAAACATCACGATGGGCTCCTTAGTCCATGTGACCTTGTACACAGGTTGGGTGGCTAATAAATATTACGGTGGGCCCCAGTCCCACCTCTGGTGCGTGTGACCTCACCAATAGGTTGGATGTCAAATAAATATTAGGGTGGGCCCCCATGACCCAATCAAGGGGCTGGATGAAAAATAAACATTATGGTGTGCCCCATGACCGTGTGACCTTATAAACCATTTAGGTGGCAAATAAACATTATAGTGGGCCTGGTTGGGTGGAAAATAAACTTTATGGTGGGCCCAGGTATGTGTGACCTCATCCACCTGTTGGTTGGAAAATAAACATTGTGGTGGGCCCCACATGGGACCCACTGATGTATGCATTGTAATCCACACCCTCCATTAGTGTGGACCCTACCATGAGGTATGTACATCATCTATGCCGTCCATCCCTTCCATCCCTATGGGACCCACCATGATGCACGTATTACATCCAATCTGTCCAACTAATTTTGAAGATATTTTTAAGGCTTGAGACTAAAAATAAGTCAGATCTAAGATCAGGTGGACCACATTATAAGAACCAGTGGGTTTGAATGTCTACTATTAAAATTCTTAGGGCCACCGAGTTGGACCAAAATGATATGTGTTTTTCCTTTAGATCCAGGTCTGTGTGACCTTATGAGCAGATTGGATGGGGAATATATGTTATGGGGGGGGGGGGGTTCCTTGGGAATTTTGATGGTGGGAATCATTATCATCACTTATAATTGGGTGTGGCCCATTTCATATACTTAGGGGCTCATTGGTGTAGCCCACTTAATGTACTTATGAGGCCCATGTGACTAGGCCGTCTTGATGTATTTGTAGCCGTTGTTGAGGCCCACCTTGATATATATGAAACCCATGTTATGAGGCCCATTATAATGTATTCAAGGCCCATGGGTCAAGGCCCAATAAGACATACATAAGGCCCATTTAGTGTGATTCCACCATTGTATATGGGTTGATCTTTATAGCGGGCTATACCTTGGGAGCAATGTTGGTTTGACGTCCACATTGTAAGGATAATGTTGGTTAAATGTCCGCATTGTCACTCTCCCTAAGGCCCACTGATAGGCCCATTCTTATAGTGAGGAGGCCCACCTGATGCGTATTTATGGCCCACTAGTGCGGTCCATTGATGCGGCCCACTTGATATGTAAGGCCCATGGGCGAGGCCCAATGTGATGTATTTGAGGCCCATAGGTAAGGCCCATTGTGATGAATTCGAGGTCCATGTGATGCGGCTCATTGTGATGTGTATTAGACATTTGTGTAAGGCCATGAGCCCAGTATATGTTTAACCCTACATGGGCCACCCCTTGGGAGCAATGTTAGTTGAATGTCCACATTGATAGGGCAAGGATGGTTGAATGTCCACATTGTGACCTTCCCTTAGGCCTTGTCAGGCCCATTCTCATCGATATTAATTGGCGAGGCCGATCATTGATCGATTCCTATTGACGTGACCGATTTGTCAACTTCGATTATCGATCGATCCGATTGTCATGACCGATTTGCCTATTCCGATTGCTGATCGAGGGCGATTATCATGACCGATTACCGATCGTGGCCGATTATCGATTGACATGGCCGATTGACCGATTACCGATCGAGGCTGATTATCGTGACCGATTACCGATCGTGGTTGATTATCGATTGACGTGGTCGATTGCTGATTCTGCTTGACACCTGCTTTTATAGGAAAGTACTTCTCTAAGTCTTCACTCTGTACGCCACCTGCACCAACTGTACGGTTGGGAGAGGGTCAATGCCCTACTCATAGTGAAGGTTACCCTTCAAGATTAACAATAATTCAAGAGATTCATAATAGGCAAAGTAAGGGGTCTGATATGTTCCGTGCTCCACTAACACGAGGTATCAGCATGCACAACTAATTTACATGAGATGCATGCCTAGCATAGTAAGTGCGGCTCATCATACATAGTGATCGTCACAATGTGGAATATAATTCATAGAAAACCCGGCTCGACCCGCATCCCATAACTACGGATATTTGCCGGCATGGCCAACGCTAACATGGATTTATGCGAACATCTCAAGGCAACACAACACGCGGTTGGGGGATTTACGTAACACGATGTGTTCATGGAGCGACTAATTGCGACATCCAATCCTGAAAAGTTGATGTAACACGTATACTGATTTACATACATCGATTGTGCACCACGCCAACCAACCCACAGAATTACATGCCGACCAAGAGGGCCGCTACCCGTAACGCATTACGTCCATGGTAAGATAATTGATTCACTAGTTGTGATACCTCATAACACATCACTTGCACTTATAGAGAATATAGCTGAATCATGAAGAATATAAACTGAATCATGGAGATTCTGGAATAACAAAACACATGCCCATGCCTTGAAAGATAAACGGCACAAGGCCAATATAATAAAGAGAAGAGTGAATGGTCAACCCAACAAAAGTGGCAATGGCCAACATAATAAGAGAAGAGTGACAAGGGTCAACTCAACAAGAGGAGAGTGGCAGAGCCAACCCAAATAAAACGACAAGTGGCATAACCAACTCAAATATAAGGACGAGTGGCAGATCCAACTTAATAATGGATAAGGCAAGGGAAAAGCTTGTACCCATGGCCTCAAATAAATTCAGAGAAATTCTCTTGTATTTGACATCATGTCATAATCCCAAAAGGGCCAATAATCAATTGATGGGATAATTCCCAATGGACATATAAACATGTAATACATGATAATTCATATCGTAAAAGGCACGAAAAGGCTATAATTGATGGTGAAACATATAATAACATGGAAGATTCAAATTGATGTATGAAAGGAATACATGTAAAGGGCAATAATAAATTCATGAAAGCATGTATAAAAGCTAAGATAAAATAATATGAAGACAGATAAAATACAGGAAGGCATGTAAAAGCGTGATAGATAAATCAACTTAAGTTACTGTAAGCTTAAAGGATAAAACCCTCACCTATCAATCTTAACTTCTTATTGTTGTCACGTCCGTGCTCTCATGTATCTTTGTTAACAACCCAATCAAGCTCCTTTTTCAACCAACCTTTTGTGACGTCATGTTGAATATTCCCTATATTTTTAAAGCGATAAGAGTCTAAGATTATTATCTTTGATCTTTCTAGGATTAAGGACCTAGAGGATCTCGTCAGCGATCCAAGATCAACAATAGAATGGATGCCTTGGATGGACTCAAGCAACAGTGGCCGTTTGAAACTTTCCTTTATTTCTCTTCTTCTTCTTCTTTTCTTTTCTTTTCTTTCTCTTTTCTCTTTTCCTTTCTTTCTCCTTCCTTCCTAGGCAGAAGTGGACGGTATTTGTTGCTTTCTTCTTTGGACGGTCGAAATTTCGGACAACAACCTCTCTCTCTCTCTCTCACTCCCGTTTTCTTCTTCCTCTTTCCTGCTTCCACAGTCGGACGGGCGGTGGTTTTATAGGGAGGAGAGTTTCCAGACTCTTCTTATTTATCTGCTCGAGCAGCAGGGGGATCGGAACTCCCTGCGCAACAAGGAAAAGGAAGTTTCCCTTTTGCAACATGCTTTACGCAGAGTTCTTGTTTGTGCAGCGAAAGAAGAGGGAATCTGTCAGCATCCCCTCTTCCGGATTCGATCTTCACCCTTTTGGACAACATGGAGAGGATCGAACGTCCCTCCTCTCAATTGTGGACGGTCCAGATCAGAGCCAAGGAGCTCTCTTTGGGTTTCCTACGCGGGGGCGTTTGAATTGTATTCGGTTTCTGGCGCCGTTTGCAGAAGAAAAATGCAACAAGTGCGAGAAGGCTTTACTTTGTTTCTTATTGGAGTCTGTTGGGCCCATTTCTGTTGATCCCTCATAAGATCCACCCCATTCATCTGTTTTGTAGTGTGGTGTTAGGTCACGGGCCAAAATATGAGATGGATCTGAGTTTTGGGTGGCCCACAACACATTTCACAATCAGACCCTACCGGCGTTCTAACGCGTCTGTTGCTTCAACGTAACGTTTTTGCGTATTGGTGGTGGCATCAGGTGGGGTCCACGCTGGTGTTTGGTAAGCAATCCACTCCGTTCACCGTCTTTGTCCTTTTATGTTACGACACGGGGTAAAATATAGGGAAGTTTCGTAAACCAGATGGGCCACACCATCTAAATATGTAGAGATTTATACTCACCGTTAAACCTTTAGTATAGGTTGAACAGTGCCATGCATAGAGTTAGTTTTATTTACAAAATTGCCATCAATTTCTTAACCACCTTCTCGCGTCAGTTATGTTAGCGTGCACCGTCCAAATGCCTTGAAACTTGGTGGATATGTATCGTTTTTCGTGCTCTTTCCATCAATCCAGTTTGGGTCTCGATCACTTACAGACGACTAAGATACCACTTCAATGGACTATACCATTCCTGGGTCTTAATGTGACGTTTATATATGTCTGGCTATAGTTTTGTCCGGTAGTTTGGACCTGTATTCTAAGATCTTCAAAATTATTAATTCATCCCAATATTCAGGTGGCCCATGTGGCGGATCCAGACATGATGGATGGTCAATTGACTTGCTAAAAATAAGAGGGCTTGATGATTAGAACTCTATCCATGTATGTAGGTGAATGTATGGTCGGTTTAGTAAATGGATGGATAGAAAATGGGTTCTTTGAGTAATTAGGGGTAGAGCATATGTATAGTCAGATTAAAGTGTTTTATTCACGTGCGTGAGTTTCTTAGATCATAATTCTGATGGTGAGTTAAGCATATTCATATGTGACGAACAAGATGAACGGATCTGAATTTTGATATGAGAAATACACGAACGGATGTAGAGATCAAGTAGTAAATCTACTATGATCTAAGGGCTGAAACTTGATGTGTACGATTAATTTATGATAATTAGGCCTAGTATAAAATTTCACATAAAACGGAAAATG
This sequence comes from Magnolia changhungtana, assembly GCA_030180095.1. Taxonomy (NCBI): domain Eukaryota; kingdom Viridiplantae; phylum Streptophyta; class Magnoliopsida; order Magnoliales; family Magnoliaceae; genus Magnolia; species Magnolia changhungtana. The sequence continues at coordinate 2,847,093 of JASAUF010000094.1, forward strand.
AGAACTATGTGAATTGGAATTCAGAGGTACAGGTCAATGGCATTTCCATAATTATTGCTGATCTGTGAGTTTTGGGAAATTCAATGGGTCCACATGGTTATGGGCACATCTCTAAGAAATTCTTATGAATGAATGTATATCTAAATCACTACGGATAGGGAGTTATTCGTCGTGCCCTTCATGGGAAGGTACTTCGTCAAATCATGCGATGGATGGTCCTTCCTGGAAATCAACGGTTAGATGGCTTAATCTATGAATGAGGGTCATTCCTAATGGTTAGGTTTGTGTCAGGGTGAGGATGTAAGGCTAGGATTGTCGAATTGGTATCGTACACATGCACATATAAGTAAAATTTCAGGTAACGCTCGAGAACTTTCAATACTCGAGTATTGAAAAGTTCGGGGCGTTACACGGATAGTGAGGTTTCTTACGCTCACTTGGACTGTGCTGCTGGGAGAGATATAGTGTCATTTAGAGTGTACTTCCCGGTGATGATCCCAGAGATGAACCGTACTGATATGCGGACTTATTGAGTAGGAGTTGCATGCTCATTCATTCATTCATTCACTATCCACTCGAGCTGGTGGTGCGCAACTAATTATTGTGTGCCTTCGTTATGGCAAGGATTTCGGTTGGGGCGCGCGACTAACCTGAGATCAGGAGTTTACCACATTGAGTCTGACTATCCAAATTTAGGTATGGGACTGGTTTGGATAGAAGTCCCTTGTGGAGGATCCCGTAGCCTGCGATACTACGTACTATCATCCCGACTTCACACTCTAGCATGGTCATTCCATTGGCACCACATATTGCATATTGCATTATACCCTCGGCATATGGCATTTTGGGTTGCTATGTTTCTGTATTCCTGTGACTTAGATGAGAGTGATGGTATTCGTTAGCTTTTCCGAATTGAATATTGCATTATATTTTTGGCATCCGATATTTGATTATTATGACTCCTCATTTGCATAGTTGTCCTACATTGCGTATTCTGATATTGATTGACTCATTGACTTGTCCATATTTTCGCTTACTCTGTTATCGTATGATTTATGATCTTGTCAGTATTTTTGTTTACTCTGATAAATTCCTACTCCTGTCAGTGTTTCTGCTGATTCCGACATTATATAATTTATGGATTACCAGTGTTTCCGGCATTGTATGATTAAGGCATTGCATTGTATACTTGGCACTTACCTTGTGCACACACTTACACCACCCTCTAAGCTTTTTATAAGATTATGCACGATAGATGCGTGCAGGTAATGTTAGGTTGCTGCAGCGTCGAGCTTGTAGTACGCCGCTGTCTTCTGGAGCTTTGATTTTTGATATATGTATTTCCCTTTCAGCATTGTACTTAAATGATTATATTAGTGGATATATGATGATGATATTGCCTCTGTGAATTAGGTAATCTTGTGGTTATGCTTATTACGAGTTAAATGTACATCAAAAAAAAAATCCTCCTTATAGGATCCTAGGATCGAAAATCTGGCGTATGACACTAGGAGCCGAGAATGGGGTACTACGGAGGCTGTCGGCACCGGATTCGGCGATCAGGATTCTTGTGAATCCGATTTCTAGATTTGGGGCGTGACAGAAGTTGGTATCAGAGCATAACATGGGAATACCTGAAGATAACATCACATATCTGCTGATAGCAACCCTGCACTCTATGATTGTTGAAAACCTAGAATAGTTAGATCCCCGAGTTTGAATAACTTAGAGATTTTCTGATATAGCTCCCCACCGTTGAAATCGTGAGGCTGCATAGTATTCCATTTTCGATTATTTCTGATCCAGGATCCAAAGATTATTAGGGTCACCACAGTGTTGGTGTTGTGTCTTGGGAGGGCGAAGTTGAGACTAAAGAGCGCTATCTTTATCCTTTGTAGATTAACAGTGCCTTGTTATATATACTTAATGATGTTTCTTATTCCCTTGTTTATTTTGTAAATTTTGAGGACGAAATTTTTATTAGGAAGGGAGAGTTGTAAGACCCATGCACTAGTCCGTACCGTTCCATAGGCTTACGCAATCATACCGGTCGAATTTCGGCAACTCTTGACTTGTATCCAACGTTTGCACACGATCTTAGGCCGAGTCCCACTTACTGAACTCGGCTCAACCTGAAACTTATACCGTAGTGATCGCGCCATCGCCGCGGTTCTAATGCCGCGACTCACGTACCAAACCAATACCCAGGCTAGAAGTTGTGGACCTGCGTTCAGTTCGAAGAAATGCTGCACGTTACAAATATCGAGGGAATCTCTACGAGATGTCCCATCAAATCATGTCAAGTACAAACCACGACATGTGTACATGCAACCCATCCCTCCCTTTTTAAAAGTCAACTCTCTCTCTCCTCTCACCATCCCTCTTTCACCCTTTTTCAAACCAAACCTTTCCTCATTAAATACAACCACCCAAATCAACCCATCCACATTATTTGATTCTCTCTCTCTCTCTCTCTCTCTCTCTCTCTCATTTCTCAAACCTCCCAAGTAACACACACGTCCAAGCTTTCTCCCTCCCAAACATCAAGTGTGGCCCACTTTCCCTACCCTCTAATCTCTCATCCACACCATCAAAACCCTATCAACCTCCATCAAAAGTGTAGGCAAGGAACTAAGGAGGCTAAGGGAGCAAGGAGAAGGCCTAGAGGTGGGTGATCTTTGAGTTTCTACGGTTGATTTCATGATTTGAGGGCCCACTTGTTGGTGGGACCCATTTGATGTATGTATTGTGTCCATGAGGGGCCCATAGTGGCGGGGTCCGTCTATCACCATATCTTTCTCACTCTTTCCCCTCCCTAGAATGAAGTGGGCCCCACCAAATCATGTTAAATTCACTCCATTCATCAAATGGTGTGGCCCACCACATTTTAGGCGAAATCCACTGTCCGGTGGAAAGACCACATGCCATATAATACATGATATTTATTATATATATATATATGCACATGCATGGTGGGCCACGATCATGTGGGACCCACCTTGGTGAACGTGGGCCACCTACATGTGGGACCCCAGCCATGATGCCTGTGTTATATCCATGCCGTTCAGCGTCCGGATGTTGGACGTGCTGCTAACATAGAGTGTGTGTAGTGACAGGGATGTGTAATGACAGAAAAAAAAAAAGAGGTAAGGAAATGGTGGGCCACTCATGTGGGCCCCACCTTGATGTAAGCACTCAATCCACGCCATCTATTCTTTTCCTCAGATCTTTTTAGGCGTTGAAACGAAATTTCAGGCTAATCTGACTTTCTCGCAGTCCGTAGTATGGATAATAAAATCTCCAACATTCAAATAACCCCTGATGTTTCGGTACACCAAAACCCACCCAATATTGGGCTTGATGGGTTTGTATAGAGCTTTGGAGACCAAAGGCTGGGTAGGATTCCCCTGATGTGGGCCCCACCCATGAGAATAAGTAGAAAACCTATAATTTTTTTAAAATATATATATAAGCTAATATATATACATGCCTCGACACATCTGAGGACGTCCATTTGGACGTCCCTGGGCAGTATGTGAGGAGGGCCCGATGGGTCCCACATGTGGGCCCCACCATGATGTGTGCATCATATCCACCCGTTCATGTGGTAGGTCCCTTTGGGACAAGAGTCCCCAAAAATCAGCCGATACTGAGCTCTGTGGGCCATACCATCTAAAATCATGTGAAGACATGCCAAAATCATATAAAATCACTTGGTGGGGCCTACCCGAAATTTGGGTGGGCGAAACGTGGTCTACTCCCTCGGTCAAGTGGGACACACATAATGGATGGGTTTGGATTTGTGAACCACATTGCAAGTGGGCCCTCGACCGTGTGACCCAATGAACGGTTGGGTGAAAAATAAACATCACGGTGGGCTCCCTGGTCCACGTGACCTTGTAAACAGGTCGGGTGGCTAATAAATATTACGGTGGGCCCCAGTCCCACCTCTAGTACGTGTGACCCCACCAATAGGTTGGATGTCAAATAAATATTAGGGTGGGCCCCATGACTGGATGTCAAGTGGCTGGATGAAAAATAAACATTATGGTGGGCCCCATGAATATGTGACCTTATCAACAGTTTAGGTGGCAAATAAACATTATGGTGGGCCTGGTTGGGTGGAAAATAAACTTTATGGTGGGCCCAGGTCTGTGTGACCTCATCTACCTGTTGGTTGGAAAATAAACATTGTGGTGGGCCCCACATGGGACCCATTGATGTATGCATTGTAATCCACACTCTCCATTAGTGTGGGCCCCACCATGAGGTATGTACTTCATCTATGCCGTCCATCCCTTCCATCCCTATGGGACCCACCATGATGCACGTATTACATCTAATTTGTCCAACCAATTTTAAAGATATTTTTAAGGCTTGAGACTAAAAATAAGTCAGATCTAAGATCAGGTGGACCACATTATAAGAACCAGTGGGTTTGAATGTCTACTATTAAAATTCTTAGGGCCACCAAAGTTGGACCAAAATGATATGTGTTTTTCCTTTAGATCCAGGTCTGTGTGACCTTATGAGCAGATTGGATGGGGAATATATGTTATTGGGAGGGGGGGGGGGGAACCTTAGGAATTTTGATGGTGGGAATCATTATCATCACTTATAATTGGGTGTGGCCCATTTCATGTACTTAGGGGCCCATTGGTGTAGCCCACTTGATGTACTTATGAGGCCCATGTGACTAAGCCGTCTTAATGTATTTGTAGCCGTTGTTAAGGCCCACCTTGATATATATGAAACCCATGTTATGAGGCCCATTATGATGTATTCAAGGCCCATGGGTCGAGGCCCAATAAGACATACATAAGGCCCATTTAGTGTGATTCCACCATGGTATATGGGTTGATCTTTATAGCGGGCTATACCTTGGGAGCAATGTTGGTTTAACGTCCACATTGTAAGGATAATGTTGGTTAAATGTCCGCATTGTCACTCTCCCTAAGGCCCACTGATAGGCCCATTCTTGTAGTGAGTAGGCCCACCTGATGCGTATTTATGGCCCACTAGTGCGGTCCATTGATGCGGCCCACTTGATATGTAAGGCCCATGGACAAGGCCCAATGTGATGTATTCGAGGCCCATAGGTAAGGCCCATTGTGATGAATTCGAGGTCCATGTGATGCGGCCCATTGTGATGTGTATTAGACCTTTGTGTAAGGCCATGAGCCCACTATATGTTTAACCCTACATGGGCCACCCTTTGGGAGCAATGTTAGTTCAATGTCCACATTGATGGGCAAGGATGATTGAATGTCTACATTGTCACCTTCCCTTAGGCCTTGTTAGGCCCATTCTCATCGATACCAATTATCGAGGTCGATTATTGATCAATTCCGATTGACGTGACCGATTTGTCAACTCCAACTATCGATCGATCCGATTATCATAACTGATTTGCCTATTCCGATTGCCGATCGAGGCCGATTATCGTGACCGATTACCGATCGTGGCCGATTATTACCAATTGAGGCCGATTATCGTGACTGATTACCGATCGTGGCCGATTATCGATTGACGTGGATGACACGATTCTCGGTGACATGGCCGTTGACCGACACGATCGAGGTCGATTATCGTGACCGATTACCGATCGTGGCCGATTATCGATTGACGCGGCCGATTGCCGATTCTGCTTGTCGTGGCCGATTGATCGATTACCGTTCGAGGCCGATTATCGTGACCGATTACCGATCGTGGCCGATTATCGATTGACGTGGCCGATTGCCGATTTTTCTTGTCGTTGCTGATTAACCGATTACCGATCGAGGCCGATTATCGTGACCGATTACCGATCGTGGCCGATTATCGATTGACGTGGCCGATTGCCGATTCTGTTTGTCGTGGCTGATTAACCGATTATCGATCGAGGCTGATTACCGATCGTGGCCGATTATCAATTAACGTGGCTGATTACCGACTTTACTTGTCGTGGCCGATTGACTGATTGTCGATCGAGGCCGATTATCGTGACCGATTACCGATCGTGGCCGATTATCGATTGACGTGGCCAATTGTCGATTCTGCTTGTCGTGGCCGATTGACCGATTGCCGATCGAGGCAGATTGTTGATGCCAGTTATTGATACCGATTATGAGTATGTGATAGCATAACATCATGATACATGCTCATACACATCATCTGCATGTTTGTTATGAGATGTGAGTGACCATTGCATATGTCATTGAGCATGTTGATATGACACTCCTTGACAGGCAGAGGTTATCTCACATGAGCGCATGACATGTGCAGGATTGATGCATGACTGGATTGTGTGACTCATGTATCTTGCATTGTGTGTTATACGCCCTAGCGACATCAGGGTCGTTGCCTCCACAGGTATATCATGGATGGCCAGACGGGACACCGAAAATGTTTGGTTCTAGCAAATGGGCACCATAGATGTCCCTGGGTGAAAATCCCTAAACCTCCGTGGCCAGGAAATGACTCCAACGTCGAGACCGAGTGGATATATAAGCGCACGAGGGCCAAATACCAGGAGGTCGCGTCTCCCATTGTGTCGTGGTCGGTTAGAAAGGGGTGTAGCCTTACTCGCCCGAGGGTAGGGGGCAATACTAGGCTGAGTTTGACCAGCTCATGAATGGGTCCGCTATCGACGTGCCGGATAGGTATTGACAGACTATTGGCCAGACGAATAGTGAGGTTTCTTACGCTCACTTGGATTGTGCTGCTGGGAGAGAGACAGTCCCATTTGGAGTGTACTAAACCTCGATGATGATCCCAGAGATGAACTGTACTGATATGTGGACTTATTGAGTAGGAGTTGCACGCTCATTCATTCATTCATTCACTATCCACTCGGGCTGGTGGTGCGCAACTAATTGTTGTGTGCCTTTGTTATGGCAAGGATTTCGGTTGGGGTGCGCGACTAACCTGAGATCAGGAGTTTACACATTGAGTCTGACTATCTAAATTTAGGTATGAGACTGGTTTGGATAGAAGTCCCTTGTGGAGGATCTCGTAGCCTGCGATACTACGTACTATCATCCCGACTTCACACTCCAGCATGGTCATTCCATTGGCACCACATATTGCATATTGCATTATACCCTCGGCATATGGCATTTTGGGTTGCTATGTTTCTGTATTCCTGCGACTTAGATGAGAGTGATGGTATTCGTTAGCTCTTCCGAATTGAATATTGCATTATATTTTTGGCATTCGATATTTGATTATTTATGACTCCTCATTTGCATAATTCCTACATTCGTGATTCGATATTGATTGACTCATCATTGACAGTATGTCCGTATTTTTACTCTGTTATCGTATGATTTATGATCTTGTCAAGATTTGTTTATTCGATAAATTCTGCTCTTGTCAAGTGCCACGATTTCGACATTGTACGATTTATGGATTACGGTGTTTAGGCATTGTATGATTAAGGCATGGCATTGTATACTTGACACTTACCTTGTGCACACACTTGCACCACCCTCTAAGCTTTCTATAAGCTTATGCATGATAGATGTGTGCAGGTAATGTTAGGTTGCTGTAGCGTTGAGCTTGGAGTACGTAGCCGTCTTCTGGAGCTTTGATTTTTTATATATGTATTTCCCTTTCAGCACTGTACTCAAATGATTATACTAGTGGATATGTGATGATGATATTGCTTTTGTGAATTGGGTAATCTTGTGATTATGCTTATTACGAGTTAAATGTATATCAAAAAAAAAAAAAAAATTCCTCCTTGTAGGATCCCAGGATCGGAAATCTGGCGTATGACGTTAGAAGCCGAGAATGGGGTACTACGAAGGCTGTCGGCACCAGATTCGGCAATTGGGATTTTGTGAATCCGATTTCTGGATTTGGGGCGTAACAACTTTCAACATTGTATCAATGTAGTTGTTGTTGCCGGTGTCGACAATAGAATCACCGAAGACTAGAATGGAGAGGAACTTCTTCTTCGTTGACGACATATGGTGGGCGCGGGCGGGCAGGGCATGCAATGATGGCGATGAACACGTACGAGAGAATGATGGAGAAGACAATTCTCGCCATTGTGATTTTGTTTTGGATATATGTGGTTGGTAGTGCTTTTCTTTACAGTGTCGGTTCATGCGGTAACTTGCAACGCGATTTCCTGCGAAAGGGAAGTTCCTGCATAAGGATGCTGGGTGGGGTCCACCGTGATGTTTTTGAGAAATCCAACCCGTCCATCCCTTTTAGTAGCTCATTTTAGGACATGTGAAAAAAAGGTAAAGTATATTGAAAACTTAAGTGGGCCATACGAGAGGAAACGATGGGAATTAAGTGAGCACCGTTGAAGCATTCTTATGTACATAAAAGTTTTGTGTCAAGCTATATTTTCAGTTTTTTCAATTCATCCCAAAGAGAATGACCTTATAAAGGGTTTGGATAGCATATAAACATAAAGGAAGAGGACGTGGATTGCATCCTACTCCCGTCCGGACGGTAATCCATCCGGGCGGGGCTCTGTGGGGCCCACCGTGATGTAAGTGTTTTATCCACGCCGTTAATCGATTTTCTAAGATCATTTTAAGGTATTATGATAAAAAAAGAAGCAGGTCCATAGCTCCAGTGGACCACACCAAAGGAAGCTGCTATGATAATGACGCCACCGTTGAAACTTTTCTAAGGGCTACCGTGATGTTTTTTTACCATCCAACTTATTCATAAGGTCATGTAGACGTGGATGAAGTGAAAACAAAAATATCAGCCTGATCCGAAACTTCTCCAGCTCCCAACAAGTTTTTAATGGTGGATGCTCAATCCCCACTTTGTGGCCCACTTAAGACCTGTACCAGCCTCATTTTTAGGCTAATACTTTAAAATTATCTGATAAAAATGTTTAACGGCGTGGATAAAACACCTACATCACGGTGGTCCCCACAGAGCCCTGCCCGGACGGATAGGACGCAATCCGCGTCCCAAGGAAGAGCCTAGGAAGGTTTCAACGATAGGAATTTCTCTTCCCAATTTCCCTTCTCGTGTAACCCAGTTGAGTTTTTTATTCACCTAATTTTTGGTTGAACGTCCTAAAATTAGCTCTTAAAATGGATGGACGGAATGGATTTCTCACACACATTGAAGTGGGCCCACCCAGAATCCTTGCGCAAGAACTGCCAGCCGGAAATCCGCGTCCAGCAATTGCAAGGAAGGAAGCGGCTTGCGTACTGAGTAACTCGGTAGGCTAAGCGTACGGTATGAGTAAAGTCTGTGGAGCCCACCTTCGTTCATGAATTATATCAACTCTGTCCATCCGTTTTATCATATAATTTTAATGCCTTAAACCAAAATTTAATCATATCCAAAGCTCGAGTGGACCACACCACCGGAAACAGTGTAAATTGAAGTATACCGTTGAAAAGTTCTTGGGGGCCGACAGAAGTTTTAGATCAATATAATATTTTTGTTTTCCCTTCATTCATGTCTTTGTGATCTTATGAACAGTTTGAATGACAAATAAATATCACTGGGCCTTAGAAAGGTTTCAACTGTCGAAATCAATCACTGTTGCCTTTGGTATGGCCTACTTGAGCTTTTGATATACTTCAGTTCTAGCCTCGACCCCTAAAATTGAAAAAACGGATGAACGGGGAGATGAACCACATAAATTCACAGTGTGCCCAACTGAGTTTACTCAGTGCGATAACTACTGAGTTACTCAGTACGCAATCCGATTTCGTCCTGCAACGAATTGGAAACTGACCGTGACACTAGCCAATGGCTAGTGATCGGTGCTCTGTGGGCCCCACAATGATGTGTGTTTCATCCATGCCATCCACCCATTCTTTCAGATCATTGTATTGTAACAGCCCAAGAATTTCTTGAGGTTGATCCAAATCTCGAGTGGACCCCACAGTGTTGATTGAACGTCCACCATTAAAAACTTTTTAGGGCCACAAATGTTTTGGATCAACCTAATATAATTTGTTTACCTTCATCCAAGTCTGTATGACCTAATCTACAGGTTATATGTCAAGTAATCATTACAGGGGCTGAGGAGGTTTTTAATGGTGGACATTCAATCATTACTGTTTTCCCCTGGTGTGGCCTACCTGAGACTTATATATGCTTAATTTTTAGGTTCAAGCCCTAAAATTATATTTCAAAATGGATGGACGGCGTAGATAAAACACATACACCATGGTGCCAAACCGCGTCCAATTAGACTAGATACTTGCTACAGTTACACCACAAACGGTAACCTTGGTGACTCAACACGTGTGGCTATCCACATTGTTATAATGGTTGGGACACTGTGGATAGAGCCTATCTGTAATTTTACACTGATCAAGCAATCATAGCCGTCCAATTGATGGCTGTCAAACGGATGGTTGAAGAAAAATAGCCAGTGATCCCATTTCTAAGGGAGAGATCTAACGGTCGGTAGGTTGTTATCAGTATATATTTTATACTCCATAACTGTGTTTGTGATTTGGATGGTCTGGATTGTCTTCAACGATGGCAAGCGTGAGATGACGAGGAAGCGTAAATACGGCGACATGTCTATATACGCGTCCTACCCCCGCTATGTGGGGTCCACCGTGATGTAAGTGTTTTATCCATGCCGTTCATCGCTTTTATCAGATCATTTTAAGATATTATCCAAAAATTGAGGCAGGTGAAAGGCTTATGTGGACCACAAAGTGGGGATTGAACATCCACCATTAAAAACTTCTTGGGAGCCGGATAAGTTTCAGATCAAGCTGAGAACAGCGATGAACGGCATGGATAAAACACTTACATCATGGTGGGCCCCACAGATCCCTACCCGGACGGATACAATCCACCTCCACTTTCCTGCAATACGATCGGATTGTATAACCTGCGGAAGCCTTTAGCATAAAGTTGTTGAGCGAAACTTAGGTGGGCCACCATGATGCTTTTGAGAAATCTACCCCTGGGCCTACAGTGATGTTTAAATTCTATCCGGATCGTTAGGAACGTCATTCCTGCTGAGATGAACTCAGAACACAAATATTACCCGAATACAAAACTCCCAAAGCCCAACGAATATTTCAAATGTGTACATTCAGTTGTTACGTTTTCGGTGTACTTGAGTATTGGATCAAGCTCATTTTTTGTCCCATGCCTTAAAATGAGTTCAAAAAATGGCAACGCACGTGTATTTCTCACAAACTTTCTAGGCAGGAACTTCATGCTAGAGGATTTCGCAGGAAATCTGCATCCGTAGATATGGCAACTGTTGAGAAAATAATACAGAAATATGAATAAACTGAAAAAATCAAGACATGTTGAAGCATGTATGAGCACGCCGTCCTTAAAGCGTTATTTGCCCCTTGTCAATCAAATTGAGAATGATGAAAGGTTCCAGGCAAACAACTTCTACGATAGGACGAGCCTAGGCATGGATCTGCGTTTAACAAATACGAAGATCCACGAATGAAACACACAAATTTCTGTTAGATAAATAAAAAGAAAAATCCTAGTATCAGAAAGAGAATAGAAATTTTTAGACCACTACACTGGTCTATTCTTTGAGAGCTTCTGGCTAAGGTTCGTATGAACCTTGCTGACTGCTAGGAGTACGCTGGTTTCTCTGCTTTGTGGTTCGTATGTGAATATGATTCCAGTGTTTGTGATGGATTGCTGAACCATCCAGGCACTGTTTATATAGGCTATGGTGGCTGACCGTTTTGGTCCAGGGCCATTAATCCATGTGACCGTTTTCTAACAATTGGTGAGGAACTAGTCGTTATTGGCAGTTTCTGACCGTTGTGCAAGTGGAATAATAATTGTTGTATACTGGCCGTTTAAACTCATTGGCTAGCTGTTTATAGCTATTGGGCCAGGCACATGCATCGGCTCTGCATGGTCAGACTTTATATGCACAAGGAGTTACACCTCACTCCAACGGTTAGTTTTTCTAGCCTCTATAAAAGTCACACAGGTCTCATTCAGACCACTAGAACTCATCCTAGCCACCTGACCTATCTCTCTGTCGCATTGGTTCGCAAAGGAGTGACCCATCTGCAACACGATACGCACGTGCAAAGTGCAAAGTGTGTCACTAGCGCCTCTACAGCCACACTGCCTCACGTGCCCTCGCACTGAGCCCGAGACCGAGATCATGACCGTGCCTGAGCCTGAGCCCGTGTGCGGGTGTTCTAGTGTTTCGCACTGGAACACGCAAGCCTCGATACTCTATGGACTAAGCAAATAAACATAATGGTACTCCACCTTTCTCGTATAAACTTAAATTTTATTTTATTTTATTTTTTACTTCTTTTCCAATGTGGGACTATTCCTAAAAACACCAAAAACACAAAATTTGCAAAATCACTTATATTATATATATATATATATATATATTTTTTAAATAATTTTTAATCAACATTTTACAACAATCCTCTACTTAATTAAAAATATTTTTTTATTTTCAAAAAATATCTGCCAGAATAGAAACAACTTATATGCATAAAGAAATATATTTTTCGATTTGAATCTTTCCTAAGTATAGGTATCTCAAAGCTCAATCAAAATTAATGGTAACCGCAACGTCGAACCAGTTACTCCTTGATAACAGAGTCGGAGAAACTACACACATATTCACTTTTGTGTTTATTAGAGTTCTCACAATCTTGCTCAGCACAATTAATGGTCATGTGCTCATCTTATTTCATGAACGATCCTGAGAGAAACTTGAACTCTCAAGAGGGACAACACCATCTCTACGTTTACCAACGTGAAATCCTTCCAATGTCTTCGTTACTATTAAGACAGTTGTCCTTTAGACTAGATTTCATTAAGATTTCTAAGACTTATCCCTCTTTTGTAATGCTCGACACTCATCTATTATGGATGAGGTTATAATTTTAGTGATGAAAACTTTTCATATATCAGTAACTTGTTTTTACCCTTTAAATTTGAAATTAAAGATTTTCTGATTTTAGGTTGAGTTACTATCACTGGTGGAACTTTGGTTGAAGAGTTTTAACCTCATCCCTCTAAATGTTGTCTTTACTACATCTCTCGTTAGAGGTTTAGTAAAATGGTCAACTAAGTTATTGCTTAATTTCACATATGATATTGTAATGATTCCATTTCGAATAAATTATCTCACATAATCATGTCGTAGACTTTTATGTCTATACTTTCCATTATAAGTGTCATTGTAGGCTCTAGCTAATGTGGCTTTACTACACAATGTAGTGACACAACCGGTATAGGCTTTACACAAAAAGGGATTTCTAATAAAAGATCCTTTAGCCACTCAACCTCTTTACCCATTGCAGTTAAAGCTATAAACTCAGACTCCATAGTCGAGTGAGTTATAAAGATCTATTTCTTAGTTCCTCAAGATATAGTTTCATCTCCTATGGTGAATACCCACCCTATATTGGACTTGTTATCTCCTGCACTCAAAATCCAACTCACATTGGTATATCCTTCCAACACGGCGGGAAACTCTGAGTAAAATAGTCATAAGTCTTTGGTCGCTTTTAAGTAACCAAGGACTCTATTAATAGCATTCCAGTGTTTCACACTGGGGTTACTAGTAAACCTACTGAGTTTACTCACAGCATATGTGATATCTAGTATAATGCATTGCATAGCATACATAAGACTGCCTATAGCACTCGCATACTCTAGTTGTGCAACTACTCTTCCGTTATTCTCTTTCAAATTGATACTTGATTCAAATGGGGTTTTTGCTTCTTTTATATTGAGATGGTTAAATTTATTTAGTATCATCTCAATGTAATGATATTGACACAAAGCATAACCCCCACTATTTTTGTTTAAAAAAAAAAAAAAAAAAAAAAACTTTGATGCATAGGATGGTATCCACATGTCCAAGATCCTTCATTTTGAATACGGAAGACAAAAACTTCTTTGTTTCAATTACAGCTTCATTTTATTACTAATTATTAAAATGTCATCAACATATATACAAATAATAATTATACAGCCACCATCAACTATAAAATATATGCATTTATTAGCTACATTATGCATGAAACCATGATATAGCATTTTTGAATCAAACTTCTCATGCCATTGTTTTGATACTTGTTTTAATTCATACAAAGATTTAATTAATCTATTTACTTTATTTTCATTTTCTAGTAGAATGAATCCTTTATGTTGTTCCATATATACCTCCTCATTGAGGTCACTATTCAGAAATGCAGTCTTTTCATCCATTTGGTGGATGTGAAGATGATGTATGGAAGCTAGCGCGAATAAAATCCTAATGGATGTTATCCTAGCTACAGGAGAATATGTATCAAAATAATTTATCCCTTCTTGTTGTTTGAAACCCTTATTTACTAATCTAGCTTTAAAGGTTTGGATAGTCTCATCAGTGTGATTTTCTTCCTAAAAACTCACTTACAAACTATGGGTCTAGAACCTAAAGGTAAGTTAACTAGTTCACATGTTTGATTTGACACTATAGATTCCATTTTCTTGTTAATAGCTTCTTTTCAGAAAACTAAATCTCTAGAAGACATAGCTTCATTATATGTTTTAGGGTCATCTTCTATAGTCATTACTATAAGTATTTTTCTGATAACATTTTCTATATCTCCTTCTACAAGATGGAAAAAGATACGCTGAGAGTCTATTCAATCGGCGTCAAGACTCTTCTTTATTCTTATCCTCTAAGCCCTACGAGGTTCGCTTGGAGCTTCCACTTCGTGTGGAGTTATACTCATTGGTTCTCGATTAGGAGTTTGGACTTTCATATCCCTTGACTCCAAGGATAGTGAGTTCTCAAAGAACTCAACGTATCTTGATTCTATTATGGTGTTAGACTTTAGATTTATGTGTTTATAAGCTTTGTTATTTTGTGCATACCCTACGAAAGCGCACTTTATAGCTCTGGGTCCTAACTTAGTTCTTTTATGATCAGGAGTCCTACAATAAACAAGATATCCCCACACTTTAAGATATCCTAGGTGAGGTTTTCTACCTTTCCATATTTCATATGGTGATATTTTATGTTTCTTAGGGAAAATTATATTTAGTATGTGATACGCTGCAAGTAGTGCCTCACCTCATAGATTGAGTAGCAACTTTGCTTGTATTAGCATTGAATTGATCATCTCTACAAATGTCCTATTCTTCTTTTCTGTTATACCATTCTGTTGCGGTATATATGGTGTTGTGCATTGGTGTATTAATTCATGTTCTTCACAGAATTTAGCGAATTCATTTGAAAAATATTTTACCATTTATCACTACGGAGAATCTTTATTTTCTTATTTACTTGATTTTCTACTTCTACTTTATATACTTTAAACATATTTAATGCTTCATCTTTGATCTTTAATAGGTATACATACACATATTTAGAGAAATCATCAATAAAGGTTATAAAATACATTTTACCTCCACGAGTAAGAATGTCGTTTAATTCATAGATATCACTGTGCACAAGATCCAATACTTGAGATGATCTCTTGACACTAAGAAACAATTTTTTAGTCATTTTGGATCATATGCACACTTCACATTTATCATTCTTATTTTTTGTGTATGAGATTAAACCATTCTTAGCCATGAATTTTAAGGTACTATATCTTATATGTGCTAGTCTATTATGTCATAATCCAACAGATTCAACCATATATGCAGAAGTGTTACTTTTATTCAATGAAAATTTTATCATACCGTTACACGCATATCCCTTTCCGACAAAATTCTTATTCTTAGACAGAATCAGTTTTTCTGACTCGTACACTACCCTTATTCCAAATTTACCCAGAAGATCCCCATAAAGTAGATTTTTCATAATGTCTAGGATGTGTAGTACATTTGTTAGAATCACTTTCCTCCCATAAGTAAACATCGATTTAACGGCTCCTTTGCCGATAACCTTTGATTGGACTTCATTACCCATTTGGACTTCTTGACCAATGGTCAATTCCTCATAGGTTTTGAAGGTTGATCTGTTGTAGCAGATATGTACGGTAACAGCAATATCATACCACCAACCGAGAACTTTTCCTTAGATTGTGTTCACTTCAGTGATCATTACAAGTATATCGCATTCTACTTAGGAGTGTACATCAAGTCGAACCAAGTCGAGCTAGCCTCAGCTCCACTCGGCTCGGCCACCAGCTGACCTTTGGCTCGGTCCTCGAGCCAGACTGGCCAGCTCGACTTGGTTTAGTCAGCAGCTTAGGCCGAGTTCGCCATTAAGGCATTTTCACAAACACCTGGACTGCACCTTCAAAATCTCACTGTATTTGAGATAGCAGCAATGGTTTTACAGGTATTTTATCAAACACCTTATTAGCAACATAAAAATCAACAAAAAAGGGTGTTTCTTTCATATACATACCTTCCTTGCCACCAGCTACACCTCTTTGAGTCATTTCATCAAACACTTGGTGAGCAACATCAATATCAAAGTAACCGAGTCACCGAACTGGTTCGATCAAAGTTCGATTCGAGCTGGGTTCGATTCGAGTTGAGTCGAGCTGGGGCTAGCTCGAACTCATTTTCGAGCTCAAAAAAATCAGCTCGAACTCGGCTTCGAACTGAGTCAAATCAAGTATTTTTAATTCGAGTCGAGCAAGCTAACCGAGCTAGCTCGGATTGTGTACACCCCTAATTCTACTGCACTAGCTTCTTTTTTCGATTTGTGATATCAGCAAACTTGAGAATAATGCCCGATTTTTCCATAGACATGGCAAGGGCCTTTGAACTTTCCGTTCTTTTAAGTTTTCTTGAATTTTCCTTTAGAAGCGTCCTTCTCAGGATTCTTATTATTATTCTCTACTGCGTTTACTTTGGATGAGGAATTCCCTTTTTCAGTCTTTTTATTTCGGTTGTGAGATTCTTTCTCAATTCGAATATGTTTCTGGATCTGTTCCAATGTGTAGTCCTCAGTTTTATGCAGTAATTTATTTCTATAGTCTTTCCACATTGGGGGCAATTTTGTGATAATAGCCCCGACTTGAAATGACTCAGGAAGATCAATTTTAATGGCCTTGATTTTATTTATTATTAGCTACAATTCTTGGATTTGAGGCAGGAACGGTTTATTATATACCATGTTATAATCGAAATACCTGGCTATCAGGAACTTATTGATACCTTCTTCTTTAGCTTCGTATTTAAACTCCAGGGCAGTCCAAATTTCTTTTGCAAATGATTTTATGTGTACAGATTGTACAGACGGTCAGAGAGTGCATTCAGTATATGTCTACAACATAAATGTTCATCTTCAGCTCGTTTGTTGCGGGCAACGATCTGTTCAGGTGTGTTCTTGTCGGTAGCTTCAGGCAGTGGTTGTAGATTTAGATCTAAAATGTAATAGATCTTTAAGGCCGTCAGAAGAAATTTGATCTTGTCTTGCTACCTTGTAAAGTTGGTTCCGTCGAACCGATCGAGACGATCAAATCCTGATTCATCAGTTTGATGGATGATACACTTTCGGTTTCCATGAAAAGATATGGCTTTAAGATTGTTGAGAAAATAGTACAAAAATTATATTTTCTGAAAATGAATAAACCAAAAAAATCAAATTGAATAAGCACGTATGAGTACATTGTCCTTAAAGTGTTATTTGCCCCTTCTGAATTAGATTGAATGCTGACAGGTTCTAGGCAATCAACTTCGAGGATATGACGAGCTTGGGTGTGGATCTGCGTTCAGCAAATACGAAGATCCACGAATGGAACTCTGTACACAAATTTTGGCGGATAAATAAAAAGAAAAATCCCAGTATCAGAAAGAGAATAGAAAATTTTATACTGCTGCATTGGTTTGTTCTTTGATTTCTTTTGGCTAAGGTTAGTATAAACCTTGTTGATTACTAGGAGTATGTTGGTTGCTCTGCTTTGTGGTTCGTATGTAAATATGGTTCAAGTGTTTGTGATGGATTGTTGAACCATACAGGCACTGTTTATATAGGCTAGGGTGGCTAACCATTTTCATCCAAGGTCATTAATCCATGTGACCATTTTCTAGCTGTTGGTGAGAAACTAGCCATTATTGGCAATTTCTGACCATTGTGCATGTGGAATAATAGTTATTGCATGCTAGCCATTTAGACTCACTGGCTAGCCGTTTATAGTTGTTGGTCTAGCCACATGCATCATTTTCTGCATGGTCAGACTTTATGTGCACGAGGAGTTACACCTCACTCCAACGGCTAGTTTTTCCAGCCTCTGTAAAGGTCAAACATGTTCATTCAGACCACTAGAACTCATCCCAACCACCTGACCTACCTCTCTGTAGCACCGTAACTCGGACCGGTTTCGCGAAGGAGCAACCCATCTGCAACACGATGCGTACATGCGAAGTACAAAGTGCGTCACTAGCGCCTCTACGGCCACACTGCCTCACATGCCCACACCCTCGCACCGAGCCTGAGCTTGAGCCCGTGACCGTGACCAAGACTGAGCCTATGCCCAAGCCCGAGAGGAGCGCGTGAATGGGTGTTCCAGTGCTTTGCATTGGAATACGCAAGCCCCGATATTCCACGAACCAAGTAAATAAACATAACGGTACTCCACCTTTCTCATATAAACTTCAATTTTCTTTATCTCTTTTCCAATGTGGGACTATTCCCAAAAACAAAAAATTTGCAAAATCACTTATATTATATATATTTTTTTATTTATTTAAAATAATTTTTAATCAACATTTTACAACAATAACAAGACCAGATTTACTATAATATGTCTGAATGTATTTCGGTACAATACATTGAGGAATC
This sequence comes from Magnolia changhungtana, assembly GCA_030180095.1. Taxonomy (NCBI): domain Eukaryota; kingdom Viridiplantae; phylum Streptophyta; class Magnoliopsida; order Magnoliales; family Magnoliaceae; genus Magnolia; species Magnolia changhungtana. The sequence continues at coordinate 2,865,790 of JASAUF010000094.1, forward strand.
TACCTTTTTATTAGGTTTATTTTCAACGGCCTAAAATGTTTATATGGTGGGCCTCATCGTGTGGGTGGGAGATACCAAAAGAATATTTTAAATTGAAATATATCAACCCTTACATTGTTCAAAGGCTAAGAAGATAGTCCATATGAGAAGAAAAGATTGAAAGATCAAAACGTTGAAATATTCTAATTAATGATATTTTAACTATGAGTTATCCACCATAATAAATTAAAGGGAACCAAAGAAAATGGATACCCAAACCTCATCAGAGCCCTAAATGAACGTGAATTTTCACGATATTTTATCTTGTGGTAGATAAAAGAGAGAGAAATGAAACCCCACTTTGATAGTCCCGCTCAGGCTGAAATGACCATTTTGTCATTAGTTTTCTACTATAACGCCCTATACCAAACCCCTTAGCCAATATGGTGTTGCCATATGGGACACTAAACCCTCAACCAATCACAGCATCTTAAATCCTTTTTAACCCACCAGCTTTCCAAAAATCACAAAACCTCCATCACCCACACCTATAAATACCCCATCCTCTTTATTTCTAAACCATATTCCATTCATTAATTTCTTATCTCTCATCTATTACCTCTTATATTCCTTAACCTGAAATAGCGGTGAAGACTGCTTTACTTGAAGTAGGAATATGCCAATATGTCCTAGAGGGGGGTGAATAGGACTTTTTAAGAATTTTATAATAATTTATAATCTTATCAGTCTAATCCTAACAACACGCATATATTAGGATTACTCAAGAGTAACTCTACTGGCTTCTAAGCCTGGTAGAGGATCCAATCACAAACTATTTGAAAGCTGAACAATATGCAAACTAGTTTATGATGGATATGCCTGTGCGTGTGTGTGAGGTGTGATCTCAGATAATCAGATATGAAAGCATTCAAGGAAATCACAAAATAAATGGAAGACTAACAATCTCAAACACAGTCATTTTTATAGTGGTTCGACTACTTGTCTACTCCACTCCTAACAGACGCACTCAACTCTTGAGTGTGGCGGATTTCACTAAGGAGGTTTCACAGCGGTTCACTTCAAACCTAAGGTTTTAAATCAAGTTCACCTTCAACCTTTACAACCTATACCTAGGTTGACTGTTTATGCTCCCTGAGCCAGGGTCAACACATAGCACCCGGTTTTAGGTACACTGGCCAAGGATCTACACAAGGAACCTCTGTTTATGCTCCCTGAGCAAGTGTCAAAACATAACACCCAATTTTAGGCACACTGGCCAAGGATCCACACAAGGAACCTAACTATTTATGCTCTCCAAAGAGCAAGGGTCAACACAACGTACCCACCATGTACATTCCCGCCGGAGGCCTCCTATGAGGGCTTGATAGGGTGAGAAACACCTTAGACACAATCCTAAAAAGGAATGATCACAAGTGTCCTTTGGACTCTAATAACTTACAAATAAGTGGATGAGTCCCATTCAGCATGTTGACGAAGATCTCCTCCTTGTTGATGAAAAATCTTCTACTTCCTTGATCCATAACACAAATGATGTACCAATATACGGCTTTGGGTTGGGTCAAGTTTAAGACGGAATCCTACTCTATAAAAGGTTTTCCTATAAGGAAGATAAAGTGATTCCGATCATCTATGTATTTAAGGCAACCCAGCTTAATGATTTGCCATTTAGGTAGTAGCTGGAGGATCCTTGAATGCAGAAGTTCATTTTCCAATTCACTTTATTGAATATCAATGATGAGGGTGGATTGGAGGATGAACTTCCCTGAGAGAAAGGGCTTTGGTTATAAGATCTAAAGTTAAACACTCAAAAGCACTCTCTTCTTTCTCAACCAGCAACAATAGACAAGTCCTCTTTATATACACAAAAGGTTCCAACGGATATAAAATGGACACATTTATAACAGAGTTCGATATCATCAAGCGGATTCAATATCATCGAGTGTATACTCTCGATTGTATCGACGGGCTGCTCGATGACACAAACTCAAATGTCATACGCTTTGGAAACCTTTTGCTAGCTGGTCGATGGAATCGAAACAAGTATCTATGTAATCGGATTTCGAACTCCGATTTCATCGAAACGAGGTTCGATTCCTCGGCATTTGAAAATGAGAGAGACTTGTCTTGAAATATTTCAGGTTTACAAGAATGATCGAGGGACCTTCGAGATCATCGGAATTTGAATGTTGATATATCGATACCCATGTCGATGCATCGATAAATCCAACGGATTTCTCTTTAAGCTTGTTGGATAGTTTATGTCCTTGTTCGATGCAATTGATGTTGTATCGATATCATTGATATTTGAATATCATTTAATCGAGTGACCCTCGATCAAAGATAAAATATCCTGAAATATTTTGTTGGATGCGAGTCCAAGATCGATATCATCGAAGGCCTTCCGATATCATCAAGATTTGAATTCCGATGATATCGAGGAGGACCTCGATATATCGACAATCTTATGATTTTTCTTAGTAAAAACAGGGACTCATTTTCTCTGCTGTTGATTTTATTGAGTCGTTGTCGATAACTCGAGTTTTAAATATCGATGTCATCGATAAGGTATCGATACATCGATAAGGTATCGATACATCGATAATTCAGTCCAGAAGAATATGTGGTTGCTGGACATCTTGAGTCTTCATTTCGATGGTATCGATTGATCATCGAGGACATTGATAGCACAAGTCGATCATATCGATATGTGTATCAATAAGATCGATAAGGCAAGAAAACTTAGAGATTTTCTGATTTTGAAAATGTTTTCTTAATTAAAAACCTTATGATGTTCTAAATTGTTTTAAGGGTTTAAATACCTGGTGTTTTGGGACATGGGATGTGAGGCTTAGATTTACCTGTGGCGAGCTTGCACACATCCGGTTGAGGCAGACGCTTTGAATTGATCTTCCTATGAGGCTCTGCAGTCTAGCTGACTCAACACTCACGCTAATTGACAAATCAGGGCACTTTCATAACCAACAACCACTCATCCACTAAGGAGAGAATGAGAGTGAAATGAGAAGAATTGTCACGCCCCAAAATTCGGCACCTGAGTATGGAAATTCCAATCTCGAGTTCCTAGGTGTGAATCTATTAAAAATGCACATGGGCGAGTTCCCACGTGCTCACGTAATCCGATTAACATTCACCCATAATCAATAATCAGAGTAGCTTGAAATTAGCGACATCAAAGGTTAAGTAGAGATAACTAAATTTAGAAATATGTGGCTAATATTTAAAATGTACAGTTACAAAAGTGGTGTCCACCCAAATTGGGACAACAAAAGCCATAATATACATGTCCAAAATGATAGAAAAATATAAAGTATTCTGCTTTCACCCAATACTCCTAAAACATCACAACGGTGAAACGAGTCAATAGCGTGTACCCATCTGAGATCTCAATGGTACCTGCATCAAATATATCATCTGATTTGTGTTTTAAAACATCGTCGCAGGTAAGAGTGAGTAACTAACTCAGTGGTACCTTTTTTTAAGTTTAATGTGTTATCAACACAATCAAACATATGTAATGATAGCATTACAAAATAAACAATTCATAAGTTAATTATTTAAATGCATGGATAACATGATGATACGCTCAATGTTTGTCCCATAGCATAACCCAACAAAATTTACCATGATGATGCCCAAGAACACAACCGTCATAAACTTCCCACACCAACGTTATTATTAACGAGGATGTCAACATATGTGTAATATTTGACCCAAAACACAACCCAATAATATAATGATATGCATGATTAGCCTAGTATTTATTATTTTCAATTTAAACATTAGGTTAGCGAAGCTAGGATACCTCCATTCTATCAAAAGTCGTTCGACGAATCCGCGTACCTCGTAGCGGCCACTCACTAGTGTAACTTGATCTAAATTTGGGTCATCATCTAATAGTCCATATAACTTAATCTGATTAATAGTATGGCTCGTCACCTAGGAACATTCACAATTAGTGAAAATGTCGTCACCTAAGCCCTAAATGTGAAAAATGCATGCCACCCCACATCATTAAGAACATATTAAAGTTGCGGCATTCATCGGTGCTCAATGGTTACTATGAGGAGGCTCGCCACCTAATATTTTTCCAACATAGTGAGCTTGTCACCCAATGTTTTGTCAATGTGGGAGACACATCACCCCAGCGTAGGTCGATAGCTAGGATACAGTGTCTCATACCACCATGCTCGGCTTATGAGTCTTTATAAGATCGTAATACACAATGGTTATGAATTGACTTAATGTAATGCCTTGAAAATTGGGGGTCGAGCAAAGCTCAGCTCCCGAGTTTTAACACATCACTTATGCAACATAGATAATGATGATTATAATGAGTGCATTAAAACATGAATGGGATTAGACCAAAATAACATATCATACTCCAGAGACAGTTAAATTATGTAAGCGGAAGACTATGATAGATATATAAAGTACATAAGTGGTTTCAAATCCCTAGAATACACATATGTAACAGGGCTGAATATATACATGTTTTGTGTCAAATTATATAAAATACCAAAATGTAAAGTATCAACTAAATCATATATCCCTATAATCTCGTCAAATCAAAACCTGGTCTACCTAGACTCACCTGATAGCTGCATATAGGAGAAACCCTCCTCATTATTATAAAAGTCCGGCTCCACTTCGCAAGCATCGCCATCATCTGAAATTAAGACAGGGTCTAGTTGGTGTGTACAACACCGTCTCATAACGTGAGAGTGAGTGATCAACTCAGTGGAACTATAAAGCAGAGGTTAACATGTTATCAATTCAATCAAGCAGTAATGATAATGCAATACAACAATCAGGTCCTAAGTACTCTTGTTAATGCAAGAATGATATAAATGATATGATACATGCCCTTGCCTACGCTACCTCAGCGACTTCATCTCACGATCGCAGCATGCAACACTTCCTCAAAGCTTGACCTGCTATACCAAAGGCACACGTAATGCGATGCATGAGCATGATTACCAAGTTCTTATTAGGCCTTTTCATATAGCGGGATTGAGAAACTAAGGTACCTCCCTTATATCAATACCCAAACAATGATCCATTCTAGGGTCGTCAGTCCTAGGAAATCTCATACGATGTTGTGGTTCTAGGTCATTGCAAAGGGCTCGTCACGTGATCAGTGCAGGCCTAATTTATACTCTTATTACTACGGAAGAGTCGTCACCTCCACGTAGACTCAGAGTACTCTCGAGGTCACTACAAAAGGCTCGTCACCTTATCAGTGTAGGCTGACAGCTCGAATACAGTGTCCCATACCACCGTATTCGGCTCACGAGGCGGTGTTGCTCATTGGTCACTACGGGGAGGCTCGTCGTCCCAGCGTAGGCCGACAGCTCGACCACAGTGTCCCATGCCACCATGTCCAGCTCATGAGTCTTAGTGGATCGAGGTACCGAGGTTAACCGGGTTTTCACTAGTGAGTTTGGTACCTTAGGTTCAAGCGGTAGCGTCCATACATGGTGAACATACATTGGGTCAATCGGGTTACTTGACAAGCTCGACTGGTACGAGCGTATGTCGAATTGATCGACATGAAGTGCAGGAGCACTCTACGTGGCCTAACCACTGTCGACAACCAGCGTACGACTCAGATTTCTCAAACATGTCTTATGTGGCGAAAATAACCTCAACCACCTAATCAGAACCTATTACTGATTGCTTGGACTACTTCATAGTCCCAACCACACTCAATACTAACAAGAATTTATGTTAGAAAATCAAGCAGTAAGTAATTCAAATCCTACAACCATTCGAGCATTTTATGAAATACAATATAAACATGAATTCACACATATGCATTTCATAAGTAATCAGACAATATAATATAAGGTACATAGAAGGATTTCTACGCGTAGTTAAGGTAGTTGAGAACATTATCTCAACGCCCATAGACATTACAATTCACCAAATACTAAGACATTACAATTCACCAAATACTTACTCATACAGACATTTTATCAAACACTTATACTACACATATTAACATACATGACATATGTTGATTTTTAACATAGACTTGGACAAATCCTTCCAACAAGGAGTTGTCACGTACACAACCATCATGTACATGCATTCCATAGCCATGGTAGGCACAAATCATGATTTCATATTCATTCAGTCATTTCAACAAACACTTAGACTAGACCGTTCAATATACATGACGTACATCGGTCATAACATGTATTCGGGCAAATCCTTTCACCAAGGAGTTGTTACAAATGCAACTATCACCTATCCATGATAGATAATCATGGCAAGCATGAATCCTAATTATGCATGTATTCAATCATTTCAACAAATACCTAAATTACACTATACTCAACATATTTCATATATATATTTGTAAAGCGACAGAAACGATGCATTTTACATGTGAAATGGCACCCAAGTCAGTTATAAATCATTAACTGACATTGAAGGCCTTAAAAACCATAACTTATACGTTTATAGTCCGCACCTTACGCCAGTAGACGCGAAATGAAATCAGTTTAAATGTTAAGTCTTTGTCTACGACACCACAACACTAGTTGGAAACCCTAAAACAGGTTAGGGTTAGGATTTCTTACCCAAGTACATTGTCGGAAACGCCGGATTTACGATACAGACATGGTAAACAAGTGTGTGGAATAGCGGGATCAAATCCCAAGATGAATCTCCAACTCTCTCTCTCTCTCTTTCCTTCTCTTTTCTCTCTTCTCTCTCCTAGTGTTTTCCAAATTCGTATGGGATGAGAGAGTGAGGGTTTAAGGCCCTTATATAGGCCCAGACTGATGAAAATGGCCCCAGGGCCAAGGTATACTTAGGTTATAGCCAAAACTCATCTGTTTCGGTTCAACGGAGCACTTCTAGAGGCCCCCTTTCAACGTGCGGTTGGACTTAAGCTCCCTGGCATTGAATCTAGTTTGAGCTAAGTTTTTGGTCCGATTAGATTTACAGATCGACCGTGGCGGACCAGTTTCAATTCAACGGTCACCGGTACTCGATCAGGGCCACAAGTGTACTGACATGTGTAGAAAATTTCTCCTGATCCAAGGGTGTATTTGGGTCAGATTCTGACGGTCTGAATCCTTATATTTGGCCTGCAAGCGACGCGTCTCAGTTTACTTAAGTTTGGATTCTATTTTCAAAACTATTCACGTTTCTCACACACTTTGCTTCGGGCTCAAGTTGTACATTTCTGGACATAGTCAGGACTTGATTTTTGAGGTGGTTGTCAAGCCCAATAAGCCGGTCATAACAGTTTAGTTTTGCGTAATCGGACTTTTAACGCGCGGTCGAGATCCGATACGAAGTTTCGTGATGCTCTCGAGAGCAACTGGGTAATGAGATTGTTCTTATGTTATAGGGTAATGTAGCATTAGTGGTTCTGCTCATTTTGGGTCTTACAGTTCGTATTTAAAGTGGTTCAAGTTAATTCTACTGAGTATTCAGTTTAGTACTTAACTAAATTATGTCTTAATTACAACGGAATATGATCCTAGGGCAGATCTACGCCCCTTTCTTGGACTTTTAATTAGTATATTATTTTAATTATTTTTTTAATAGTTCATCACCAAGTCTACTTTATCTCTACCAAATTTCATTAGGTTTCATATTATAGAAAAATTCTAAAAATTCTAGAAGCAAAAGCTGTCCAAACTGATGATTTTCAGACAATTATAACAAAGACCTATAGTTAACTATATTAAACAATTTATTATATTTTTTACTTATTTTTATATGAAACTATACTAATCAAGCTTCAATCTAGCTTTTAAATCACCTAAATTGGAGTTATAACGAGGGAGATATGATTTTTCAAAGTCGGACGTATATTTCAGAATTTTTCTGCCAAAAACGGGCCGCCGACCCGCTACGGCCCTACCAGGCCCGCAATTTGGAGAGGCCTCGCCGCCCACTGGACCTCGGGGTGATGGCTCACCCCAGGGGCGATGTCCTCTCCCCTCAAAGGTGTCAAATACATGTGGGACTCACCTCGGGTCCCCCCCAATTTGTGCCGTTTGGCCCCCGTGTCCGTGTGAGGTATTTTTAGGTCCAATTTGTAGACCGGAATGAGTTTATTTGACGTCCAATATATGATTTTGTAACATCTCAGATTTTTACTGTTTTGAATTTCTAAAAATCCTTAATTATTTTTTATGTAATTAACTTATATTATCACTTACTAACCATTGACACTCAATGATAGCTTATACATGGGTGATTATAACGTCCCGTCCAACCAGCACAGTGTCCAGGGGCGTCCACGTTAGATTTGCCACAGGATCGTTCGTTTAAACTACTCAGGGTGAGGTATCACAAGTAAATTAAATCTAAGATTAGCCCATTAAACTAGACCAATCTGGTTATGATTGAACTAAGTGCGGGCCACCAAGCCAGATGACCTGTTTACACTTAACAACAGCCCGTGTGGGCCATCCAGCAACCAAGGAGGGTCAGAAAAATCTAAAAGTTTAGGAAATCATAGATCTCACTGGGCTTGTAGTCCATCGCGAACTGCGGACCCAGTGGACACTCAGAACTGGGATTTGGCACTAGCCGAATGCACCCCACCAATGCTAGAATTGAAATCTGGTACTTGTAAATAAAACCGAGATACCAGGCCTTCCAGCCGTCGGATTCCTTCTAAATTTACAAAGAAGGTGTAATGTATTTTACTACACCCGTCCACAAAATCTGGGACCCGATCGTGGCCCAGTAACCGTTGATCGCAAATCTGACTCGTACGACCAAACCCCATATCTGATCATTTTTAAATTTTGCATGGCCCTTCATCAGGCCATGGAGCACCTACCCTATGATTTCATGGCCAGAGGGTAAGCAGAAATGCCCCATCAATCAGAATGGGCCTCTCATAGCCATTTAAAGAATCGGAACCCTATGCTCAAACCCCATATTCATTCATCCGTTTGATCTTAGATTTCGCATGGCCCCTCATCGGACCATGAGACGCCTTCACCCCAAATTTGGTAGCCGAAGGGGTGATAGGGCCGCCTCAACATCAAATAGAGAGTCCCATAAGGCTATTTTGGGAATTTGTGGAAGCTTGGGGCCAAATGGCCCAAGTCTAGAAAAGAAAGCCCTAAGGCCCTCTTTCTCATAACCCCCTCCACTCTTCCAACAACAAACCCATTTCTTTCTCCCCCATAACTCCTAAATCTCTAACAACCCACCTCTCCTTGCTCATAATTTCTCCAACCTCCAACAATCAAGTCTCTTCCTCGTAACTCCCTCACCCTTCAACAACAAATCTTTCTCCCTCATAGCTACCACATTCTCCAACGACCAAGGAGAACAATAGGCGGTGAAAGTGAGCAAGGTGGACCCTAAATCAAGGTGGAGCCCGAGGAAATCAACCCCTTCGACTCCCCAACTCATCTCCAAGAGAAAACCCTACACCACAACCACCAAAATCATCCGTCAATCGTCTAGGTAAGGTTCATCCTCCCTTTTCCTTAGAACCCTTATGAGGAATGGAGTTTTTGCATGGATTTCTCACATGTATAGCTTGCTTTAGGGATCCCGACCAACCGGCCCCCAAATCGACGTTTCTAGGTCATTTTCAAGTCTCCAATGAACCCTATGGTGCGGACTATTGTTCTTAGGTGGCCTAGCACCAATTTTAGTACAAGCTTAATGATTTTGCTTGCTTGGATGTTATGATTTAATAATCTAGAGAAAGCCCTAGGAATGTATGTTGTTGAAATCGTATGGATTTGCATGCTTAGCCTCCATGATGTTGTTCTTGCTTCTCACATGCTTGTGTATGGATGAATCCTTGCTTATGCCTTATTATTTTCCCCATATATTGTTACCTCATAGTATGTATGCTTTCATTACCCTTGTGCATATAATGACTTGAGATGGAGGAAGTGCATAACTTCCTCACCCACACACACATACCTCACATGCACTTGTTTCATGATATTGTTAACTATGCTTGCTATGAGAATCAGAATGATATGTTGAGAAGTATGAGAACATGATGTGGTTTATACTAGTTTATACATTGGTAGCCGCCATGCTATGAATCACCCTCCATACCCTTGGGTTGGTCAGGAATCATGAGGAGAGATGGTAGTCTCATTGGTGGGACTACCCTCAGGCTAAACCCGTGGGTTTGCGCAGGTGTATTTGGGTGGTTGTAGTTTGACTACATGGGTCTCTTGTGCCCGAGGTCACTCGTCTCACGCTCACTTGACTCGTGCAGTCTAGCCTATTATCTTACTAACCCTGTTTGTTAACCCTGTGTGCTCACCTATGTATGGAACCTGAACCACGCTGCAACCATTGTAGTCCATCGAAAATTTACTTAAAACTAGTCCACAGCCTCGTGAGCCAGGCATGGTGGAATGAGACACTGTGTCCGAGCTGTCTGCCTACGCTGGGGTACCGCACCTCCCCGTAGTGACCACAAGCGATCCCTTCCTTTCTACACTCCTCATGTGCTTGGAGTCGAGGATGAGGAACCCGACAGGATCACGGACCGTGGAGGTCTTGGCCTCGCAACCAGCTTAAGGCAGTGATACTAGGGTGAATTAGAATCCCCAACCTGCTAGATGAATGGACTTAACTAATAACTCAGCTAACACGATCGCATTGCATCGCATTAGTTAGGGTGGCGACTCGGCAGTCGAGGTCGCTCTGAGGGAGTGCTGTCATATGCGATCATTAGATTGAGTCGCTTGAGGGAGCGTTGTGGCGAGAGCATGCATCATATCATCCCTCATACATGTATTTAAGTAAGAGTTGCTAGGTGTTGATGATTGTTTACTTTTCATTAAGTTCATATTATAATTGATGCCTGTTAAAACTTGAGACCAATAGCACCCACTGAGTTGATCACTCACTCCCACTTTGAGACGGTATTTTAAAACACCAACCAGACTCTCTCATAGATGTAGGGGATGCGAAGTAGGTGGAGCATGGTGATGCTACTCTCGACGAGGAGGAGCTGTCATACTTTCAGCTGATGGGCGGCTCTCCATCGGCTTAATCGGGCTGGATTTAGATTTGCTGATCCGCGGGATCAGCTTTATTCTTTTTGACATAATATTCTTTTGTTGTTTGATTGGGTAACGCCTTGGGTGACCATTTATTATTTTAGACCTGTATATATATGGGATATCCTTCATTTCAGTAGACTGGTGCGATTGTGCTTCATGCTCTAGGTAGTTCCAAAATGCACAATTAATTTGACTAATCATAAAATCATAAAATGTACGATAAGTGACACTGGAACTCGGGAGTCAAGTCTATGCACGACCCCCTATTTTCAGGGCGTTACAGATTTTGGGGTAGGAGACGCTAATCTATCCAACTAACCTATTTATTTTGTTAGATTCCAAAAGGTTAAGGGTCAAAAACCCATTTTATCCATTTATTTACTAATTATGGTAAGTTTTAGTTTTAATATTGTTCTTCATCATTTATACCCTAGGATTGGTGTGTATTATAAATGTGCTTATAAAAATTTTAAGGATAGGATGGTGAAAGATGAGATTTCGAAGGAAATGGGTTAAAAAGGAATTTTTGGCTTTGGAATTGAGTTATGAGAAGTTACCAAGGTGTTATGATCGACCAATTGCCTAAAGACGTCTATTTCCAAGTTGGTAAAAATTCAGGATGTTACACTTAATCATGGGTAACAATGGTATCTCAGATTCCATTGAATGTTATACAACTACCAAACATAAGAACGATCGAGTCATGCATTAGACTAGTTCGATCGACAATGGGGGATCCCAGACAAAACTGACATTGAGTGCAGAGTATTCCGTGTATCTCCAATTACTATCGGTCGTCCCTGTTCGACCTCTGTTGACCATATATGTAACGCCCCGAACATTTCAATACCCGAGTATTAAAAGTTCTCGAGCGTTACCTAGAAATTAACATGGGTATAATACCAATCCAACTATCCTAGCCTTACATCCTTGCCCTGACACAAACTTAACTGTTGGGAATGATTCTCATTCATAGACCCAACAATCTGACAGTCGATTTTGAAACAAGGCTATGTTTCATGCGATTTGACATAGATGTTTTTCCCTTAAGGGAATTAGTGAATAATTCATCATCCATAATGATTTAGATTGAAGTTCATGTATAAGGACTACTTAAAAACATGCCTGTAACTTCCTGGAACCATTAGATTTCACAAAACTCTTAGATTACCAATAATTACGATAATGCCACCAACCTAAACCCTTAAATTTTAGTTCACTCAATTCCCACGATCCGTTTAGCATGAAAACTTATAACATGCTTAATTAGCCTAAATTAATTGTACACATTAAGTATCAATCCTTAGATCATTGTAGAGGTGTTCCAATGGACGGAACAGCCATTAACCGACGATGTTGGGGCCACCTGATCATGGGATATGGCTCAACTTTGGACCCAGCTCTTTAAATTAAGTGGAAATAAAAATGGACGATGTAGATTAAGCTGAAAGACATCACACGGGGCCTCACACCTAGCTGGTACGTACAGAAACATGCACCATCAAGGTGCACCGGACCAAGGAGTTCGGTCAGCGTACGCTGACCCGACTCCCACTCGAACACGAAGAGTTCTCTCCTTGCCTGCGCAACGGACGGAACCAGACCATTTTGAGAGGGACAGTGGGCTACCATCATGGGCCACAAGGATGATCCGATCCGTCCATCGTGTTTGGGAGGAAGATTCAACCGTAACCCGTCATCTTCATGAATCCGTGCACGTATAGGAGACCCCAGTGATGAGGAATGCAATACTACGTTGATCAATGGTGTGACCCATCCAAAATCCGGATTCACTTAAAACATGGGGCCTAGGTTTAGATTTCGTGGCCAACCTAATGAAAGGAGTGGATTTCCAATAACTCCGAAATCGTGGGCCCCACCATCAACGTAGATGGGTTTCTTTTCGCAACCGACACACATGGGATGTAGTGGGCCACTGTGAGGACTTCGCATGTCGATCTCAGTCGTCCAGACGTTCAAGAAGGGGAATCCAATCGTCCCTGTGTGGTCGGTTTAGTTAAAGGGAATGGTCTCTCCCTCCGAGCGCGAATCAAACGTCGGTTGTTTTGTGTTTCGCTGCGCGGAAATGAATCTGTGAAAAGCCTCCTCAAAAGGGCCTTGCTGGAAACTTCCGGAGAGACATAACGCCTATAAATAAGCGTGTTATTCAGCCAAAAGAATAGTAAGAGAGAGGAAAAATGGGAGAGAGAGAGAGAGAGGGACGTCCAACTCCCTGCTGAACGTGAAAAAGAACAGAGAGAAGGCCTCGACTCCCGTTGTTGCATTCAACCAAGAAAAGAGAAAGAAAGAAAAGAGAAGGAAAGAAAAGAAAAGAAAGAAAGAGAAAGAAAGAAAGGAAAGAAAGAAAGAAGGAAAGAGAAGGAAAGAAAAGAAGAAGAAGAGCAGGAAGGAGAACGGCTTTGGTAGCCGAGTTAACTCGGTGGAATCACCAAGTCAACTCAATGAAGGGATAGCACTAAACTCGTTTTGGGCCGTGACTCAGGTAGTGATGAGGTAAGTGAGCCCTTCACATGAAGGTTTATATTAAATTTTAATATGAATAATAGTAGTTTAAAGATGAAATCCTAAGTTAAAAATCTAATCGTGTAATTTTTATAATCAATGGTTGAAGTCGAACTTAAAGTGCAGGCACGGGTTCTAGAAACATGAGAAGGCACTTCAAATGAAAAAGGTGAAAGTTTTATCCTTTAGGCTTACCCTAATTCAATTTGATCTTTATAGTTTGTCTATTCATGCTTTCATATATATGATTTTGTCTTTCATGCCTTTACCTGCTCTTACCTCCTTCCTGCCTTTGAGGATGAGGACTATCCTGCCTTCTAATTTATCTGGCTTTTTCATGCCTTTGATGTTATGGATTATCCTGCCTTTCATGTTATACTTTATGTGAATTATCCCATCAATTGATTTAGTGAATATCATTACGATTTTGGCCCTTTTGGGATTATGACATGATGTCAATTATAACGGATTTCTCTGAATTTATGTAAGGCCATGGATGCAAGACTTGCCCTTGCCTCGTGTCTTTATTTGAGTTGGCTCTGCCACTCGTCTCTATAATTGAGTTGGCCCTTGCCACTCTTCTATCTATTGAGTTATCCATTGCTACCTCATTTTGTTGAGTTGACCATTGTCACTCTTCTCTTATTATATTGGCCTTGTGTTGTCTATCTTTAAAAGGCACGGGCATGTGTCTTGTTATTCCAGAACCTTCATGATTCAGTTTATACTCTTCATGATTCAAGTTATATTCTTCATAATTCAATTATATTCTTTATAAGTGCAAGTGATGTGTTATGAGGTATCACAACTAGTGAATCGATTATCTTATCATCGATGTAATACGTTACCGGTAACGGTCCTCTTGGTCGGCATATAATTCCGTGGGTTGGTTGGTGTGGTGCACAATCGATGTATGTAAATTGGCTTACGTGTTACATCAACTTTTTGAGATTGGATGTCGCAAATAGTCACTCCATGAACACATCGTGTTACGTAAATCCCCAAACCATGTATTGTTTTGCCTTAAGATGTTCACGTAAATCCACATTAGCGTTGGCCATGCCGGTGAATATCTATAGTTATGAGATGTGGGTCGAGCTGAATTTTCTATGAATTATATTTCACATTGTGACGATCACTACGTATGATGGGCCGCACACACTATGCTAGGAATGCATCTCATGTAGGTTGTTTGCACATACTGATCTCTCGTGTATTAGTAGAGTAAGAGACGTATCAGCGCCTTTTACTTTACTTTTATGAATCTCTTGAGTTATGGTTAATCTTAAAGGATAACCTTCACTATGAGTAGGGCATTGACCCTCTCCCAACCGTACAGATTATGCAGGTGACGTATAGATTGAAGATCTAGTGAACATTCTCCCTAAGGAAGATTATCTTGAAAGAACAAGAAGATAACTTAGGATGTAATTTTATTCTTCCGCTGTGAACTCTGATGTTGTAATAAACCTCCCATTATGAGGGCATTTAATTATTCTATTTACTCTGATGAAATATAATCAATACAACTGATTTTATTCTCGTGTATGTTTACCTTCTTGAATAAATCTGGGTGTAAACCAAAAAAAAAGGGTGCGATTTTACTAAAGCATCTCAGTCTATACATCATTAACACCCGGTTTCCTCGGGCACGAATACATACTCTGGCTGTGAAAATTCGGGATGTTATAATATAAGTTTGGGATAGCCAACCCAAAGTGGGACATCTATTTTCTTAAGCAATTTGCATGACTTGATCCACAAAATAACAATTCAGATTTGCAACAATAAATTAAAAAAAAAAAAACCTAAAAGAATGGTCCCCTCCCCCATCAGAGTATATCAATATAATATAACCCAACATATATTAACAACACGAATCAATACCCCATCAGGGTATATTAATGAAGTACATATACGAATCATTACAACCAATGCATATCAACACAATCAACATATACCAAGAACACTTATCAATTGGCATAAAAAAACTCTAACAATAGGAATTTTACTTTGCTCAAGTATTTCATCAAACATGTTGGCTACCAATTTCAAATAACATTCGTGATGCGATAATAAAGTTAACATACGAAATCCTAATAATAACAAAAAATCAATATTTAACACTATCAATAGTTGATAAAATGAGTGTCTTTTATAGTGCCAGAAGTGGTGCATTTGACCACCCTATTGGCCTAGTATTTAATATATCAACAATATGAAAGGTTGTTTCTAACTATTAGGGCCCACTTGGAGGTGTACAGGTCGATTTACACCATAGGATAGTTAGCCCTGGTGATTATATATGTATGGATAAGTCAGTTCGATGATTACCGATAATCAATCAAGGTCATAGCTATACGGATGTGTGTGGGATATTAACTTTGGTTAGTGCCCTAAATTTATTCGCGATCTAACAGTCTGAAAGCCACAACTTTGGCAAAGACCAGATATAAACAATTAACTTAAGTTCCTGTTTATTTTAAGAAATATTCACATATGTCATGCACTGGCCTTGCTCAGCTTGATGTCTCGCAATCAACGTTAAGCTCACTAAGACGAACATATTTCCATAGTTTCGTGTATAACAGCCCACCAATGAGCGGTATAAAGCCTTTTTGGAGAATCAAGACATTTTGTGAATAAAAACAATTAATAAAATTTATCGTGTGTTATTAGCTAGGCGTAGATTACCTAAATTTGTGATATGAGCTATTCATAATGAGTAGAAATGGTGATTCAATCCTAATTATCCTAAATCATTGATTTAAACGTTATAGGACACTTCAGTCAATCCGATTTATGTGCATGGGACGGTTTAAATTTAATCCATCAGTTATCTTAGCTTTAGGTGGACCTTTATTCAATTATGGTTGTCTTGATTAGTCAGAGATAGGTTGGCTAAATCAGGGCCTTAAGTGGTTAGATCATAAGACTAGACCTGAGGTTTTGGTGATCAGGCGTATTCGTTAGCTTCATATGGTTAATTATTCAAATTTGTACGGTTCTTTACTGGTAACACACGTGTATAGACTAATATCAAATATTAAAGATTAGTAAGTGACTAGATAAGCTAATTCTAGTGAAAAAGATTTCGAGGATTTTTAAAATCCAAAATAGCAAAAATTCAGGACGTTACAAGAATTAATTCTAACGTTGGTTTAGCCTCGCTAAGCCTACATCTGAACTAGGGCTGAAAGTTGGGCAGGTTCAACTCGACCAACCCGTGACCGACTTGACATTGGGTTGGGCTCGGGCAGGATATATTGGGTCCGATCTCAAGCTTGGGTTATACAAACACCAACCCGATAAAACTCGGGTTGAGGGCTTGGGTTGCCCGACCCAACCCGAACCCGATCAATATATTAGTTACTTACAAATTATAATTGAGTGTGGATTGTTTGTGTCAAAGGCACACTAGTGATGTCGAGTCTCATTTGTCCACATCATTTCCAAGGACTCAAGCTAACAAGATATGCCGAACTTCTCTCTCCCAAATAGATTGCGTGCTATGCTACATGACTTTTAAAGTAATTGTCCTATATTTTAGATTTTTTGTAAAAGAAAAAAAATGAAGTTCTTTATGAAGAATAATCACATATACAATTAATAAAATCATAGATACAAAAAATAAGTCTTATAGTGAAATATAATAAACTAATGTAATAACGAAAATATTAGCGCGTACACACCCGACCAAATCAACCCAACCGAGCCCCCTTGGGTTGGGCTTGGGTTGAAAATTCCCAACCCGAGATTGGGTTGGGTTAGGTTAAGGTTGAGGTATAGGAACCTTGGGTTGGGTTAGGGTTGAGCACCAATGTAACACCCCGTGTTTTCAGGACCCGAGTATATAACCTGTTTCCCAAAAACTCGAGTGTTAGCCTATAAAATCCAACGTAAATTTGAACCGCTTATTATTAATCAGAGTTAACAGCAAAGAAGCTAGAGTAAACCATGCATTGAATTAAATCATTCCAACCATAATGAAACTTTAAATGTAGTGCCCATACAGGACTTATACAATCACAAATAACCAAGTTCATTAAACAAAGAAGGAATCTATTAACTAGTGGTGGAGCTCAATATGGGCCGCAGAGACCCCGTCTAGCTCCTCAGCTATCCGATCTGCTCTAGCAATCTAGTGAACAGCATCGGCTCACTCTACATATACATCAACTATTACGGTTTGATAACATCAATGGCTATTGCAGTGAGGAGCACCCTCTAAGATTACACACTCATCATTCATAACCCAACATAAATCGCAATATATGAGAAGGGGCATTTTAAACAATGTAATTCAAGAATCGTGATCATGCATTTAGAATTAAGCTAGTTAACACAATTTCAACATTAAGGGAATGTAATGAAAACCGCAATGCAAAGGGATGTGTCCAAATAGTCAAAAAAGTCAATCTTACGACCTCTATAATATGACTAGAAAACCAAGCTTCAAACGTCTACTTCATCCGGAAATCATATCGTACACGAACATTGCAAGATGGCTAGAAAATCGATAAGTGAACACCCGCTCCACCCAGAAATCATGGTACGACTAAACACCACAAGATGAAAAGATAAGCAACATACAAACTCTAGACCACCAAGAAATCGTATCGTACGTGAACACCGCAAGATGGCTAGGAAATCGCTAAGCGAACACCCACTTCACCCGAAAATCACAGTATGACCGAACACCGTAAGATGGCTAGCAACCCAACATGCAAAACTCTACTTCACCCGAAAATCACATCATATGTGAACACTACAAGATGGCTAGGAAATCACTAAGCAAACACCCGCTCCACCCGGAAATCACCATATGATTGAACGCCACAAAATGAAGAGAGAATCAACTAGCCACAAAAGGCACCAATGTTCCATCAAGGCCACTAAGGGCAAATTAATGGTCCAAGCCACATGGAGTAATTATGTGGTCCAATCCATGTAAGGCAAAGTGTGGTCCAAGTTGTAAGGCAGGCGTATGATCAAGCCCGTATAAGTTAAATAGGGCCCACAAGATGGTAAGTCCTTAACATGTTATATTCAATCCATAAGATAATCACAAACAACAACATTTGGTTAATTAGCAAACTCTACAACATGTGGCAACCAAATCATTCATGTTACTATCATTAAAGAGACACAACATTCATACGTTATATGAGCCAATCATGCACCATATCAGCATATTCATGTAATGAAATAAGTAAACTAAATAATTTAGAGTTACTAACTACATAGAATTAAAGCATTGTTTATGTCTAGGTTGGTGAATTTAAGTGGAAAGCTCAAAGGGTAAGTCCTCACCTTGATTGAATGTTCCCCTTGATTTGATCCTTCCTATAAGGCGAGTGTATGAGTTCCTAAGTCAAAGCAATGAGAATCAAATCTTATTCCAATTCATGTAGGGACTATGGGTGATTTGAGATTGTTTCTTTACTTACTTTATTTGCAATCGATTGAAGGGAAGTATTCTTCAAGGATCACAGTTGTAAACAGCACCTAAATAAGAGGTTACAAGATTCCAATGAGTCACGACTGAGTTGACTCGGTTGGACTTCTCAAATCACAACTCGTTGAGTTTAGGTTTTAAGTAGTTTACTTACTACAGGATCAGATTGTAGATCCCTTGGGTCTGATATCTCCTCAATCATCCTCAGGTGATTCTGGCATTGGTGCTAGTTGACTCAGTTAGGAAAGCTGGATGAGTCAACTCGTTAGCGAGCTGGGCGAGATTATTGAAAATCAGATAGCCAGTGTTGATTCCATACCTCGCAGCGGCCGATCGTGGTTGTCGAAGGAGTGAGGACGAGTCAGATGATGATCAGAGCACATCCCAGTTAGGGAGCTCATTTTTCTTGACTCTGCTGAGTCAGTATCCCAACTCACCTAGAAGCGGGTAGGGGCAGCATAGGCCTAGGCGAAGATGGGACGCGCCTGGCTGTTTGGAGAAAACGACCTGACCCGGTCTAAAATCAGCTTCACAACTCTCCTAGCTGTGGAGGAAACTCATTCATAGACTCAGTCTAGTTGATCGGGTCTAGGGCTATGATAGCCTATTGAATGAGGATCGGCATTTCTGTTGGATCTAGTTTATTCGCAACTGATCTGAGTCATTTGAAGATGGTCGATTACAAGGAGACGGTCGTGATTTCCGGAGAGCTTGACCGGCCTCCCCGAAAGATGGGGTTGATACAAAATCACCGAGTCCATGACTTGGTGCAACAGCAGCAACGTCATGAACGGCCTACACGGTTCGTAATAAATGCCAAGGGTGGGGTTTTAGAACCTTGGTTCACCAAATGAACAGATCAGATTAACAAATGGGCCCCATCATTAGTTGACGGGTTTTCTGTAACGCCCTGAAATTCGAGGGTCGAGTAGCAACTCAACTCTCGAGTTCCAAAACATCACTTATGCAACATAGATAATGATGATTAAATGTTGTCTGTGTTAGTGCATTAAACATGAGTGAGATTATACCAAAACAGTAATTCATACTCCAGATCAATTGTATAAAGGCAAGCGGAAGACTGAAACTATATATATAATTGTATGTAAAAGAAACAAAACCATCTCAATCTCCAGAGTATGAACCCAACTGAGTCACCATATACATGTATCTGTTTTACGATCAAAATGACAAAAGTACAACTAGAGAAGTAAGCCCTGTAAACCCCGTCAATCCAGGTAGTCTAGTCAAAGCTGCCAGCATACTGCATATACGAGAACTCGTCCTAGTCCTCGTCCTAGTCCGGCTCAGCCTCCTGAGTCGTCACCTCATCTGCACCTAAGACAGAGTCTGGTTGGTGTGTACAACACCGTCCCGTAACGTGGGAGTGAGTAGCTAACTCAGTGGAACAATAAAGCATAGGTTAACATGTTATCAATTCAGTCAAGCAGTAATGATAAAGTAGTACAATCAAACACTCCTAACTACTCTTATTAATGCAAGTATGAATGCAGTCATGATGCATGCCCTCACCGACATACTCCCTCATGCGACACCATCTTACGTTCGCGGCATGCTTTCATTCCTCAGTGCTCCACATCTTCCAGGCACATGCAGTGCGATGATGAGCATGATTACCGAGTTATTATTAGTCTATTTCAAACAGCAGGATTGGGAAACTAAGGTACCTCCCTTGTATCATTCCCAAACATGATCCATTCTAAGGTCGTCAAACCTAGATAATCTCATACAATAATGTGGTTCTAGGGTGCTACAAAGGCTGCCAGGGCTGTTACACGCAACCGTTACACCACTCCCCCATCACCTTTTTAACGGTTCATCACTAAATTGATACAGGCCTAGTTCATACTCTATACACCGCGACAAAACTCGTCACTTCACTGCAAATTCAGAGTATGCTCGAGGTCACTACAAAGGGCTCGTCACCAATCAGTGTAGGCTGACAGCTCAAATACAGTGTCTCATACCACCATATTCAGCTCACGAGAAAGGTTGCTCATTGGTCACTACGGGGAGGCACGTGGCCCCAGCGTAGGCCCACAGCTCGACCACGGTGTCCCATACCACCATGCCCGGCTCATGAGTCTTAGCAGATTGAGGTACCATGGTTAACAGGATTTCACTGGTAAGTTTGGTACCCTAGGTTCAAGCAGTAGCGTCCAAACATGGTGAACATACATTAGACAGATCGGATTACTTGACAAACCTGACTAGCTCGAGCGCACAATCAACTAAATGACATGAAGTGCATAAACACTTCGCGTGGCCTAACCACTGTCGCCAACCGAAGTACGACTCGGGTTTGTCAGACACGTCCTTCGTGGTGAAATGAATCTCAACCACGAACTCAAGTCTGGTACCTATTGTCTGGACTATAATCATAGTCCTAAACGCAATCAATCCTTATTCAAAGCACGTGGAGTAAAGCATAATAAACAAAGTATTTCAAGCATGTTAACAAACATGTCATAAAGCATGTTACAAAGCACAATGTAAATAAGAAATACAAACACGTATATTTCATAGTAAGCGATTAAATTAAACACCCAATCATAGAGGAAATCATATACGTGTCTAAGGTAGTTGAGAATCTCATCTCAACACCCACCTAAAGCACCATCATCCAAGCACTTACTCTCACAAGTATTTTCATAAACACTTAGAATACACTATTTCAACATACATAGTGTATATTAGCAAAACATGTATTAGGGCGAGTCCTTTCGCCAAGCAAGTATTTTACACAAATATAATATATTCATACAGCAAATAATCATGGCAAACACATTTCTAAAATTTATACGTATACGGTACTTTCTACAAATACTAGGAATACAATATATTCAACATATTTATCGTATAACCAAAAAGCGAAACGGACAGCACTTTGTACATGCGCAATTACATACAGATCATGAATCTATCATTATCTGACATTGAAAGCGTTGAAAACCATAACCTATACACCTAAAGTCCGCACCTTTTATCGTAGAATCATAATAAATCTGATAGGTTTGCTAAGCTTTCGTATTCGGCAGTTTGGTAACCTATAGAATAAAATAGGTTAGCTATTTCATAACCTACAACCATCACAGCCCCAAAATAGATTAGGGTTAGGGTTTCTTACCTAGAAACGAGGTCGAAATCGCTGAGAAAGCGACTAGACTTGAGTGGTAGAGCTTGTAGAACGGCAGGGGAAAGTAATAGGGAGCTTCTCCCACTTTCTCTCTCTTTTCTCTCGTCTCTCCTAAGGTTTCTCTCAAATTCGTATGGCTGAATGAGAGAGGGTTTTAAGGTCCTTATATAGCCTAAAATCACACCAAAACAGACTTAGGGCCAAGGTATACTTAGTTTATAACCAAAATGAGCCTATTCCAGCTCAACGGAGCACTTCTAGCGGGCCCCCTTGAGCCAAAGGTCAGACTTAAGCTCACAGACACTAGATCTAGGTGGAGTTAAGTTTTCGTTTCAGTCAGATTCCCAGATCACACGAGATGGACCAGTTTCAGTTCAACGGTCTGTGAAACTCAATCAAGGATTTTAAGTACACTGCCATGTATATGAAATTTTTCCTGATCCGAGGGTGTATTTGGGTCAGATTCTGACAGTCTGGTTGCTTACAAATTGTCTGCAAGTAACAAGTCTCAGATTACTATTTGAGATATTTATTTATAAAGAAAACCAAGTGTCCTCACACTCCTCGCTCCGGACTCAAGCGAACAGCCGTGGTACACAATCTGGATTTGATCTCTGAGCTGGTTATCAAGCCCAGCGAGGTAGTCCTAAGTCTATAACTTCGTATTATTCGGACTTTCGACGTGTGGTCCAGATTGATACGGAGTTTCAATGCACTCTCGAGAGCAGTCGGGTAATGAGTTTGATCCTATATTTTAGGGTAACCTAGCGTCAATGATTCTACAAGTTTTGAGTCTTGCAGATCATATTTAAAGCGATTCTAGCGGATTTCGTGGCTAATCTAGTTTAACACTTAGTTAACTTTGTCAAATTTCTAAAGGATTTGATCCTAAGTGATTTCTGCCTGAGGTGGTACTCGGGCCATTGTACTAAATTTTTCGAGTAGTTACAATCTACCCCCCTTAATGAAAAATTTTGTCCTCAAAATTAGTACCTTTTCGTACTCCTCGAGGAGTTGAGGGTAGTTCTTTCGGATCTCAGCTTGTCTCCCAGGTAGCTTCCTCCTCTGTATGGTGCGTCCACAGTATCTTCACGAGTAGAATCACCTTGACTCCTTCCTGTCAAGGATACGTGTCGGACGCAGCACATATGTAGCATCCTCGCTCAACTATACCTGATCCCATCCGATAATGTGTGAAGGATCAGGAACGTACTTCTTCAGCATAGATACATGAAATACGTTATGTACAGCTGCAAGTGGTGTGGGCAAAGCGAGACGATATGCCACAGCACCCACTCGATCAAGTATCTGAAACGGACCGATGAACCTCGGTATAAGCTTCCCCTTCTTCCCAAACCGAAGAACTCCCTTCATAGGGGAAACTCTAAGGAATACATGATCTCCGACCTCGAACTCAAGCGGTCGCCGCCTCGTATCGGCGTAACTCTTCTGCCTGCTCTGCGCTGTAAGAAGTCGACGCCTGATAATGTCGATCTTCTCTGAGGTTGCCTGTACCAACTCCGGCTCAATTAAACTGTGCTCGCCAACCTCAGCCCAGCAATGCGGCGCTCTGCAAGGACGACCATACAAGGCCTCATATGGAGCCATGCCAATACTCGCCTGGAAGCTGTTGTTGTACGCAAACTCTGCATAAGGGAGACAGTCATCCCAACTGTCCTTGAAGTCCAAGACATAGGCCCGCAATATATCCTCCAAAATCTGGTTCACCCGCTCTGTCTGCCCATCGGTCTGAGGGTGAAATGCAGTACTGAACTTTAATTTCACACCCATTGCTTCCTAGATACGAGTCCAGAAGATAGACGTGAACCGCGCGTCTTTGTCCGACACGATCTCTAGGAGAACTCCATGCAGACGCATAATCTCTCTGATGTACAGCCTAGCCAGCTCGTCTGCAGAGTTTGTGACTCTGATAGGGAGAAAATGGGCCGATTTGGTCAACCGGTCCACAATCACCCAAATGGAATCATGTCCCTTCCTCATCTTCGGCAGCCCCGATATGAAATCCATGGAAATGAAGTCCCACTTCCATTTAGCTATGGGCATGGGCTAAAGTAGTCCAGGAGGTCGGCGATGTTCTGCCTTGACCTGCTGGCACGTCAGATGACGAGAAACATACTTTGCTATGTGGGTCTTCATGCTGTCCTACCAATAATACCGTCTCATGTCCTGATACATCTTCGTGTTACCAGGGTACATCGCAAGCTTCGATTTGTGGGCAGTCTCGAGGAGCTCCTGTCGCAAGTCATGAATATCAAGAACGCATAAGCGGCCACGGTATCGTAAACCCCCATCTATGCTAACTCTCCACTCGGAGTCCTCAGCGTCGCTAGCTTGCTCTCGAAGCTCAGACAACCGCACATCGCCCTTCTAGGCCTTGATAATCCTATCATCAATGAGTGGCCGCACCCGAACGTCGCAACACACTCAAATGGCTCCTCCACGATGAGTTTCTGCTCGAAGTCCCGCACGAACTCTAGTATATCCCACTCTGTTATCATCAGCGGAGCCGCAAATGCAATTGCCTTCTTACGGCTCAACGCATCCGCCACAAGGTTGGCCTTGCCAGGATGGTAGGAGACCTCGAACTTGAAGTCCTTCAAGGTTTCATCCATCTACGCTGCCTCATATTCAAGTCTCGCTGCGTGAATATATACTTAAGGCTCTTGTGGTCGCAGAAAAGCTCGAACTCCTCTCCGTAGAGGTAATGTCTCCAGAGCTTCAATGCAAAGATGACAACTGCTAACTCAAGGTCGTGTGTAGGGTAATTCTCCTCGTGCTTCCTTAATTGTCTCGAGGCATATGCAATCACCCTGTCCTTCTGCATAAGGACACAACCCAAACCAACATGAGACACGTCAGTGTATATTGTGTACTTAACCCCTTGCTCTGGCAATACTAGCATAGCGGTGGATGTCAGTCTATCCTTCAGCTCCTGAAAAGCTGCTTCTGCCTTCTCATTCCAGGCGAACTTCAAATCCTTACGCGTCAACTGTGACAACGGCCTGGCAAGCTTCGAGAAGTCCCGAATGAAGCGTCGATAATACCCTACCAGGCCAAGAAAACTCCTCACCTCGGTAACCGAGCCAGGCTGCTTCCAATCCTGAACCGCGGTTACCTTAGCAAGGTCCACCGCTATCCCATCCTTGGACACTACATGTCCCAGGAACTTGACTTCTTCCTACCAGAAGTCGCACTTCTTATACTGCGCAAACAATTGGTTCTTCCTCAAAGTATCCAACACCGCTCTCAGGTGCACCTCGTACTCTTCCCGATTCGTGGAATATATCAGGATGTCATCAATGAATACGATGACGAATCGGTATAAGAATGGCCGAAATACCCTGTTCATCAAGTCCATGAACACGGTCAGTGCGTTCGTAAGACCAAACGACATCACCAAGAACTCGTAATGCCCAAAATAGGTCCTGAAAGCTGTCTTCTGCACGTCTTCATCTCTAACACGCAACTGGTGGTACCCTGACTGCAAGTCGATCTTTGAGAAATACTTTACCCTCTTCAACTGATCAAACAGATCATCTATCCTAGCCAAAGGATACTTGTTCTTCACGGTGACTTGGTTCAACTTACAGTAATCAATACACAACCGTAGTAAGCCATCCTTCTTCTTCACAAACAGTATAGGTACTCCCCAGGGAGACACACTAGGTCGTATAAAGCCCTTCTCTACTATCCCGTCAATCTGTTTTCGCAGTTCCTCCATCTCACACGGAGGCATGCGATACGTCGGTAAAGAGATGGGTGTCGCACCGAGCATAAGATCAATGGTAAAGTCGATCTTGCGCTGAGGTGGCAACCCAGGAATCGATGCAAACACGTCCACAAAAGCTTGAACTACAGGCGTATCCTCAAGCATCGGAACATCAACAGCCTCTAATAAAGAAGCATAACATCTCAACCGAGTAGCGTGACTGACCTGAACAGGAAAAGTAAAGGTCGTGCCATCAAGTCCATAGGCTGTCACCACCCTAGTCTCGTAGTCGATCTCTGCTCGCATCTCAGTGAGCTAATCCATACCGAAGATAACGTCGTAATGGAATAGGGGGACGACGATCAGGTCAACTAGTATCACTCTGCCACCCAAGTCTATCGGGCAGCCCTCACACATACGAGTAACTTCTGATGAAGTCCCTGTAGTAGTGATAACCCTCACTCCTCTCGTAGGAGCAGTAACTAAACCCAGTCGCTTGACTGCCGTGCATGAAATCATAGAGGTAGTGGATCCAGTGTCCACCAATAAGAAGACGGGAGTACCTTGGAATTGTGCAGTGACCTCAAAGACCATAGGCGCTGAAGGTGTGGTCTCTGGTTCCTCTGTTGTAAGCGCATGAATACGCACCTGCTGTGATCGGTTGGGCTGAGGTACCATGGGCTGTTGAGGCGGCCTGAAGCGAAGTGTAAGTGGTCTGAAGGACGGATGTGCAGGTGTCATCCAAAGTGGTGGAGTCGATAGAGCCTGCGGGCGAGAGCGACCAATCATCTACGGCGGAGAGAACCCGCTATCCCTCATCCGCGCAAAACAGCTCCCAACAGGATGACCCTGTTTTCCACAGTATATACAGGTCACAATAGGGCACCTCATCGAAGCCACTAGCGCTGCAATCCTGGGAGGTGAATCAGCACAAGGCCTCTTTCCAAGGAAAGGCCTGCCCTGAACATCAGGTCGTGGTCTAGGCACCATAGGGCCACAAGAGCGTGTCAAGCGGTCCACATCCTGCTCCGCCTGAATGGACATATGAATCAACTCCGCATAAGATGATATGCGGACACAGCACATCTTTGACCGGATATCAGGTCGCAAGCCCTCAGAGAAGCGTCGAATCCGCATCGGCTCATCAGCAAGTATAGTCGGGACAAAGCGGCTCAACTCTGTAAAGCGGTGCTCATACTCAGTAACGGTCATGCCTCCCTGTCTGAGGCGTAGGAACTCATTCTCCCTCTCGTGTCGGTAGGCCTGAGGATAATATTTCTCGTGGAAACGGAACTCAAATTTTGCCCAGGTCCACATATATCTCACTGCAACGGTCTGCAGTATGTTGTCCCACCATAGGCTAGCCTCCTTCTCGAACATGAAGGCGGCCAACTCAACCTGTTCAACCTTAGAACAATGCACCATCTTCAGTATCTTTGAGATGCGGTCTAACCAATACTCAGCGTCCTCGGGTCTGTGAAACCCATAAAAGTTGGAGGCCTCAAGCACTAGAATCGCTCGAGTAAACCGCGAGTACCCACGTCTCCCGTAGGGTACGCAACAGGTGTGGGCAGAGGCTGTATTTGATAATCTGATTTGTAGTCGTGTGGATAGATCCCTACAAAGTGTTAAGTAAGAGGATGACCCACCTTGGGTTGGCTATCCCAGACGTATACGATAGATCGGGGTTAAACACGGATGATCGGCAATAGTTGGAGCTATACAGGATGATTCACACCCAATGTCGATTTTGTTTGGGGTCCCCTGTTGTCGATTAGATCAGTCTAATGTATGGCCTAATCATTCTAATGTTTGGTGGTTGTATAACATTCAAATGAATCTAGGATACCACTATTATCATTGAATTAAATCCATTTATAACCGTGAAAGATTGTACAAATACTCATGAGATTGGCATGGTGGTATGGGACACCGTGTCCGAGCTGTCGGCTTATGCTGGAGTGACGTGCCTATTTTATTAGTAATAAGTAGGGTGACGACCCTGCCATATTGGTTTTAAAAAAAAAATTGGGTGATGAGCCTCCTCGTAGTGACTATTAAGCACTAGTGAAGGCTATAAGCCTATCATATTATTAATGTAATTGATGTTATGACTTCGCCACATTTTTGTTTGGGTAACGAACCTTACATTAGTTATGGTCGTCCTTGGGTGATAAATCATAAAATGGATCAAGGGACTCATGATATAATGGCGGTATCTTGGCTTCGCCAAATTGCTGCTTGAATTGGGATTAATAATTATTTGTCTAATCATGTATATCATAACACTTACTAAGGTAGGTAGTTTGCAAAAGGTGTTGGAGTCACATAATGAGGGAGTGTTAATATTTTGTGAAATAGATATTAAAGTCACTTGTTGAGGAATATTAGATTGTGAGGATCATGCATTATCATATCATAGCATTCATGCACCTAAAAAGACTAAATAGGTAATTGTTTGTTTTGTTAGGCTATCACTATCTGCACTTGATTGTGTTGATAACATGTGTAACTTAGATAATGGTATGACTGTGTTAGCTACTCACTCTTACCTGGGATGATGTTTTAAAATACCAACCAACGATATTATTGATGCAGGTACCATCGAGATCTCAAATGGGCAGGCTTAGACTGGATTGCACTATCATCGTGATGTTTTGGGGGCATTAGGCAAAAACATAATACTTTACATTTTTCTTTTATTTTGGACATATGTATTGTGCCTTGTGTAGTCCCCATTTGGGCAAACACCACTTCTATAGTTGCACATTTTAAATATTAGCCATATATTTCTGAGTTTAATTATCTTTGCTTAAGTTTTGATGTCATTGATTTAAAGCTACTCTGATAATTGATCATAGGTGAATGTTAACCAGACTGCACAGGTACGTGGGAACTTGCCCTCGTGCATTTTTGATAGGTTCATACCTAGGAACTTGGGATTAGAATCTCTGTACTCGGGTGATGAATTTTGGGGCATGACATTTAGCTTAATATTTCTCAAAGGATTAGAGATAAACAAATAAAACAAAGGAATTCTAAACAATGCCAATTTTATTAATATTTAAGTATATGGCCATTACATTTGACAAAGTATTAAATACCTAAGAAAATAAAATAAACTAGTGATAAATACTTTATTCATCTATCAGAATAGACAATTAAGGCGGAAGGTCAACAGGATGTGACCGGATTGGTATGATCACCTAAATTGGAATTCAGTTTATCATAATCCAACAATTTAGAATTGCAGATATTTAATTTACTCTTATAATATTGTAGCAAGATCTGCTGAGCAGTAACAATCTACGCTAGAACTAGGTTGGGTTATGCTAAGAAAGATAAATTGAAAAATAGATAAATGTGTTTGACATAGGACCTTGAGTTCTTCATGTTCACCTTTTATAGCTTATCGAGGAGGTAGAACCCTCGCTGGATTTCCTTATTGATCCTGAATTATTCGCATTTATGATGTGTTTTTTAAATAAGAAAATCTCCTAGATGGGTTAGGAACCGCTGGCTTCTATGATTCTCTTCTCGCAGTTGATCCATTTAATAGAGATGTTTGCAGCCCACTAATCGGATTGATTAGGAAATTGTTGATCGATTATGCCCATTCACCTCGTGGCCCACCTCTTGCACTTCTGATCAAGGTGTTGGGTGGTCCAAATCAAACCACCACCTGCATTTAACCTTCCACCCCATGATGGTTTGGAGTGCTGGAGAGGATAGATGGATAGGATCCTCCTGATACCAATCTATTAGAAGAGATGTGTCAAATTAGATCTTCCATCTAGTTCTCTCATTCTCTTTATCCTAATTGAACCACGACTACATGATCAAGTCCTCAAGCTCTCCCATTATTTTTATTCTAATCAATATATGTTTTGAAACCTAATCTAGTCGTTGTCCATTTTCTCTCGATTTAGGTCTGAACGATAATTGATTTTGCTTGAAAACCGGTTTAATCTCCTTATATTTGGAATCGTCTAGAACATTACAGACTCTCTGAACATCTCTGGAAAGATCTTCCATTTTGAAAGGATTGTGAGAGACAGCCATGCCAAGTATATCATAGTCAGATATTTGATAAGATACATTCTCTCGATGAGTCGACCTCACCGAGTGAATAGTAGTAAGATATGTTATAGGATACGTTTTCTCGGTGTGTCTTTTTATAAACGTGTTAGGTATGCTACCTTATTAATTAACACATTTACTCATGGTCACATGGCATATGTCGATTTGCTCTTTGAAAAACTAAGTAGGATTTCTACTAGTACTAACCTCGTAGTGTCAACACGTGGTGGCTCTCTGTCTATCCATTTTAGGGCACCGAAAATGGTTGTAAACACATTCCGTACATATCTTACACCCACCATGCTAACTTGTTCGAGTGCACGCTTTGTGACTTGTTCCCCATATTTTGCCCATCAAAAACTCGGGTTAACTAGAGTCTTATAGCTTCTCAAGTCAGTTGGGTTTGGATGACGAATTTCTCTGATCCCTCTACTAAAGTAAGTATCGCATCATCACATAATATATCATCCATTCATTATACCATTTAATGCAAGAACTAACTAAATCCCTTGTATTTCCCTAGTATTTTGTCGAGTTCTATGAAGTAGAGATCCTACATGAGCAAAGATGGTACCTAACACTTTCTTCTGTCACCGTGATCCAAAATCCCAATAATCCTTGAATTCTCTAGTTCATAAATTTTGTAAGAATTAACAGAATGTGAAAATATGAGTAACTTGTTATTAGTGACTCGAAGTCATATATACGGCCTTCGTGAATATGATCTACCTGTGATCTAGCATCCACAACATATCAATGTCCCCCCATTCATCTTTAGTAGAGTGCATGTCAAGTTTCTTTTATTTTTAAGTTTTTTATATTTTTTATTAGTTTTCAAGCAATAAAATTTTATAATTTTTTATTATTTTCCAAACAACAAATTTGAAGAAGATAAAAAAATCTATAAAATTATGGTGAAACAACTTTTTATTTATTTACTTATTTTCCCCATAGAGAATCAAGAATCGTAATGCACCCATTTAATATCATGGGAGTAGAATCAGGACATAAGACCAAAAATGAATTAGATCCAAACTCAAGTGAGCCACACCACACCAAAAAGTGGGGATGAAAATGCTTACAATTGAAACCTTCATGAGGTTGTTCTAAGTGGGATGAACAGAAAACATAAAAATATTAACCTGATCCAAAACTTCTGTGGCCCCACAAATGTGTTAAATTTCCACTTTTCCTATCATGTGGCCCACTTAGAGTTTAGATGTGCCTCATTTTCGGGCTCACATACTAATAGGAGGATGGCGGGGCCTATAAAGACAGATTGCAAGAATCAAGGCCAAGATTGAACAGAGCACATCTAGCCTGCAATCACGCAAGATCATTCAAAATCAATTTTGTATATTTTTGTAACTGCTACATATCTATAATTGCTGCATATTTTTAGCTAAATTTATGTACATTGCCGTAAATAGTTTTTCCTAGCTGTGTATTTAAGTCAGCACATATTACATCAATAAAGTATGGGAAAATTGTTTATCGAAACTATTGCAACCTTTATTCTCTTACATGGTATCAGAAGAGCCGATCTCTAATGAGTCAACGATCCAAATCTCCACTATGTCTTCCTCCTCTGATCAAAATCCAACCTTTATCCTCAACACCCAACCTCCTTCCGCAACAGATAAATAACTCATTGCTCTCAATATCACTGCCCAAATCAATGAAAAATTAACTCCCTCCACCTTTCCTCAATGGCGTGCTCAATTCGAAGCACTCCTCTTGGTTACGATTTACTCGACTATGTCGAAGGCACCTCTCTGTGCCTCTCTTCCACTGGTACTGCCGCTGATGAGCTGCGCAAGACCCACTGGATCCGACAGGATAAACTTATCCTGAGTGCCCTTCTAGCCTCCACCTCTCTATCAATCACACCACGCATTGCTATGGCAAAAACCTCTCATGAAGCTTGGAAAAAACTAAAAACCTTATATGTTAGTCGATCACGCACTCGTGCTATGCAGTTAAAGGAGGAGCTCACCTTAATCCAGTGCGGCAATCGGTTGATCACAGACTATCTCCATGCTTTGAAGGCCTTGGCTGATGAAATCGCCATTATTGATCATCCCACTTCCGATGACGATTTAACCCTCTATGTCTTGAATGGGTTAGGATCGGATTTCAGGGAGATAGCTGCGCCGATCCGAGCACGAGAGAAGTCCCTGGTGTTTGAAGAGCTGCACGATCTCTTGATCGGTCACGAATCTTATCTTTGGTGTTTGGAGACAGCTACTGAGCAAATGGTGATGATGGCTAATTACACGGCTAAGTGCAAGTCTTCATCTAGAGGTGACTTCTCAAAGAAGTCTTATAAACCAAATGGGATCAACGTAACCAAGGCCAAAGCCCAGCCCGTCCATCCAATAGTCACCAACATGATGGACGACGTGCTAATAATGGGTCTGGCAAGCCCAACAACACTCAAAAATGTTACATGCCCCGCTATCAGTTGTGTGAGCAAATGGGCCATACTGCAAAGTATTGTCCCCAGCTACAGACCAATGAATTCACAGCGAACTGTGTGACTTCTTCTAATGGAAAAGACAAAACATGGCTCATGGACTCAGCGGCCTCTCACAATATAACGGGTGATCTTGCAAATTTGTCCATTCACTCTGAATATGATGGTACTGATGAAGTAATTCTTGGTGATGGTTCAGGTTTGACTGTCTCACACATTGGTTCTTTGGAATTACACTCACCCAAACACACCTTTATCTTAAGTGATACTCTTTGTGTTCCAAATCTTTCCAAAATTTTAATTTCCGTTCATCATCTCGCCAAACAAAATAATTTTTTTGTTGAATTTCACCCGTTTCATTTCTTTGTGAAGGACAAGATCACGGGGGCGATTCTACTTCGAGGAGCATGTGAAAACGGTGTTTACACTTTTCCGAAATCAATGATGTCTTCCCCCTCCAAAATGGTTGCTAATGTGCATGAATGGACCTCAATTGATGGGTGGCATAAGCATCTTGGTTATCTGATGTAGAGCGGGTTGCAGACAGTTTCATGGCCAAGATGGATCAAAAAAGGCCCGATCACGACAGAAGTGATCCGGACCGTCAGACCTTAGATCGGGCGTATCTCGCAATCCGGAATGAGTTAGCCAACGTAAAATATATGATTTTGGGGTAGAACGAGCTACTTTAGCCAACCAACCTAACTATGCATGGTTGCGACACCCGAAATTGCGAAAAACCCCTAGATTGACAGTCGTTTCCCTGCTTTAATTTTGTTTTTACTATAAATAGTAAGTTTTAGTTTGATTATAACTCTTCATCCGTTGGGCTTTAGGAGTTTCACCTAACGTGAAAAGAGCTTAGAATAATTAGGAGAACGGTTTGGTGAAGCCAAATAGGACACTTACTATTTTTGGCCGAAAACCTTGCGCACTAGTAGACATCACGACCGTCTATAAATAGTAAGTTTACTATTTATAGTAAGTCGTGATTTCTAGAAGTTGTAGTTGTAGTTTGATTCTGATTTCTTTCCCATTGCTTGGTACCCCTATTTAAAGGGTTGTGAACTCATTTATAGTCATCAATTAATCAATTTTGAATTTCTTAGAATTTATTTCTATTTTTCCGCTTTCTTTCCTCGTGAATTCGAGAAGTCTTTGTGAGGAGTCCAGAGAAGCTCCATGGATTCGGAGTAATTATCCTCATCACGTTCATCCCTGCGTCAACATCCATCTCTTCGAATAGTCCATCTTGTTAAAAAAATTTCTGTTCTTATTGCCAAATCAAATAAAATTTCTCAATCGTGTAGTTCATGTTCCATCAATAAAGCACATCAACAACCTTTTCATTCCAATAGTCTTCAAAATCATGCACCGCTTGAACTTATTTACACTTATGTTTGGGGACCCGCACATTATACTGGAATCGACGGATCTCGTTATTATCTTATATTGGTTGACCATTTCACAAAATACAAGTGGTTCATCCAATGGCTACCAAATCCGGGGTATCTACTATTTTTCCTCACTTTAAAAAATTTGTAAAAACACGCTTCAAAACCAAAATAAAAAATTTGTACTCTAATAATGGTGGCGAATTCATTGCTTTAAAATCTTTTTTATTGATCAATGGTATTAGTCATTATACCACCACCCCACACACCCCACAACAAAATGGTGTTTCCGAGCGTCGTCAATGTCATCTAGTTGAAACGGGTCTCACTCTTCTCCATGATGCATCGTTACCTTTTTCCTATTGGTCTTATGCTTTTCAAATAGCATCCTATCTAATAAATAGGCAACCCACTCCTCTTCTTCAAAACATTTCTCCTTTTGAAGCTCTTTTTGGTCAAAAACCAAATTATCTCAAATTGAGAAAATTTGGATGTCTTTGTTACCCATTTACCCGGCCCTATAACACCCATAAAATGCAGCCAAATCCTCACCTTGTGTGTTCCTCTGATACTCTCAAGTCCAAAGTGCCTACAAATGTCTTGTCCTCAAAACTCAAAAGATTTACATTTCTAGGCATGTTCTATTTGATGAACCAAACACTCCCACTGTGTCTTCTACAAACCCGAAAACCCACACATCGACTCCCACAAATGCTCCTCTGTTCTTCGATGCCCAAGTCACGCCCGTGCCCTCGTCAATGCCCTCTGCTCTGCTGCCCTCATCCACGACTCTAGAAGGTGTAGCCGCCGTCGACGCAGCCTCCTCAGTTAATCTGGTCAACTCCTCTTCTTCTTCTCTTCAGATTTCATCTGAAAATCTAGGTCATAATTCCTTGAACTTAAATTCATCATCTCCTAATTCTAGTCCGAATCCTTGTTTGAACGATTCAAACTCACTGGTTCCTCACCCCTCATCTATTACACAACCACTAGGACAAGTCGAAAATTTCCAAAATCCGACTGCTCAAAACCCATCTCCACCACCTGTTCAACGACTTCACCAAATAACCACTCGATATATGAACAAAATCTTTAAACTCAAACAACTTAATTCTGTGTCTAAACATCCACTCCCTGAGACCATTGAACCAACCTGTGTGAGTCAGGCTTTGTCTCAACCACAGTGGCGTGATGCTATGTCAAATGAGCTTACAGCTCTCATGAAACATGGCACTTGGGATTTAGTGCCACTCCCTCTGAATTGTAATCCAGTGGGCTACAAGTGGGTGTTCCGGGTGAAGAGGAAATCTGATGGGTCAGTGGATCGATTCAAAGCCCGTTTAGTTGCAAAGGGTTATAATCAACGTCCCGAGCTTTATTACAAAGAGACCTTCAGTCCAGTGGTTAAACCAGCCACAATTAGAACAATTCTGTCTATTGCTGTTGTGAATGGTTGGGAGTTAAGGCAAATAGATGTTAATAATGCCTTTTTACATGGTGCATTGTCTGAAACTGTATATATGATGCAACCCCTGGGGTTCAAAGATCCATCTAAACCCAATCATGTTTACAGGCTCCAAAAAGCAATATATGGGCTTAAACAAGCCCCTCGGGCTTGGTACACTACACTGAAAAATGCACTGCTTGAGCTTGGGTTTGAAAATTCTAGAGCTGATTCGTCCTTATTTATTTATAGAAAGGACTCTATAATCTGTTATTTCTTGGTATATGTCGATGATCTTGTGATTACAGGAAATAACAGAAATTTTGTGGCTTCAATTATCAAGCAACTGGGAGATCGTTTTTGTCTTAAGGATATGGGTCTACTTCATTACTTCCTAGGTGTGGAAGTTGTATCTACTCAGGCAAGACTTTTTCTCTCACAACACAAGTACATTCGAGAACTATTGTCCAATACCAACATGAGTGGCGCCAAAGATGTCTCCACTCCTCTTTCCACAACTCAGTCACTCAAGTTACTTGATGGCACAGCCAATGTGGACAGCACAGAATATCAAAGAATTATTGGCAGCCTAGAGTATCTTTCTTTGACATGTCCAGATATTTCATTCGCAGTCAATAAATTGTCTCAATTCATGCACATGCCTACCACCACTCACTTCACAGCAACAAAAAGGCTCCTTCTGTACTTAAAGCAAACCATCTTCCATGGTATACAACACATAAAATCTGGACCTCCAGCTTTAGTTACCTATTCCGATGCCGATTGGGCTGGAAATGTTGATGATCGTACCTCCACATTTGCCTATATCAGCTTCTTAGGCCCAAATCCTATTTCATGGAGCTCAAAGAAACAAAGATCAGTTGCAAGATCTACCACCGAAGCTGAATACCGAGCTCTTGCAAATGCGGCATCCGAGATAATGTGGCTTCTTGCTCTTCTGCATGAGCTGGGTTTTCCACTAAAAGCTGCCCCCTCACTACTGTGTGATAATCTTGGTGCTACGCACCTAAGATTCAATCCAGTTCAACATTCACGCATGAAACATATACAAATCGATCTTCATTTTGTGCGTGATCTTGTTCAACGTGGCTCTCTCCAAGTTCGACATGTTCATATACAAGATCAATTGGCAGAGTTGTTGACAAAACCATTGTCAAGACAAAGAACAGAAATCTTGAGAAACAAGACTGAGCTTGCTGATGGAAGCTCAATGTTGCGGGGGCGTATAAAGACAGATTGCAAGAATCAAGGCCAAGATTGAACAGAGCACATCTAGCCTACAATCATGCAAGATCATTCAAAATCAATTTTGTATATTTTTATAACTACTGCATATCTGTAACTGCTACATATTTTTAGCTAAATTTATGTACATTGCCGTAAATAGTTTTTCCTACCTTTGTATATAAGTCAGCACATATTACATCAATAAAGTGTGGGAAAATTGTTCATTGAAACTATTGCAATCTTTATTCTCTTATAGGGCCCACACGTCAATCTGCATCCCCAAGCCAGTCATCGCTTGGTGTTCTGGATCTGGATGTTTCCTAGGTCGTACGTGAACATGAGGAGATGATCCAGATGCGGGGGCTAGCCCCACATGGCTCTAGCGTACGACAAACATACAATTTGTGGGTAAAGGAGTACACGAGTCCAACCAAGTCAAGCTTGGCACAGCTAGACTCGGCTCGACCACTAGTTGACCCCAGCTTGAACTCGGCATGGCTCGGTCCTCGAACCTGATTGGCCATTCGAGCCAGGATTGAGCCGAGTTCGCATGTGCAGTATTTTCACAAACACATGGATTGTACCTTCAAATTCTCACCATATGTAAAATGGCAGCAGCGGTTTTATAGATATTTCATCAAACACTTTGTATGCAACATCAAAATCAAGAAAAAATGGTATTTGTTTCATATACATTCCTTCCTTGCCACCAGCCGACACTTCATTGAGTCATTTTATCAAACACTTGGTGAGCAACATCAATATCAAAGTAACCAAGTCACCAGTTCGATTCGAGTTCGATTCAAGTTAGGGTTCAATCCGAGTCAAGTCGAGCTTGGGCAAGCTTGAACTCAATTCGAAATTTTTTCGAGCTCAAAAAATCAGCTCGACTTGGCTCGAACTCAGCTCCGAACTGAGTCAAATATAGCTTTTTTGAGCCGAGTCAAGCGAGCTAACCGAGGTAACTTGGTTCGTGGGTTATTGAAAGACCCGACATTTCTCGTACAAGGGCTTCCCGAATCGGTAACATGGCAAACGTGTCCAAGATCCAGCCGTTCATCTTGATCCGATCATCAGGTGGACCAAATGATAAGTTGGACACTGAATTTTTTACCTCTTTCGAAGTTGATGGTAAGATCAATCTGGCTGCCAATGGGAGGGATTGGCCTTTCGGGCTTTCAGCCTGGGCTGCGCTGGAATCCAGGCCCACCTTACGAACAGCCCAGATCTTGCACAAAAAAGAGGATGGCCGGCAAAGATCGTGCCCAATCGTCACAGTTCGGTTTGGGTGGCCCATCATAAATCTACGTAAAAACATAGGAACCATCTGACCATGTAGACAAATCCAAACCGTTCATATAGTCCAACCCACTATAGATGGAGATAACAAATGATGACAATGAAAAGATACTTCTTTAGTCGTCCAATTGATGGCCATCAAATGAACAGTTGAAATAAGAAAGATCAAAATGTCAAGATTCAACAAACAAAATGCACGTTGAAGGGAGGCCAGGAAGATCCAACCCATCCA
Source organism: Magnolia changhungtana (assembly GCA_030180095.1). Lineage (NCBI taxonomy): Eukaryota > Viridiplantae > Streptophyta > Magnoliopsida > Magnoliales > Magnoliaceae > Magnolia > Magnolia changhungtana. The sequence continues at coordinate 2,903,876 of JASAUF010000094.1, forward strand.
ATATTCGCGTCCCATGATTCGGACGGTGTGAATTGAGGTGGACGACTAGATGATCATATTCTGCCATCAATCAAATAAGGAGAACTAGTTGATACTCAAGCATGGCATGCTACTTGATACACGGACACTAAAAATGTACACGTGGCACGTATTAACTCAAAATTGTACCGTCCATTAGAAATGTCCTCCAATCCCAATGGTCAGATGATAAAAAAGCGTTTTTTTTTTTTTGTTATGGTTCATGATATTCATAAACAGTGGCCCATGTCTGCAATTTCTAAGTAATCTATAAGTGCCTGTATATCAACCATCACCTTCTGCCTGAGTATTAAAGTTCTTCTCATCAAATAAACTCCTCAATCCTGGTTCCAGAGTACCTGTTGGTGAAATCCTGTCATCCATCCATCTGGTAGGACTTATCTGGGGCACCTACATCCACGGTCAAAATGATTGCAACCGTGCAACTTATGTTGAACTTGACCCCAGATTCTTGGATTAAAATGAACGGTTGAAAACAAACAGCCAACAAAGAAAAGAAAAGAAAAAAAATCGATGGTAAATGTTACTCCAGTCGGACTATAGCCCATCTAGAGTAGTTCTCATCATATGAACGGCAGCGATCATCTGTCCGCAACGCTGTTGCGTGTAGTGGGTCCCATCCAAAAAACTATTATTTCCATTAAACTTGTCAATTGCACTGCATACATCTCATAAAAAAGACTCTAGAAAAAGAAAATAGATTGGGCGTGTTCAATTAATAAATGGACGGTATAGATTAGCTTATCTTGTGCATACACTGATATTAATAGATTTTCCTACCCTGCCTTCAGTACAGCGCAGGAAGAAGCTGGAGTAGATATCTTGAAAGTACTCTGTAGGCTGCTTCGGTTGGGTGTACGGAGTCCCAAAATAAGAACTTAGAAGCATCCATACAAGGGGGAGTGAAGATGTTACAAAGCGGGCCCATTTCAAGAAAACCGGTCCCACAACATCCTTTGTTGGTGTCCACAAATCCTGCCAGTCAAAATAAATAACCAAATAAATTAACGAATTCGTAAGAGAAATTAACATTGTCCATTTCATCATCATTCCATGTTATAAAATGTTCTTGTTGACCCATCCTGTACATGTGAGCCCAGTAGTTTGGAGATCCGGACCTTTGATCTTATGACACCAACCTAAGATGAGGGATGCTCCAAAACTCTTCTAGATCAAAAGATTCTACGAATTGAATTGTTGACATTTCAGAAGATGATTGCTTTATTTTTCTCTGATTGAACTACTGATCTAGGACACATCAAATAAACGGTCTGAATCACAAAATAATATCCTCATTTGTAGAGAATGGTTTAATAAGGCACTGGATCACTGAACAATGGCCCCATTTGTAGAGAATGGTTCATTAAGGAACTACCCTCCAATGGTTCTAATTATTCGACCACTATTTAATCCGGACCCTTTAATCTCCTAAGAAAATGATTATGAAGAGAATTACCATATTTTTCGGGATGATTGACCATGTCAATCACCGGATCATAAATACCACCATAGATGGATTTGCTTCCAGGTAGCGAAGACTGGATTTCGAGCAACAGATTCTTGAGCTTGGGTCTACTAGATGAAATTTATACTGTTAGAACTCTTGTATGCTAATTGATAAGTGTTGTTGATATACGTTGGATTGTATTAATGTACATTGAATTATACTGATTCTACATATATTCGGTTGATGCACCCTATTGTGGTATTAAGTTGCTTCGTGATTATGTATATATATTTGATAATCTGATTTGTAGTCATGTGGATAGATCCCTACAAAGTGTTAAGTAAGAGGATAACCCACCTTAGGTTGGCTATCCCAGACTTATACGATAGACCGGGGTTGAACACTGATGATCGGCAATAGTTGGAGCTATACAGGATGATTCACACCCAATGTCGGTTTTGTCTGGGGTCCCCTGTTGTCGATTAGATCAGTCTAATGTATGGCCTATTTATTCTAATGTTTGGTAGTTGTATAACATTCAAATGAATCTATGATACCACTATTATCATTGAATTAAGTCCATTTATAACCGTTAATGCATTACGATCATACAAATACTCATGAATTGGCATGGTAGTATAGGATACCGTGTCCAAGCTGTCAGCTTATGCTGGAGTGACGTGCCTATTTTATTGGTAATAAATAGGGTGATGACCCCGCCATATTGGTATATAAAATATATATATATATAAAAAAAAGGGTGATGAGCCTCCCCGTAGTGACTATTGAGCACTAGTGAAGGCTATGAGCCTATTATATTATTAATGTAATTGATATTGTGACTTCGCCACATTTTTGTTTGGGTAACGAACCTTACATTAGTTATGGTCGTCCTCGGGTGATGAATCATAAAATGGATCAAGGGACTCATGATGTAATGGCGGTATCTTGGCTTCACTAAATTGCTGCTTGAACTGGGATTAATAATTATTTGTTTAATCATGCATATCATAACATTTACTAAGGTAGGTAGTTTGCAAAAGGTGTTGGAGTCAAATGATGAGGGAGTGTTAATATTTTATGAAATAGATGTTAAAGTCGCTTGTTGAGGAATATTGGATTATGAGGATCATGCATTATCATATCATAGCATTCATGCACCTAAAAAGACTAGATAGATAATTGTTTATTTTGTTAGGCTATCACTATCTGCACTTGATTGTGTTGATAACATGTGTAACTTAGATAATGGTACCACTGTGTTAGCTACTCACTCTCACCTGAGATGATGTTTTAAAACACCAACCAACGATGTTATTGATGCAGGTACCATCAAGATCTCAGATAGGCAGGCTTAGACTGGCTTGCACTATCATCATGATGTTTTGGGGCATTAGGCGAAAACATAATACTTTATATTTTTCTTTTGTTTTGGACATGTGTATTGTGCCTTGTGTAGTCCCCATTTAGGCAAACACCACTTCTAGAATTACACATTTTAAATATTAACCATATATTTTTGAGTTTAATTATCTTTGCTTAAGTTTTGATGTCATTGATTTAAAGCTACTCTGATAATCGATCATAGGTGAATGTTAACCGGACTGCGCAGGTATGTGGAAACTTGCCCTCGTGCATTTTTACTAGGTTCATACCCAAGAACTTGGGATCGGAATTTCCGTACTCGGATGATGAATTTCGGGGCATGACATTCAGCTTAATATTTCTCAAAGGAATAGAGATAAACAAATAAAACAAAGGAACACTAAACAATGACAATTTTATTAATATTTGAGTATATGGCCATTACATTTGACAAAGTATTAAACACCTAAGAAAATAAAATAAACTAGTGATAAATACTTTATTCATCTATCAAAATAGACGTTTGAGGTGGATGGTCAACAAGATGTGACCGGATTGGTATGATCACCTAAATTGGAATTCAATTTATCATAATTCAACAACTTAGAATTGCAGATATTTAATTTACTCTTATAGTATTGTAGCAGAATCCGCTAAGCAGTAACAATCTACGCTAGAACTAGGTTAGGTTATGCTAAGAAATATAAATTGAAAATTAGATAAATGTGTTTGACATAGGACCTTGAGTTCTTCATGTTCTCCTTTAATAGCTTATTGAGGAGGTAGAACCCTCGCTGGGTTTCCTTGTTGATCCTGAATTATTCGCATTTATGACGTGTTTTCTAAATAAGAAAATCTCCTGGACGGATTGGGAACTGCTGGCTTCTATGATTATCTTCTCACAGTTGATCCATTTAATAGAGATGTTTGTAGCCCACTAATCGGATTGATTAGGAAATTGTTGATTGATTATGCCCATTCACCTCATGGCCCACCGCCTGCACTTCTGATCGAGGTGTTGGGTGGTCCAAATCAAACCACTACCTGCATTTAACCTTCCACCCCATGATGGTTTGGAATGTTGGAGATGATAGATGGATAGGATCCTCCTAATACCAATCTATTAGAAGAGATGTGTGAAATTAGATCTTTTATCTAGTTCTCTCATTCTCTTTATCCTAATAGAACCACGACTACATGATCAAGTCCTCAAGCTCTCCCATTATTTTTATTCTAATAATATATGTTTTGAAACCTAATCTAGTCATTATCCATTTTCTTCCGATTTAGGTCCGAACGATAGTTGATTTTGCTTGGAAACCAGATTAATCTCCTTATATTCGGAATCGTCTAGAACGTTACAGACTCTCTGAACATCTCTGGAAAGATCTTCCATTTTGAAAGGATTGTGAGAGATGGTCACGCCAAGTAGCCAGATATTTGATAAGATACATTCTCTCGGTGAGTCGGCCTCACCAAGTGAATAGTAGTCAGATATGATATAGGATACATTTTCTCTATGTGTCTTTTTATAAACGTGTTGGGTATGCTACCTTATTAATTAGCACATTTACTCATGGTCACATGGCATATGTCGATTTGCTCTTTGAAAAACTAAGTAGGATTTCTACTAGTACTAACCCCATAGTGTCAACACATGGTGGCTCTCTATCGGTCCATGTTAGGGCGCCGAAAATGGTTGTAAACACATTCCATACATATCTTACACCCACCATGCTTACTTGTTCGAGTGTACGCTTTGTGACTTGTTCCCTATATTTTGCCCATCAAAAACTCGAGTTAACTAGAGTCTTATAACTTCTCAAGTCAATTGGGTTTGGATGACAAATTTCTCTGATCCCTCTACTAAAGTAAGTATCGCATCATCACATAACATATCATCCATTCATTATACCATTTAATGCAAGAACTAAATCCCTTGTATTTCCCTTATATTTTGTCGAGTTCTATGAAGTAGAGATCCGACATGGGCAAAGATGGTACCTAACACTTTCTTCTGTCACCGTGATCCAAAATCCCAATAATCCTTGAATTCTCTAGTTCATAAATTCTGTAAGAATTAACAGAATGTGAAAATACGAGTAACTTGTTATTGGTGACTCGAAGTCATATATACGGCCTTCGTGAATATGATCTACTTGTGATCTAGCATCCACAACATGTCTATGTCCCCCCATTCATCTTTAGTAGAGTACATGTCAACTTTCTTTTATTTTTAAGTTTTTTATATTTTTTATTAGTTTTCAAGCAATAAAATTTTATAATTTTTTATTATTTTCCAAACAACAAATTTGAAGAAGATAAAAAAAAAATCTATAAAATTATGGTGAAACAACTTTTTATTTATTTACTTATTTTCCCCATAGAGAATCAAGAATCATAATGCACCCATTTAATACCAGTAGAATCATTGATTGTCATCATTTATATCATGGGAGTAGAATCAGGACATTAGACCAAAAATGAATTAGATCCAAAACTCAAGTGAGCCACACCACACCAAAAAGTGGGGATGAAAATGCTTACAATTGAAACCTTCATGAGGTTGTTCTAAGTGGGATGAACAGAAAACACATAAATATTAACCTGATCCAAAACTTCTGTGGCCCCACAAATGTGTTAAATTTCCACTTTTCCTATCATGTGGCCCACTTAGAGTTTAGATGTGCCTCATTTTCGGGCTCACATACTAATAGGAGGATGGTGGGGCCCACACGTCAATCTGCATCCCCAAGCTAGTCATCGCTTGGTGTTCTGGATCTGGATGTTTCTTGGGTTGTACGTGAACATGAGGAGATGATCCAGATGCGTGGGCCAGCCCCACATGGCTCTGGCGTACGGCAAACATACAATTTGTGGGTAAAGGAGTACACGAGTCCAACCAAGTCAAGCTTGGCACAGCTAGACTCGGCTCGACCACTAGTTGACCCCAGCTTGCACTCGGCACGGCTCGGTCCTCAAGCTTGATTGGCCATTCGAGCCAGGATCGAGCCGAGTTCACATGTGCAGCATTTTCACAAACACATGGATTGTTCCTTCAAATTCTCACCATATGTAAAACAGCAGCAGCGGTTTTATAGGTATTTCATCAAACACTTTGTATGCAACATCTAAATCAAGAAAAAATGGTATTTGTTTCATATACATTCTTTCCTTGCCACCGGCCGACACTTCATTGAGTCATTTTATCAAACACGTAGTGAGCAACATCAATATCAAAGTAACTGAGTCACCAGTTCGATTCGAGTTCGATTCAAGTTGGGGTTCGATCCGAGTCAAGTCGGGCTTGGGCAAGCTTGAACTCGATTCAAAATTTTTTCGAGCTAAAAAAATCAGATCGACTTGGCTCCAACTCAGTTCCGAACTGAGTCAAATACAGCTTTTTTGAGCCGAGTCAAGCGAGCTAACCGAGGTAACTTGGTTCGTGGGTTGTTGAAAGACCCGACATTTCCCGTACAAGGGCTTCCCGAATCGGTAACATGGCAAACGTGTCCAAGATCCAGCCGTTCATCTTGATCCGATCATCAGGTGGACCAAATGATAAGTCGGACACTGAATTTTTTACCTCTTTCGAAGTTGATGGTAAGATCTTGCACAAAAAAGAGGATGGCCGGCAAAGATCGTGCCCAATCGTTACAGTTCGGTTTGGGTGGCCCATCATAAATCTACCTAAAAACATAGGAACCATCTGACCATGTAGACAAATCCAAACCGTTCATATAGTCCAACCCACTATAGATGGAGATAACAAATGATGACAATGAAAAGATACTTCTTTAGTCGTCCAATTGATGGCCATCAAATGAACGGTTGAAATAAGAAAGATCAAAATGTCAAGATTCAACAAACAAAATGCACGTTGAAGGGAGGCCAGGAAGATCCAACCCATCCAATATTTGCGTCCCATGATTCGGACGGTGTGAATTGAGGTGGACGACTAGATGATCATATTCTGCCATCAATCAAATAAGGAGAACTAGTTGATACTCAAGCATGGCATGCTACTTGATACACGGAAACTAAAAATGTACACGTGGCACGTATTAACTCAAAATTGTACCGTCCATTAGAAGTGTCCTCCGATCCCAATGGTCAGATGATAAAAAAGCGTTTTTTTTTTTTTTTTTTTATGGTTCATGATATTCATAAACAGTGGCCCATGTCTGCAATTTCTAAGTAATCTATAAGTGCCTCCATATCAACCATCACCTTCTGCCTGAGTATTAAAGTTCTTCTCATCAAATAAACTATTCAATCCTGGTTCCAGAGTATCTGTTGGTGAAATCCTGTCATCCATCCATCTGGTAGGACTTATCTGGGGGCACCTACATCCACGGTCAAAATGTTGAACTTGACCCCCAGATTCTTGGATTAAAATGAACGGTTGAAAACAAACAGCCAACAAAGAAAAGAAAAGAAAAAAAATCGATGGTCAATGTTACTCCAGTCTGACTATAGCCCATCTAGAGTAGTTCTCATCATATGAACGGCAGCGATCATCTGTCCGCTGTTGCGTGTAGTGGGTCCCATCCAAAAAACTATTATTTCCATTAAACTTGTCAATTGCACTGCATAAATCTCATAAAAAAGACTCTAGAAAAAGAAAATAGATTGGGTGTGTTCAATCAATTAATGGACGGTATAGATTAGCTTATCTTGTGCATACACTGATATTAATAGATTTTCCTACCCTGCCTTCAGTACAGCGCAGGAAGAAGCTGGAGTAGATATCTTGAAAGTACTCTGTAGGCTGCTTCGGTTGGGTGTACGGAGTCCCAAAATAAGAACTTAGAAGCATCCATACAAGGGGGAGTGAAGATGTTACAAAGCGGGCCCATTTCAAGAAAACCGGTCCCACAACATCCTTTGTTGGTGTCCACAAATCCTGCCAGTCAAAATAAATAACCAAATAAATTAACGAATTCGCAAGGGAAATTAACATTGTCCATTTCATCATCATTCCATGTTATAAAATGTCCTTGTTGACCCATCCTGTACATGTGAGCCAGTAGTTTGGAGATCAAGACCTTTGATCTTATGACACCAACCTAAGATGAGGGATGCTCCAAAACTCTTCTAGATCAAAAGATCCTACGAATTGAATTGTTGACATTGATGATTGCTTTATTTTTCTCTGATTGAACTACCGATCTAGGACACATCAGATAAACGGTCTGAATCACAAAATAATATCCTCATTTGTTGAGAATGGTTCAATAAGGCACTGGATCACTAAACAATGGCCTCATTTGTAGAGAATGGTTCATTAAGGAACTACCCTCCAATGGTTCTAATTCTTGGACCACTATTTAATCCGGACCCTTTAATCTCCTAAGAAAATGAAATTGAAGAGAATTACCATATTTTTCGGAATGATTGACCATGTCAATCACCGGATCATAGATACCACCATAGATGAACCTGCTTCCACGTAGCGAAGACTGGATTTCGAGCAACAGATTCTTGAGCTTGGCATTGTAGATGGTAGCATCCGAGTTTTGTTCTTCAATGCATGTTCGTTGCAATGGGTTCTTGAATTTTGCAGTTATTTGAAATGGGATGCAGCCGATCGGCGCAAGGCCCACCACCATGAACTTTCTACCGCCAAGATGGTATAATTTCTACACATGATCATAATAGAAAATACGAAAATTGGAAGCATTTTGAGAAACAATTAGGCATTTTTTTTTAAAGTTAAAAGGGTGAAGAATTTAGTGGTCTACAAGAACTACAGATACAGCTATAGACGAACCAGTTAGCTCAGTTAACTGGCTCAACTTGACTCGAAGCTAGGTTGAGTCGAGTTAAGCTGATTTTTTTAGTTCGAAAAAATTTCCAGCCCAGTTCGAACTAAACTGAACTCGACTCAACTTGGCTCGAAACTTGACTCTAATTTGACTCGGTTCAACTTGGATGGGTTCACTTTATATATATATATATATATATATATATATATATATATATATATATATATAAAATTATAAAACCTAAACTTGAACTTGAATTCAAACTTGCTTGAAAGATAGAGCTTAAGTTCGGCTCGAGCTAGCTTAAGATGTTGGACCAGTCGAGTCAAGCTCCGATGACTGAGCTAAGCTGAACTCGAGCTAGGGTAGTCTGCTATCCACTCAGATCGATTTGTGTACACCTCTAACTACAGCTCTCAGACTCAATGAGTTTGATGCGACTCGCCTAGTCAACTTGCTGAGTCATGAGATTCAGCCCTGACTTGGGTGAGATGCAACTTGACTATGGGCTAACCGAGTTGGGTCGAATTTCTAGTCTTTTAATCATTGATTGAAGATGTGTGCTCAGGCAAAAAGTTGATTAGCCATGATGATTTTGGATGGCCCTCTATTAGAATTAACAGTGGGGATTGGCTGAAGATGTGGGCCGCACACAAAAGTGATGGGCCATGATTTGTTGCGGGTCCACTGTTTAAACAGCCCTAATGAAGCAGAGGAGCGGATTAGGTGAGAGCCAGGATCCACCGAGGTGGGTGGGACCCTGATTGTAGGGCTCACATCGATGTATGTGTTTCAAATCGACACCTTTCGACCATTTTGAAAGCTCATTTTACGGCATGATCCCAAAAGTGAAGCTGACTCAAATCTTAGGTGGACCACAACGCAGGAAACAGTCATGATTGAATCCCCACCATTAAAAACTTCCTACATTCCAGCGGAATGTTTATTTAACATTTAACCTGTTGATAAGGTCATGATTTTTTGTGGGTCTGTATTTAAACAGGCCTAATGAAGTAGGGGAACGGATTAGGTGAGACCCCGGATCCACCGAGGTGGGTGGGACCCTGACTGTGAGGCTCAAGTGAACCACACAAAAGGAAACGGAGATTGAACGACTACTGCTGAAAACCTCTTTGGGCCACAGAAGTTTTCGATCAAGCTAATATTTATGTTAGCCTTTCATCCAAGGCTATATGACCCTATGAACAGGTCGGGCCACAGAAGTTTTCGATCACGCTAATATTTATGTTAGCCTTTCATCCAGGGCTATATGACCCTATGAACAGGTCGGAAGGCAAAAAAACATCACGGCCAGTGATAGGAAGGTTTCAACAATGGAGGTCATTGTCACCTCTGCTTCTTGTGATGTGGTACACTCGAGCCTTGGATCTGCCTCTTTTAGGGTTAATATTGCTCTAAAATGATCTGTCAAAATTGATAGACTGCTTGGATAAAATACATATATTGGTGGGCCCCGAAGAATCCCTACTAGGACCATCTATCTATAGCCAGGTCCTGGTGGGGATTGTACCTAATCTGTGTAATAGATTAGTCTATCATTGAAACTAATCTGATGGGTCCACCTAATAAACGATCAAATCTTAGAGAGAGAGAGAGAGAGAGAGAGAGAGATAACCATGAGTAGATTACGTAGCCTTTGCTGTAGAAAATCTTGGTATCCATTAATGTTGTGGAACTGCGACCTCCTTGAAGGAATATCATACCAGTTGAATATAAAGTCATTAGTTCCTGCACTAATTACTATTAGTGCATTGCTAATTGTCTTATTGGCCTCTTCATCACCTACAATCGACTTAAGCCTATTTATATAGTTGTTAAACATCAACAGCTGTCGTGACACTGGTATCACGCCTGACGCCACCGTGGTCAGGTCATCGATACCAGACCCCGCCGACGCGAAGCTCACGCCGGTCTTGATCTCATTGTCTGATAACTGTCTATTCAAGAACGGCGGTAATGATTCTTTGATGCCCAGCTCGGACACCAGCATATCAGGCACCAGTCGTCCATCCGAAAAGCGACCCGTAGCCACATGATCGAGGTAATCCACACCATAGGGAGAATGATTGGCCTTAAACAATGTACGAATATAGTTGTTGTTGCCGGTGTCAACTGTCGAATCGCCGAAGATCAGAATAGCGGGAAACTTCGGCGGCAAAGTGTCAAGGCCATGGCATGCAATGACGGTGATGCACACATATGAGAGGAGGATGGAGAAGAGTATTCTGGCCATTATTATTGTATGAGTATTTCGGGGCTGGTATGGACTTATATTTATAGTGTTTGTATGCAGTGTATAACCTGCGTAAGTGAATGGACTTATATTTACAGCGTTTGTACGCAGTGTGTAACGTAAGTGTTTAATTTTTAGAACAGATACTCGCTACAGTTACACCACGTTTTGGTAACCTTGGTGACTTAACACGTGTGGCTATCCACATCGTTAGAATGGTTGGGACATTGTGGACAGAGCATATCTGTAATTTTACACTGATCAGACAATCATAGCCGTCCAATCGATGGCTGTCAAACAGATGGTTGAAAGAAAAATAGCCAGTGATCCCAATTCCAAGGTCTGACGGTCAGTAGCTTGTTATCAGTATATATCTTATGCTAGTCCATGTGTTGGTGATTTGGATGGTCTGGATTGTCTTCAACGATGGCAAGCGTGAGATGACAAGGCACTAATAATGGTGGTAAACTAGTATAGGAACCTGAAAAAGCGTAAATAAGCAACATGACTGACGCGTATTTCCTGCGAAAGCCTTCCGGAGGAAGTTCCTGTGCAAGGATGCTGGGTGGGGCCTACTTCAATGTAGGTGAGAAATCCACCCCGTCCATACGTTTTTAGAGATTATTTTATGTTATTTGAACAAAAATTATTTGTATCCAACACTCAAGTGGGCCACACGAGAGGAAACAGTGGTAATTCAGTGGGCACCATTGAGGCATTCTTATGGCCATAAAAATTTTGTATCAAGCTATAGTTTTTATGTTTACACTTCATCCCATTGGGAATGACCTTATAAACAGTTTAGATAGCATATACACATCAAGGTGGAGCCCAGAAATATTTTAACGGTAGAAATTTCTTTCCTCAATTCCCCCTCCCGTCTGACCCACTTGAGTTTTATTATCCACCTCAGTTTTTTGTTTCACATCTTAAAATAATCTCGAAAAACTGATGAACGGAATGGATTTCTCACATATATTACAGTGGACCCACCCAACATCCTTCTACAGGAACGTCGTGTGAAAGGCTTTAGCAGAATCCGCTTCCCAACACGACGAGATTTACTACAATACGTCGTCGGTACGTATTTCCTGCCAGAGCAGCAGCCTTCCAGCCTACCTGCGATGGAAAACTAGGTGGGGCCCACCTAGATGTTTGTAATAAATCTACCCCGTCCATACATTTTGAAAGCTTATTCTAGGACTTGAGACAAAAGTTAAACAGGATCCAACACTCAAGTGGGCCGCACTAGAGGAAAAGGTAGGTAGGGAAATTCTTACCGTTGAAATCCTCCTGGGTCTACAGTTATGTTTAAATTCCATCCATACCGTTCATAACTTCATTTCTACGGGGATGAACCGAGAAAACAAATATTACCCTGATTCAAAACTTCTATGGCCCCACGAATATTTCAACTGTGTACATTTAATCGTTAGATTTTCGGCTCAATTGAGTATTGAATCCAGCTCATTTTTGGTCCCATGTCCTAAAATGAGCTTACAAAACGGATGGGCATGGTGGATTTCTAACAAACATCACGGTGGGGCCCACCTAGTTTCCAGCGCCGAAGGAACTTTGGCTTTCCCTGCAACACGACCAGATTTACCATAATACGTTGCGTCCTACCCGGACGGTGATTGCGTCCTACCCACGCCCGGACGGATTACCGTCCGGGCAGGTTTGTGTGGGGCCTACTGTGATGTAAATATTTTATCCACACCGTTAATCGTTTTTATATGATCATTTTAAGATAATATATAAAAAAATGAAAGAGTTACACAGTTCCAATGGACCACATCAAAGGAAGTTGCAGTGATAATGACACCCACCATTGAAACCTTTCTAAGGGCCACTGTGATAATGACACCCACCGTTTTTTTACCACCCAACTTATTAATAAGGTCACGCAGACTTGGATGAAGTGAAAACACAAATTTCAGCCTGATCTGACACTTTTCCAGCGTTCAATCCCCACTTTGTGGTCCACTTAAGCCTGGAGCTACCTCGATTTTTGTCACATACTTTAAAATGGTCATATAAAAACGATTAACTGTGTAGATAAAATACTTATATCATAGTGGGCCCCACATAACCCTGCCCGGACGGTAATCTGTCCGGGCAGGGGTAGGACGCAATCTGCGTCCGTCCTACCCATGTCTCGAAATCGGATTGCGTACTGAGTTACTCAGTGTGCTCTTATCGTACAGAGTAAACGCTTTTGGGCAACTGTGAATGCATGTGGTTTATCCATACCGTCTATTCGTTTTTCAAGATCATTTTAGGGGTTGAAACCAAAATTGATGCATATACAAATCTCAAGTAACCATAGGACAGAAAAAGTAAAAGTATTGGTTTTCACCATTGAAAACTTTCTAATGGCCCCAGTAATGTTTATTTGTCATCCAACCTGTGCATAAGATCAGAAAGACATGAATGAAGGGAAAACACAAATATCAGCTTGATCTAAAACTTTTTTTGCCCAATAAATTTTCAATGGTAAATGTTCAATTCACACTGTTTCCTGTGGTGTGCTCCACTTGAGGATTGAATACACTCAATTTATGATATAGTAGCTCTAAAATTATCTTTTAAAAGAGATGGACGGAGTGGATAAAATGCATGAATGACAGTTGGCCCCAGAGTTTACTCAGTACGCTAAGCGTACTCAGTTTACTCAGTGCGCAATCCGCTTCCGCCCGTCTCAGCTGGGAACGGGCAGGGGCTCCGAGTAACGGGTTTCATTCACACCGTTCATCCATTTCTACGTGTAATTTTATGAAACAAGACCAAAGTTCAGGAAGATCCAAATTTCAAGTGGACCACACCACAGGAAGCAGCGATGATAAGGTTGTTCACCGTTGAAACTCTCCTGGGCCCACTGTTATGCTTATTTGCCATCCAAAAATTATTCCTAATGTTACATAGACTTCGACAAAGAAAAAAACACAAATATCAGCTCGATCCATGACTTCTGTGGCCCCCAGGAAGTTTTGGACCATAAAAGTTTAATTCTCACTGTGTGGTCCACCAGTATCTTGAATGTGAAATGATACGTAAAATGGATGAATGGTGTGGATAAAACCCATACATCATGGTGGCCACTCGGTGCCATTGCTCGTTCCCTGCTGGAGACGGGCAGAGTAGGACGCAATCGGCTTTGAAGAATATTTCAGATTGAAATATTTTAACCTTACTTTGTTCAAAGGCTAATAAGACAGTCCATATAAGGAAAAAAAAAAAGATTGAAGGATCAAAAGATTGAAATATTTCAACACATGATCTTATGGCTTGGATCAGCCAAAGAAAATATACTAAGATCACATGGGGATTTTGGTCGAACTGGTATCGTTGTATGGTCAAATTCTCGAAAGAGGTTCCACCTTCCGACATGATAACCACGACCCATGACAACCACGACCCATATAACATGACAACTACGACCCATGACAACCACAACCCATATAACATGATAACCACGACCCATGACAACCACAACCCATATAACATAATAACCACGACCCATATAACATAACAATCTCGACCCTTACCACATTATAACCATGACCCATATAACATGACAACCACGACCCATATCCATATAACATGGTAAGGGTCATGGTTGTAATATGGGTCATGGTTGTAATGTAGTAAGGGTCGTGGTTGTCAGGTTGATGTAATTAATAACTTAATTATTTTTAAATAATAGGAGTCGAGGCCCACAATGGGGTGATATGTTCCTTCCACCTTGTCGGCCAGCTCGCCGTGGGCCCAAAAAGTCCTTATTCAAGCAGTGTCCACTTCTAACAAACATCACAGTGAGCCTGAAAAGTTTCAACATTGGGTGCCATTATCACTATTATTTTCTATTATGTGGCCCACACGAACTCTGAATCAGGCTGATATTTGGGCCCTAGCCCTAAAATGACACGGAAAAAAAAAGGATGGGCAACATGGATTATACACATATATCAATGTGGGCCCCATAAGTTGGGCCTTGCCTACCTCAAAAAAGCTTCCATCCACATCACTTTCTCAGCATTAAATATGATATAACTTCTTATTCACTCAAAAACCGTACAACTACTGAATCAAGAACAATGATAATTTGGTCTAAAAAACTTCTCAAGACCTGTCAAAAGGCTACCCCCGGAATATTTGGAAGGTCAAACCTCTTTCGAGAATTTGACCATACAATGATGCCAGTACGGTCAAAATCCCAATCATATGGTTAAAGTTCCGACATTACCGTTTTTTTTTTTTTTTTTTTTTTAAAAAAAATCTTTTGTAGAAAATGAAATCAACTTTGGACGTAATTATTCTTTTTTAGTAAAACAGCTCACCGGCCCATCATATTTTATATGTTAAATCCACTGCATTCATCTAGTACACTCCTCGATGCTAGCGCTTAAGAAAATAAATCAGCCAAATCCAAAATATAGGTGGGACATGCCATGGTGAACAGTGGGGATGGGATGCTAATCATATGTTCATGTAGACCACCATGGTGTGTATATTTCATCAAACCCGTTCATCAAGTTTTACTCACCAGGATGAATGGAAGATACCAAACAAGCCAGATCTAAAACTCAAGCAGGCGACAACGCAAGAACTTATAGGTTTTAGGCATAGTTTTACATTTTTCCACTAATGTGGTCCACATGAGATTAGTATGATCTTTTGCATTTATCGTGATCGTAAGGTTTTAGCCCAGATATACGGAATGGATTTTACCTATCAATATGGTGAGCCCAAAGGTCTTAGAAGCTTTTGATTCTGCGTAAAAATAGGTCTTGTATCTCACAAGGAACTAGAGTTGTATATCCAGCCAAGTCCAACAGAACTGTGCAAAGCTCCTAACTTAGCTTGAGCTAGCTTAGATCAGCCTTCGGGCTTAACAAGCTAGCTTGCTCTACCTAATGACTCAAGTTGAGTCGAGCTTCGATCAAGTCCATGTGAGCGAACTGCTCTAGTCTAGGCAAGTCATCTTTAGTAATAGCTAAAAGCATAATCCATTCAATACCATTAATATTTTAGAAACATATGTTTAAAAAAATATAACAAATGTTAAATTATTAATTTAAAAGTGTAATCCATTCAACACCACCAACAATAATTTAAAAAAAATGAATAATTAACCTACTTCAACCAAATGGAGGTGTCATCTCGCATATACTCTTGATCTCATCCTCTTCTTCATCCTCAGCATCAAAAGTGTTACCGCCTCATCCCAATCAAAAGGGAGATAGGATGGATTTTTTATATGGAGAAAGAGAGACATATGATTTCAAACTTTCAAGAGAGAGAGACTAAGAGGAGGCGAGCTCTACTCGCGTCTCAAGTGGGAGAGAGAGGTGATCGGAGTCATCCTTAATTCTTTCAATCCAACGATTCCTTACAAACAAGCACAAATGGCGTGCAAGAGATATACGCAGGCAAAATTTTCACATATTATCTATATATGTGTGTGTGTGTGTGTGTGTGTATGTATGTATAAAGAGAGTCGAGTCAAGGTCCGAGTCAAGTTTCGAGCTTCGAGCTTAGCCAAGTCAAGCTACTTGTTGATTGACCTCGGCTTGTTTTTTAACGAGCTAAGTAAAAAAGGCCTCAGCCTGTCCCAAATCCCTCTTTCGGGTGGAGGCGATCTGAGCTAAACTAAGTGAACTTTTTGAGCTAGCTCAGCTTGTGGACAACTTTACAAGGAACATTATTGGATTTGTCGAGACTATATCCATTCAATCTGACGTACACTCCCGTCGGATGCTCCCATAAGAGACTTTAGTTGCTTTCCATGGGCTAACCAACAATCAGAGTCCTAATCCAAAGACCTATGTCACGCCCCAAATCCAGAAAATGGGATCACAAAATTCCTGATCGCCGAGTCCGGCGCCGACAGCCTCCGTACTGCCCCATTCTCGGATTCCGGCATTCACATGCCAGATTCCAATCCTGGGATCCTACAAGGAAGATTTTCAGTATGATTTTTTTTTTGTAATGGAGTATAACCAAGTCACAAAACAACATCACCACATATTCACTATATCAAAAACTTTAAGTACAATGCGGAAAGGAAAATACAAGGTGATCAAAAAGCTCCAAAATGATCTGATACACGCTCCTACTTCAGCGCTGTTGTGATCCAACGACACCTGCACGCAACGGTCGAACATAAGCTTATAAAAGCTTAGAGGGTGGTGTAAGTGTGTGCGCAAGGCAAGCGCCAAGTGTACGATATCAGAATAATGCAGAAATATGTAGTAAGTCCATGATTGTTATCACCTGTACCAAAGCTATGTGATGTAAGGCATGAATGTTATCGGTCATACCAAAGCCATGTGATGCGAGGCTTATGTAGCCAAATGTCATATATAAGATGCAAAGCAAGCATGTCAGTACTCATTAAGTACACATATCAGTACAGTTCCTCTTTGGGATATCACCGGGGTCTAGTACACTCCACACTGACTGTCACCTCCCTAGTCGCACAGCCCAGCGAGCGGAATAGACCTTACCATCCGCTTGACCAGTAGTCTGTCAATACCTACCTGGCTCATCGATAGCGGACTCATTTACGAGCTAGTCAAACTCAACCTAGCTTACAACCCCCTCACTCTGGCGGATAAGGCCACACCCCCTTTCAACCGACCACGACATAGTGGGAGACGCGGCCTACTGGTATTTGGCACTCAGGCGCTCGTGTATCCACTCAGTCAAGACATTGGAGCAGCTCGTGGTACCAAAAAGGTTCTGGGATTTTCACTTAAGGACATCCTAAGTGCCCACAATGCTAGAACTAAGTATTTTTGGTATTCGATACGGCTATCCACGATGTGCCTATAGAGCCACGACCCTGATGTCACTAGGGCGTACAATGATCATAACACACAAATATGAGATGCATGAATCACACAGTCAAATCATGCAGCAATCCAGCGCATACCGCGCGATCATGTGGGGTACTCCGTCTCATAAGGAGTCCCGTAAATGTCTCAGCCCAACTGGTTTATGCTATGATCAAACATTCCTCATATCAAGCATACATATGATGCGTATGGGCATGAGTCATGGGATTATACTAAGCATGTTATAAAGAAATGAACTATCCATACAACGCAGATAGGCTTAGACGGCCTACACACAACAAGTATGGGCCTATCAATAGGCCCTAGGGAGAGTTATAATGCGAACATTTAACCAACATTATTCTTACAATGTGGATGTCAAACCATCATTGCTCCCAAGGCATAGCCCGCCATAAAGGTCAACACATAAACTCGGGTGGAATCACATTCAATGGGTCTTATGTACATCACATTGGACCTCGACCCATGGGCCTCCAATACATCAAATGGGCCTCATATATGTCAAGGTGGGCCTCAATGGATGGGTCATAACTACATCAGGCCTTATAAATATTAAGATGGGCCTCAACAACGGGCCACAAATACATCAAGATGGGCCTAATCATATGGACCTCATGTATCTATCAAGGTGGGCCTCAACGGATGGCCACAAGTACATCAATATAATATATATATATATGAGTCATCTTAAAATATCAACTGGACCGCACTCCAAATAACAGTGGTAACAATGATTTCCACCATTAAAATTCTCAAGGCCCACTGTATCATTTATTTTCTATCCAATCTGGCCATAAGGTTACACAGACCTGGATTAAGAGGAAACAAATTTCCTAACGATTGAAAACTTCTGTGAAACAAAAGGTTTCAATGGCAGATACTCAATCCCCACTACTTTTTGCTATGTGGTCCACTTGATCCTAGATCTGCCCATTTTTAGTCTCGAGCCTGTAAGACAAGCTAGCCAAATGGTGGAGAACTGTGGATCTGACTCATTCTTTAGCTTATGTCATAAAATGAGCTTCCAAAATGGATGGACGGTTTGGATGCAGCACATGCATCATGGTGGGTCCCACCGTCCAGGTGTGGACGGTGTGTATAAAACACATAAATCATGGTGGGTTCCACCGTTCACTGCCCTAGACGGTGTGAATAAAACACATACATCATTGTAGGTCTCACGTTGGGCTCACCATAATGCTTATTTGCCATCCAATCCGTTGACGAGGTCACACAGACCCAGATGAAGAGTAAAAACAAATTTCGTATTGATCCAAAACTTCTGGTCCACAAAAAAAGGTCAAACGGCAGTCGTTCACTCGCCACTATTTCCTATGATGTGGGCCACCTGAGCCTCGTATACGACTAAAATTTAGAGGGGGGCCCACTACCCTAAGGGGCCAATAAATGTACGGTGTTAATGTGGGGTCCACATCACGGTGGGGCCCACGGCTGGGACCGTGGTCCCTGCCCGCCTGCCAAACGCAGCAGCATCCTATTGCAACTTCAGCAGCAGCAGTAGGCGCTGCACACTTATATATATATATATATATATATATATTTATAAACAGAGTTTTTCTAAGGTTTTTCGTATTTGGGGCCCGCATCAGGTGGATCCGACCCAACCATTGGTCGTTGTGGCTCAAGACAAGCCAAACAAGCTCAATATTTGAGGTGTTTTGGCATGTAGAGATTCTCTTGGGATTGCAAACATGCAGTATTTTCTTCGAAATAAACGTGGGCCCACATCTTCAGACCTAGGTATCGGATCAGTGCGCGAGTCGCGGCATTAGAACCGCGGCGACAGTGCCGTCGTAATGGTACAAGTCTCGAATTAAACCGACTCAAATATATGGAAGATGACTTAGGGTCGTGCACAAACGTCGATTATAGGTCGCAGGTTGCCGGAATTCGATGGGAAGGATCGCGGGAGTCGACGGAATAGTACGGACTAGGATACGGGTCTTACAACCTATGTTTACTCCCGTTAGAGGCTCCCACGGAGACTAATAAGTACACACACGTGTCCAGTGGCCTACACAATGACTTGATTTAGGTCTTACATAAGAGTCAAGGTCCTACATAAGAACCTAGGATTTGGGCCCTACATGAGAGCCAATGTCCAACACAAGAACTTAGGATTTATGCCCTACACAAGAGCCAAGGTCCTACACAAGAAACTAGGATTTAACCCAACACAAGAACCTAGTCAAGTTTGAGTCACAAACTCTTACCATCAATCTTTTAAAAAAAAGTATACATACTCTTACACTTGATAACTTACTTGTTGGATTGAGCCCCTTTTATAGCGTCATCTCAGGTTGCTTGATCGATACTCTCCTATGCCTCAATCAACACCCTTTTTTTAACACCTCGTAC
This sequence comes from Magnolia changhungtana, assembly GCA_030180095.1. Classification (NCBI taxonomy): domain Eukaryota; kingdom Viridiplantae; phylum Streptophyta; class Magnoliopsida; order Magnoliales; family Magnoliaceae; genus Magnolia; species Magnolia changhungtana. The sequence goes on from JASAUF010000094.1 coordinate 2,923,988, forward strand.
CTTTCAATACTCAGGAGTTACCATGAAGACGTAGTAGTATAAACATAAATCTAAGTAAATAGAACGTTCACCTTTATTCTAACACAGTTGATTGTTTGGAGTAATTTTCATCCATAAACCAGGTCGTCTGATCATGGGTTATCAAATCAGACAGTCAAATAATCATTGCATTGAAAATTTGAAATTATACACAAAGTTCTACTTATAACAACTCAATCTCAACAAGACGTGGCTAACCTGAGCTTTGGATCTGCCTGGTTTTTCGTCAAAGGACCTAATAAGAGTCTCTAAGGAGAATGAATGGAGTAGATTTCATCAAGACATCACTGTGAGCCCCACACTTGCGTGAGTGTACACCAGGGCGTGGTACACCCGCTATGCAGTGAACCTGCCAACTCGGTCAAACCACGTTTGACCGAAGTTACCCGAAGAGGAAGGGATTCTCCTTCCTTTTCAGTTTTTCTTTCCCAGCAAACGGACGAGCGTCCGTTTGAGCATCAGGGTGCCCACCAACTGAGAACCAGATAACTAATTCGAACCGCCCCTCACATCCACCACTCGAATTCTACCAGGACCATGCCCTCCACACGAGTTCATGCATGCGTGCATGCGCACAAAGGTAGACCCAAGCAGAGCCGTGCGTGGCACGTTTCCGAAAATAGAAACCGTTTTTGCTGCCAACTTGGCAATCCGCGTGCGCCCCTCATCCTCATCTCAGTCGTTCCTCCAGCAATGATTCCCGCCCCTCGATCGGGGCCGAAAAGGGAGGGACGGTTGGCGTGATCTCAGCCTATCCCTAAGCTCCGTAGGTTCATCACTATTGCCCAAGCTAGGGCAGTTCCAAAGATAGCTGAAAAATTTCCCCTCCACGCGAGAAGGAAGACGCGACGGATTATCTCGTGAGATGTTGCACTCGAACGAAATGTAAGTCAAAAAGTAGACCCCACACTAATCATGGGTCCCATCTGGCCCGTCCAAACGGTGCAGATCACCATGATAGGCTCAAGAAGAAAAAAACGTCTTTCCAGGCGGCAGCATCTTCCCCGTCCAACCCAAGAACCTATCATCATGACATGGACCCCATTTCAAGATCAAAGTTGCTTTTCTGGTGGGCCTTAGGTATGGGAATCCATCCTTCATAATGGATCAAACCCAAGCATGCAGGAGGACGTGAGTAGGACCGCACCAATCCCGACTGTTAACTGTAGCGGCTAGGGCAACCCTACGCCTATAAATTCGGCTCCATTTCCTCAGGATTCACACTAAGAAATTTAGAGAGAGAGAGAGAGAGATGGAGAAAGCGAGAAAAGAGGGAGAAAGTTCGAGCATTGGCGCTAAGCTCGGTGTTGCACTGCACCGAGTCAACCAGGCTAGCTCGATTCGGGTCAAGTTAGGGTGGGTCCAGAGGCCCTAGGCTCTGATGAGGAAGAGGAAGGGAGAAAGGGAGAGTGAGGAAAGGAGAGAGAAAGAGAGATCAGGGGGAGTGCTCGCTGGGTTCGACCACAACCAGTCCGAGTCAGGCCATGGCCTCTAGCTACAGGTAAGGCTAAAAGTCGGGCGGGTTGGGTCCGGTTGGTGGCCCAACCCAAGCTTCCTATACCTCAACCCTAACCCAACCCAACCCAACTCAGGTTGGGAATTCTCAACCCAAGCCCAACCCAAGCGGGCTCAGTCGGGTTGATCGGGTTGGTCGAGTGTATACGTGCTAATATTTTTGTTATTACATTAGTTTATTATATTTCAATATAGGACTTATTTTTTGTATCTATGATTTTATTAATTATATATGTGATTATTCATCATAAAGAACTTCATTTTTTTTCTTTTAAAAAATAAGCTAAAATATAGGACAACTACTCCTTTAAAAGTCATGTAGCATAACACCCAATCTATTTGGAAGAGAGAAATCTGGCATATTTTGTTAACTTGAGTCCTTGGAAATGACGTGGACAAATGAGACCCAACATCACTAGTGTGTCTTCGACACAAATGATCCACACTCAATTATAATTTATAAGTAACTTATATATTGATCGGGTTCGGGTTGGTTCGGGCAACCCGAGCCCAACCCAAGTTTTATCAGGTTGGTGTTTGTATAGCCCAAGCTTGAAATCGGACCCGATATATCCTGCCAAAGCCAAACCCAATGTTGGGTCGGTCACGGGTCGGTCCGGTTGAACCCGCCCAACTTTCAGCCCTAGCTAGAGGACCGTTCACCAAGTCATAGCCCGCGTCGATGACTGCTACCTTTCAGACCTGTTGCATGGTTGTTAGTGCTATGATTTCATATCCCTTTGGTTGTCAAATTTTGTAGTGTCAAAACCTATATGTCTTGTACTTATTGTGTTTCTTGTTTGTGACTACACACTGCTTCAAGACAAGATCATGAATGAAGAATGTTTTCAAGACAAGATCATAAATGAAGAATGTTTGCAAAACATGTCATGAATGAAGTCTACAAGAATAGAAGACTTCAAGTTTGCTTCTAACAAGTTCAAGATTAGAAGACTTCATCAAGACAAGTCAAGAATCTACCAAGCTCGAGAAAGACCATTAACTCGACTCAAGCTTCTACTTCAAGATCATCTGAGAATACAGACCTTCAAGACTTCAATGTCCATCTCACTTCAAGGTTTGTTTGATCTTAGGTTGGTCTGTATGATAGGTCATTCTGGATACATAATCTGAATATTTTAATTTACTTGGTGTGACTGTTCTAAGACCAGTCCTAAAGATCTTAAGACCAGTCCTAGGTCTGCAACGACCAGTCTTAGGTTTCTCAGGACCAGTCCTAGGTTGTTATAGATTTTCAGATTTTTCTGGTTGTCCTTCGACCAGTCCTAGACTTGCTTCGACCAGTCCTGGGAAGTCCTACGACTCATCCTTCGACCGGTCGTAGTCCTACGACTCGAACTCTGGCGACCTATCTCGAGTCCCACGACCAGTCGTAGGTGTCTCACGACCAGTCGTAGGTAGTCCACGACCGGTCGTAGGCTACCTAAGACCAGTCGTGAGAACAGCTAATCTAATCCCGCGGAAATCTTTCAAAATCTTTGATGCTACGACTAGTCCTAGGATCCTAAGACCAGTCGAAGATGGCATTTTTCAGGCTATAAATAATGCACGAATTTCAGAGTTTATTCATTCCATTCCATTCAATTCAAGCGATTTAAGGCTATACTCTGAGATAAGTTGTGATTATTTTTTAAACTATTGTGCATATTTAATATTCCTTTTGTTAGCATTTTTCTATTATGATTTTGATCCATATTCCAATCTTATTTAGAAAAGAGGAATTTGTGATATTCTTTCTTCTAGGATCAAAATCAAATAGACCTTGCTCTTCTTGATTTAATCTAAAATCAATTAGACATAGAACCATTCTTTATGTGAGTATTGCACATTGAATGACGTATCATTCATCTACTCCGATTGGTTCTACTGGGCTACTTTAAAAGGAGATCCAGGTATTTTACTTTGTAATTTACTTTCTCTGGTTTTGTTTGAGATTTGCCAGAAAAATCTCATTGTTTTGGTTATCTGAGGAGAGCCAGAAAACTCAGATTGTGGGGGTTTTTGGATTGTGTAAGCCCAAGATAAAAAGACACAATTGTGAAGGTTTTGGGTGAACCTGTGAAAACCTATTTTGATAGTGCATGCTAATATCCCCTGTGTGAGGATATTAGAGTGGAGTAGCATTACGTGTGGTCATTTTGGCTAACTAAGGTTGGTGAACACATAGGCGAACCACTATATATCGTTGTGTTGTGGATGTGCTTGATTTCTTTATTCATTTATTCCTTCAGTATTGTGAATTGCTTTTGTGGATGAATGTTGTAATTTTCATTTCAAGAAAGTGTGGTTGAATGGTGTAATAACTTAGGATTTATTTCTTTAAGTTATTCTTGATTTATTTTCCATATCATTTGTGTTTTTCTAGATCGTTCTAGAAATAAGGTTGTCCTACTATAAGCCATTAGTTTTTGGTGTAAGGTTGTCCTTAGAACTGATTTAGTATCATTCTCATATTTCATATGTTTTGAGAGTGTTATTATTTCAGCATTGTTATTTATATCTTTTATTATTCCGCTGTTTTAAGTTTTATTTGGCATTGCCCTATTCACCCCCCTCTAGGGCATATGGCTAAGCCCTTTCAAGTGGTATCAAAGCCTAATAGCTCGTGCTTATTGATTATTTATTGGATTTATTTCCTGAGCTAACGATCTAAGCTATATTAAGATGTCAAATTTTGATAACCTATCTGTCACTAGGCCACCACCCTTTAATGGCACAAACTATGCTTATTGGAAAGCAAGGATGAGAATCTTTCTCAAATCCATGGATGAAAGTGTGTGGCTGGCCATAGTGAACGGATGGAAACTACCTATCACTGAAGTAACTGATGAAGATGGTTCAAAATCAATGAAAGTAATATCTTTTGCTCTTTGGACCACACTTCAGAAAAGTGAGAGTAGTGCCAATGCAAAAGCACTAAATGCAATTACTTGTGCATTGTCACCAGATAAATTTAAAAGAATCGTTTTGTGTGAAAATGCTAAACAAGCATGGGATCTTTTAGAAATGACACACGAGGGTACATCAATTGTCAAGAAATCTAAAGTCCAACTCCTCACAACTAAATTTGAAGAAATTCATATGGAGGAGAATGAAATGTTTATGGACTTCTACACTAGATTGAATGACATTGTAAACTCAATGTGGGGTCTTGGTGATAGAATCCCAGAAAGTAAAGTATGTGCAAAGATACTACGCTCACTTCCTGAACGGTTCAATTCAAAAGTAACCGCGACTCAGGAACTTCGTGATACGGATAACATGAGGGTTGAGGAACTAGTTGGTTCTTTACATACCTACGAAATGAACTTTAAAGCTCCAAAAGAAAAATCAATTGCTCTCAAGTCATCTAAAAATATTCCACAAGAGAGCACTTCAGACTTTGAAAATTCTGAAGATGATATGACACTTTATGTAAAAAGGTTTTATAAAATTTTGAAAAATAAGAAAAAAGGAGATTTTCAAAAATCAAACGATAAGAGACAATCTAAACTTAGACCTCGAAAATCTGTGAAAGATAGTCAATGTTACAACTGTTAAGAGTATGGGCACTTGGCTAACAAATGTCCTAAAAAGGACAAATTAAAAAGAAAGAGTATGTTGGCTACTTGGGATGAATCATCTGATTCGGAATCCTCTTCGAAATCAGAAGATTCTGAAAACGAGTCGGGAGATGATGTTAAAGCCCTTATGACTCTAGCCAAAGTCACTTTTTCAGATTATGATGAAGTAACTAGCGAAGAGAATTTGAATAGTGATTGTGACAATGAAGATGATCTTTAGGATGCATACAATGCCCTTTATAAGGAGAGTTGTAAAATTGCTGTCAAGCTTAAATTACAAAAGGAAAAATTTTCTAAACTTAAAGAAGATTATGAGTCTCTTGTCTTAGAAAAATCGCATATTTCTGATTTTTTTGAAAAGACCAAATGTGATTTAAAAATCAAAACCTCCCAAGTTGATGATTTGAAAACGGAGAACGAGAAACTCAAAAATGAAGTAGCTTCTCTTTTGAGTTTAAAAGACACTTGGAGATATGCCCAAGGTGATCCTAAATTAGAAAAATTGTTATCCGGATTGAGAAAATGTGGTGATAGATTCGGGTTGGGCTATGATAAGAATACTTCTCCTAAACAAAAGAATACTGCTCCTAAGTTTGTGAAAGGAGAGTCTTCAAACTCAAAAGTAAAGTATACTTATCAAGGTTTTTCAAAAAATTCAAGGACCTTTCAAAAATCTAAAAATAGTCATGCCAACTTCAATCTTCAAAACCAAAATCCTTTGGTTAAAAAGATTATTGATCTTCTCAAGGAGCTATTAAAATTTAACTCTATAGGTCATTCATATAACAATAGACAGAAAAAGTCCAACTACACTCCTAAACCCAAAACAGTACTGAAATGGGTTCCTAAAGTTGACTGCTTGGTTGCCCACATTGCATTCAAAGCTACAAGCCATTCAAAGTGGTACCTTGACAGTGGTTGCTCCAGACATATGACAGGCGACAAAGCTTTATTCACCGATCTTGAAGACAGGACTAATGGGTCAGTCACTTTTGGTGATGGAAGCAATTGCAAAATCATTGGCCAAGGTATGGTTCAGCTTTATAACCTTCCCTTATTTAAAAATGTATTATATGTTGAGGGCTTGAAACACAACCTACTGAGTATATCTCAGATATGCGACAACAATCATAATGTAAAGTTTTCTAATCAAGGTTGTGAGATTGTTAATAAAGAAGGTTTTGTTATATTAACTGGTCGCAGAACATCTGAAAACTGCTACATCGTTAGTAATGCAAGCTCATCTACTCAATCGTGTTACATGGTCCATATTGATGAGATTGCATTATGGCATAAACGCCTTGGACATGTACACTACTAGGAACTTATTTAGATTGAGCAAAAGAGAACTTATAAGAGGTCTACCCAAATTACAAAAAGTAGACAAAATATGTGGTGAATGCCAGTTGGGCAAACAGATTAGGAGCTCTCACAAGAAAGTGAACTCCAATACCACATCTAGACCTCTCGAGCTTCTCCACATGGATCTCATTGGACCAACCAGAACGGAGAGTCGAGGTGGGAAAAAATACATCTTGGTTATCATAAATGACTTTACTATATTCACTTGGGTATCGTTCTTAAAAAACAAATCTGAAACCCTAGATGAAGTAAAGAAGATCATCAAACGAATCCAAAATGAAAAAGGTTCTCAAGTTTATAAGATCCGTAGTGATCATGGTTCTGAATTCGAAAATAGCAGTTTTGAGAAATTCTGTAGTGATCAGGGAATATCACATGAATTCTCTGCGCCCAAAACTCCTCAACAAAATGGTATAGTTGAGAGAAAAAATAGAGTGCTTCAGGATATGGCTAATGTCATATTAAATAGTATGAAGCTCTCCAAAAATCTTTGGGCCAAAGCAATTAATACTACCTGCTATATTATTAATCATGTTTATACTAGTAAATCTGAAAATAAGACTGCTTATGAGTTATGGTTCGAAAAGAAACCTACTGTCAAATACTTTCGAATTTTTGGCAGTAAGTGTTACATTTTACGAGATCGTGAAAATTTGGGAAAATTTGATACGAAGAGTGATGAAGGTATTTTCCTTGGATACTCCTTAAATAGTCGAGACTATAGGATTCTAAATAAAAGAACAGGTGTGATTCAAGAGTCCATCAATGTGGTCATTGATGATCATTTGAATACACTTGCTCCGAGTTCAGATGATGATGAAATTCTTATAATCGAAAATCAAGATACCTCTTCATCTCAATCTGAACCTAGGACTGTCAAAGATCATCCGACTAATCAAATCCTTGAAAACCCTCTCACTGGAGTTCGTACACGCAAACAACTTGAAAACATATGCAATTATGTTTGTTTTACATCCCAAATAGAACCGGTCAATGTAAAAGAAGCTCTTTCTGACGAAAATTGGATAGTAGCTATACAGGATGAACTTAATCAATTTGTTCGTAATGATGTCTGGTATCTTGTTCCTAGACCTAAAGATAAACACATTATTGGAACAAAATGGATCTTTAAAAACAAGTCTGATGAACTTGGAAATATTATACGAAACAAGGCTAGACTGGTTGTACAAGGGTACACTCAGATTGAAGGCTTCGATTACGATGAAACCTTTGCTCCAGTCGCTCGTCTTGAATCTATCAGACTTTTTATTTCCATCGCTTGTTTTAGAAAGTTTAAAATTTATCAGATGGATGTAAAGAGTGCCTTCTTAAATGGCGATTTACACGAAGAAGTTTATGTAGAACAACCCTCAGGGTTTGAAGACCCCAAGCTTTCTGATCATGTATTTCATCTCAAAAAGGCTCTCTATGGTCTGAAACAAGCGCCTAGGGCATGGTATGAAAAATTGACTAAATTCTTACTTAGTCACAGTTTTCAAGTGGGAAGTGTCGATAAGACGCTATTTGTTAAGAAACATAATAATGAGATTTTAATGGTTCAAATCTATGTAGACGATATTATTTATGGATCAACTTGTTCTAACATGTCTATTGAGTTTGCAGAGTTGATGAAATCAAGATTCGAAATGAGCATGGTTGGTGAACTAAATTAATTCCTAGGGTTACAAGTAAAACAACAACCTGATGGAATCTTCATTTCTCAAACCAAGTATGCTACAAACTTGGTTAAAAGGTTTGGATTTGAGAATGGTAAAAAAATTGATACTCCTATGAGTACAACCTTGAGACTCTCAAAAGACTCTACATGTAAAGATGTAGATCTTAAGCTATATCGTAGTATGATTGGTAGTTTATTATATCTAACTGCTAGTAGACCTGATATTGCTTTTAGCGTTGGTATTTGTGCGAGATATCAGTCTAATCCTAAAGATTCACATCTCACTGCTGTCAAACGGATTATTAGATATGTCGCAAGTACAACTAATTTAGGTCTTTGGTATCCTTTTGATACTAATGTTAAATTAGCTGGGTATTCAGATGCTGATTGGGCTGGTAATATTGATGATAGAAAATCAACCAGTGGTGGTTGTTTTTACATTGGAAACTGTTTGGTTTCTTGGTTTAGCAAGAAGTAAATCTCAATATTACTTTCCACTGCTGAGGCTGAGTATATCGCAGCAGGATATGCATGTATTCAACTCGTATGGATGAAACGCATGTTAAGCAATTATGAAATTAATCAAGATTCAATGATCTTACATTGTGATAATTCTAGTGCTATCAATATTTCCAAAAATCTAATTCAGCATTCACGTACTAAGCATATTGACATTAGGTATCATTACATTCATGAATTAGTTGAAGAAAAAGCTATCTCTTTGGAATATATGCCAACCGATGTCCAACTTGCTGATATATTTACTAAACCCCATATACTGAATTATGATTGACCACTAGTCGATGGACTTCCATTAAACATCCTAAGATGGAGGTCTCACGAGCTGGGGATGGTGGAATGAGACACTATGCCCCAGCTGTCGGCCTACTCTGGGTGATGAACCCCCTGTAGTGACCTTTGAGCTCTCTTAAATTTGCTCGTTATAATAGGAATAATAATGGTTTGGCTAATCATGCATTTATAACATATGGGCGATGACAGGTGGCTAATTCTGGATGTTGTAGCATGTGCCCTTAGTCGTGGTATTTTTCGCTAGCTCCTAGACCATCGACTATCGACCCACCTTTGATGAGTTTGACACTACGCATGTACGATGTACTTTCGCTGGTGACCGGCCACATCATGGGTTTCGTCCAAAATCCAACTAGATGAGCATCCCTAGTTGATGTACACTCACGCATCCATGCATTTAATAAGACTGCATTGTGTATTGTTTTGAATATTTTTTTATTTATTTACAACTATGCTTACCTAATGCAGCGAAGTGTAATCTTGAGGGAAATTCACACTACGCTGGCCACTCATTCATCAAATATATAACTGTACATGTAGTACAGGTGGCTTAGATGATCTGCATGTTCAGACTTGATGAAGAGCAGAGTACAAGTGCCAGGGATGCATGGTTGTATCTGCCAAGAGAAGCTGCGCGATCTTACGGCTCATGTGTAAATTATGTAATTTTTGTATTTGTTAATATAGAGATATTGGTTTGTATAAGTCATTATGGGCAACCGCTCGTTTATTCTGAATGTAAGTGCAAATTTTTCTTTATGTTTGATTTGTCCATCTTCCATCAAACTGCTAACTCTAAAAGAAAAAGAAAAAGAAAATACTTAAATTTGACTATCTTTAAAAGTTAACACCTGGGTTTTTAGAGAACGAGTCATATACTCGGGTTCTGAAAACACGGGGTATTACAGTTGTTATCAGAACATAGTTTGGACAAACCAGGCCTTTGGGAAACGATCTTATACAAACTTTAAATATCTCAAGTTAGGATGTTGGAATTAGATATTTGAATCTAAGTGAACTCCCTTAGACTTAGGAAAATTTTGAGAATGTAGAAATCCAAACCTAGGTTCCCTTAGAAATTATTGAGATGGTCATTTGAATTGATGTGGAATCCCCTTAGAAGTGAGAGAAATTAAGAATATAGGAACTCAAAATTTTAGGTTTCCTAGCATATAGTTCGGATAACCTTAGGACTTAGAAATGAGTCATTCCGTTGAGAATTTCAAGTTTAGTCATTTGAACGTAGAAACCAAACTTAGGCCCCCACTCCAAACTATCAGGATAATTGTTTAAACTTAGAGACTAAACACCCCCACTCCAAACTATCAGGATAATTGTTTAAACTTAGAGACTAAACATAGGTATTGTGGAAAGACAAATGCCCACTATGATGTAATTAATATCAAACGAAAACGTTCCTTGAACTTGACTCCCAAAGAACATTTTTATAAATCTAGAATTCAAACTTTTTCTATAATTTTCCTTAGTTAGAGATAACATTGTCACAATACTTAGTGAGTGAAATGAACTTAGACAGTGAATAACTTCCTTACCCTCCATATTGTATATTAGGCCAAATTTAACACTCCTTAAACTTAAGAATCACGTTAGGATTTGTAAATTGATTTTCTTAATACATCTCTTTAGGTAGAAGCGATATCTCTCGTAATTTTCAAAACTTAGAATTGACTAGAGGTAAAGTTATAGAATTTTGAGTAAATTTTCAACCTTAGCCTAAGTATATTGGAACTAAATCTGAAATCCTAGATAAATTTAGCAAAATTTCAAACTCAGGTTTCATGTAGAAATCATAGCCTTGAAATTTCCAAGGAGCGCATTAGGTATTGAGCTCTGACTATTGAAACAATTTTAATGAGGCAGATCCAAAACTCAAGTGGGCCACATGATAGGCGACAGTAGGTATTGAACTCCGACTATTGAAACAATTTTAATGCCAGGGAAGTTTTGGATCAGACTAATATTTGTGTGTTTTTAGTTAATTCCAAAGGGAATGACATTATGAACGGTTTAGATGGCATATAAACATCACGATGCACCCAGAAAGGTTTCAGCGGTGGGCATTTCCCTCGCAGCCTTTTCATTTTTCATGTCATGGGTCCCACTAGAGTTCTGTATCTGCTTCTACATGAGTTGAAAAAACAAGATGAATTTCTCACAAAAGGCGAGATTCAGATCAAACAAGTGGACCTCATGGGCTCACAGGAGCTTCCCATGAGGTTGAGCACTATTGCACTATGACCCCACCCTGATGTGTGAGGAACATCCACAGCTTTCCATGAGGTCAAGCTCTGTGGGCCCCACTGTGATGTGTAAGGAACATCTACACTGTTCATTTGGTAGGTCTCCTTTTAGGTTGTGAGATGTGCCAAAAATCAGCCTAATCTAAATATCAGGTGAAATATACCTTTTGAAACTAAGGGAAATCATGCCTAAAACATCTAAAAGCACTTGGTGGGGCCCATCCAGTTATTATAAAATGGCTCAGAATTTGGTGGGACCCCTCCAATTGGGACAGATGTCTAAACCACATCTCAGTGGGCCTATATATAATTAGGAAGGTTTCAATGGACAATGGGCTAGCATCCACACTCAAGTGTTCCCTGTGGTGTGGTGTGGCCCATCTAAGTCATGGATTGGCCTGATTTTAGGCCCATGGCTCACCATGGAAGCATACACTGATTATGGAGGGAGTAGATTGCACTGAGTGAGTGCAAGATGGGAGGGACATGCATTAGATCCACACCTTTCATTCAGTTTTTTCATCATATATCCTTAAAAATTAGTCCATTCTAAGACTAATGTGAGCCACACAATAACAAACGGTGTAAAATCATACCTAACACCTCTAAATTCACATCGTGTGGCATGAGTGTTGGAATATCCAGGTTTTTGAGAGGTTTTTCCTCGTTCTGGTGGGGCATGTCTGATTAATATATTAGATGGCATAGATAAGCCATGACGGACCCCACACACAATTTAAAAGATTTTAATGATGGATGGCTATTATCCCTAACTTTACCACATGGTGCAGCCCACCTGAGTTTCCAATCGGCCTATTTTTGGGATCCGGTCCAAACATAGTGTCGCACACCTAATGGACCGGTGGATCTGGTCCACATGATGTAGTCCATCCACATCAACCAATCATCATGTTGTAAGACTCCATCAAGTGGGCCACACATGATCATTGATTTAGATCTGACCATTGGATTATTTAGATCGAGCGATTCAATGGGCTCCATTATATAGTTGTGATCACTGCAAATAGGTGTGGTACGGGGAGCTTGTACCATATTCCATCAACACCACATTTGTAAATGGGGAATGATCACATACCTTCAAATGTCCGGCAATTACATACATTAGTTGTTGGGGCCCCCCCATGATGCCTGTGCAAGCCAAACCATAAACCCATGGATAGCCTATTCACTATACATCCAATAACCAAACCATGAATCCTCATCTTCACCGTATATCCAAAATTCATCCCAATCCCAAACTTATGTGACGTGCCCACACCACTCACAGGCGTACACAACGTATTTCATGTATCGATGTTGAAGAAATACGTTCTTGATCCTTCCCACATTATCAAATACAGTTGAGTGAAGATGTTACTTATGTATTGCAACCGACACGTATCCTAAACAAGAAGGAATAAGTGTTACACAGTAAAGTTATCCCGCTTGTGAAGGTACTATAGACTCACCACATTGAGGAAGAGACTAATTGGAAAACAGAAGCCGAGATCCGTAAGAACTACCCTCAAATTCTCGAGGAGTACGAAAAGGTACTAATTTCGAGGATAAAATTTTTCTTTAAGGGGGATAGATTGTAACATTTCGAAAAAATCCGTACAAAGACCCGAGTATCACCTCAGGCAGAAATCACTAAGGACCGAATCCATTAGAAATTAGATAAAAATTAATTAAGTAGTAAACTGAATTAATCGGTGAATTAGCTCGAACCACTTTTTATACAAACTGCAAGACCTAAAACCATTAGAATCACTAACTTAACATTTCCTAAAAACATAGGATCAGTCTCAAAACCCAATTGTTCCCAGGAGTACATTGAAACCCCGTATCGGACCTGGATCGCGTGTCAAAAGTCCAATAACTACGAAACTATAAGGTTATGACCACCTTACTGGGCTTGACAACCATCGCAGGAATCAAGTCCAAATAGTATCTAGAAACGCACAACTTGAGCCTGGAGCGAAGTGTGTGAGAAACACAAATATCTTTAGAAAATGAACTCAGATTTAAGTGAATTGGACCGTTCGCTTGCAAGACAAATTTAAGGATTCAGACCGTCTGATTCTGACCCAACTACACCCTTGGATCAGGAAAATTTCTCTGCACCCATTGGTATACTTGTGGCCCTGATCGAGTAACGGTGACCGTTGAACTGAAACGGGTCCTCCACGATCCACTAATCCGATCAGACTGAAATCTTAACCTGGCATAGATCTATTGTCGGGGAACTTTTTCCAGACCGTATGCGAGCAATGGACCTCCATATAAGCTCCGTTGGCCTAAAACAGCCGCCTTTTGGCTATAACCTAAGTATACCATAGCCCTGAGGCCATTGACATCACTTCTGGGCCTATATAATGCCCTTAAACTACCCCTCTCTCATTCCATATGAATTTTCCTAACCCTAGGAGAGAGAAAAGAGGAGAAAGGAGTGAGCAGAAGAGAGAGAGTTCAGGAGATCGTTACTGGGATTCATTCCCACTGCTCCTTGTGTTGAATCACTACCCTACCATCGCTACACCGTTGATTCCAGATACGATTTGGGTAAGAAATCTTGACCCTAATCATGATTTGGGAATCCAAATAGAGAAACCGTTGAAATAGCTACCGTTGAAATAGCTAACTTATTTCAATGTTGAGATAGTCGTTGTGTGGTAGAAGAAGGCGTGGTGTACGAACTAAGTTCGTAACGAGCGTACCAACAAAAGGCGCGGACTATAAACGCTTAGGTTATAGTTTTCAAGGCTTTCAATATCAGCTAATAATTTATGTTTAACTTGATTACTAACATATGATCTTAGTTACGATGTATTCGATAGATTGTACATGTGTATGAACTAAGTGAATATATAATGCATTCCATGTGTTTGTTGAAATGTTTGAATGAAATTACTATCATGATTTGTACTTGCCATGACTATTAATCTAAAATACATGTTCGTTGTATGTATGACAACTCCTTTGTTAAAGGATTTGCTATAATATATGTTATAACTAAGTTAGGGCATGTATGTATTAATGTGTAGGCTAAGTGTTTGATAAAATGCCTGAATGAGTAATTGGTTGTTGAATTGTAATTACTACGGGTTTTGAGATAAGATTCTCGACTATCTTATTTATGTGTATAAAATTCTTTCATGTAACCTTAATTTCACATACGTGAATTATGTATAAAAATATCCTATGTATAGTAACATGCTTTATGTGCTTGATAAATGCTTGAATGATTATTGTACTTGAATTGTTTGTTAAATGTTATTATGATTATCACATGTGACTATCTATTGCGTTGAATATGATTGAGACTGCTACATAGTCCAGGCAATCGGTAATGGATCCTGGTTGAGTGGCTGAACTAGATTCGCCACATTCGATATGTTCGATGAATTCGAGTCGTAAGAAGATTGTCGACAGTGGTTAGGTCACGTGGAGTGCTTATGCACTCCATGTCGATTAATTCAGCGTGCGCTCGTACCAATTGAACTTGTCAAATAACCCGATTGGCCTATTATATGTTTACCATGTATGAACGCTCCTGCTTGAATCTAAGGTATCACTTATCAATGTAAAGCCCGTTTAACCTTGGTATAACGATCTGTTAAGACTCATGAGCCGGGCATGGTGGTATAGGACACCATGGTCGAGCTGTTAGCTTACGCTGGAGTGACGAGCCTCCCCATAGTGACCAGTGAGCAACCCAAACTCGTGAGCCAAATACGATGGTATGAGACACTGTATTTGAGTTGTCGGCCTACGCTAGGGTGACGAGCCTTCCCCTAGTGACCTCGAGTATAAAATAGGCCTACGCTAAGGTGACGAGCCTTCCGTAGTGACCTGAACTTTCATATCCACTGCTTTTCAAATTAGGGGTGATGTGGCCTTATAACTTGCCTATCGTTTGTGAATAACTAGGATTGACGACCCTAGATAGATCATTGTTTGGGTAAATGATATAAAGGGAAGTACCTTAGCTACCTGAATATGCTGTATGAATAGGCTTAATTAAGAACTCGGCTAACACGTGCATGCACCGCACTGCATATGCTTTGGCGATTAAGACATAGTGGGAGTAGCATGTGCGACCGTGAGATGGTGTCGCTGAGGGAGTGTATGCAAGGGCATGCATCATTACCACATATCATCCTTGCATTAACCAGAGTAGTTAGGAAATGTTTGTTGTATTGCTTTATCATTACTGCTTGACTGAATTGATAACATGTTAACCTTTACCTTATAGTACCACTAAGTTGATCACTCACTCCCACTCTAGGACGGTATTTTAAAACATCAACCAGACTCTGTTTTAGCTGCAGATGATGGCGAGGCTTACGAAGCAGAGCCTGACTTCTACGACGATGAGGAGTTCTCCTATATGCAGCTATCAGGCGGGTCTATGTAGACCATGTACTGATCGATGAGATTACATGGATACGAATTAGTTGGACATTACACTTTGTTATTTGTATATTTTAAAACAAACATATATATATATAGCCTGGTGACATGATCATACTCTGGGGGTTTCTAACCACCTATATACTTTATATATCTATCACAGTCTTCAGCTTGCTTAATTTAATCATCTTTGGAGTATGATATGCTGATTTAGTGTAATCCCATACATGTTTAATACACTAATACAGACAACATTTAATCATCATTATTTATGTTGCATAAGTGATGCGACGAATCTCGGGAGTTGAGCTTTGCTCGACCCTTGGAATTCGAGGCGTTACACTAAGGGTCAAATTTTAATTAACAAACCAAATCAATCAAGTTAATCCTTTAGTGTTAATTCAGGTTTATTAGGATCGAATCGTCATTTCTGCTATTTACAAATAGGCCACACTATGAACTTAGCTAATCCAAACCATAATCATTGCACACAAGAAATATTGATAACTAATTCATTTCAAAAATACCCTGATTATCCAAACAAGCTGTAGACCGCTCATTAGTGGGCCACTAAACCCAAGACTATAGAAAGATATTTATCTTAGTAGGCTTGACGTCCATCACGGGACATCAAGCTGAGATCGTGCCTCAAATTGCTCGACTTGGACTCACAAGGTCAGTGCATGAGATGTGTGAATATTTCTGAAATTAATAAAGAACTTAAATTAATTATCTACGTCCGGTCTTTGCTCAAGTTATGGCTTTTAGGCTGTTAGATTGCTATCAAATTTAGGACAATAACCTAGACTAATGTCCTACGTAAATCCATATAGTCATGGGCCCTATCAATGGTCGATGATCATCGAACTGACTTCTGATCATACCTGTCATCGACACATCCAAATGGTGGACCAATCATGTCCATGCATAGATCATCACTAGGGCCAAATATCCTACTGTGGGTGTCAACCGTTACTCCCCGTAGTGACCCCCGAAGGTTAAAAACAAATATCCTACTGTGGGTGTCAACTGTTACACCCCGTAGTGACCCCCAAATGGTGGACCAATCATGTCCATGCATAGATCATCACTACGGCCAAATATCCTACTATGGGTGTCAACCGTTACGCCCCGTAGTGACCCCCAAAGGTTAAAAACAACCCCCTTCAAGGGTTAATATAATTAATAAAGGTCCATTGGAGTCATTTGCACCACTTCTGACACTATATAAGGTCCGTATTTGGGCACCCCCTCCTCCAATATGAATTTTTTGCCTAGAACTGGAGAATAAAAGGAGAAAGGGAGAAGAGAAAGAGGAGAAAGGAGAAGAGAGAGAGAGAGAGAGAGAGAGAGAGAGAGAGAGCCTGGGTGTGAGTGTTGGTGCACCTCCACAATCTCATCCCCTCTTTAGTCACCTTGCCATAACCGGATCCATCATCAGAGCTTTCCCAGCAACGATTGGAGGTAAGTGTTAAATCCCACTTATAATATAGGGTTTCAATAGTTGTTTGTCCCTAATCTTAAAAGCTTATATGTTTGTTTAGGTCTTTCAACGATTTTCTCTAAAACCCTAATCCTATGAGCGTCGTGAATTGGCGGATCATCACAAGGTACGGATCATTATCTCTAAGTTACTTTTTATCAACCCTTAAGGGTCATAGTTAATGATCTCTTATGGTGAATGTTTTATCGATTGCTAGCGTGTCCATATTTTGAGTTTAATTGCAACATATGTCATTAGTTTTTTATTAACGCTCACATGTTTGATAAAATGCCTAAGTGATTGAATGTATTATTCTATTGATGCTCATATACTTAATGGAATGCCTAGGTAGATGTGTAGTTATATTGATGCTCACATGTTTGATAAAGTGCCAAGTAGATGTATGGTTCTATTGATGCTCACATGTTTGATAAAATGCCTAAGTATATGTGTTGTTTTATTGATGCTCACATATTTGATGAAGTGCCTAAGTGGTTGCGTTGTTAAATCTATGCTATGATGACATGATGAATCAATAGGCCATAATAATGCTTAGGTTACTTATAAAGTTAGGAAAGTCGGCTAACCGCCCGAATTAAGGGGTGACCCGAGTTAGGTCGGATACTCTAGGCTTGTTTAATCGACTCCGGGTTAAACACAGACAACCAAAATAACTGGACTACATGGGATATTCACACCTAATGCCGGTTGCGCTGGAGTTCTCCAAGTCAATCAAATTAGACCAATAGTCGACTGACCATGTGTGTTCACAATGTATAACAACGACAAATAGAATCTAGGGCACCATCATTCTCATTGAATGAGTCTACTTATAACCATTAGTGGTACGATCCACAAGAATCATGTCTCGGGCATGGTGGTATGGGATACCGTGTCCAAGTTGTAGGCTTACGTTGGGGTGACGAGCCTACTCGTAGTGACCAACGAGCAATCAAGAAGGCTATAAGCTTGGTACATCAAATTGTAATGATGTTGTGACTACTCTTATATCATTTGTGGGAGCTCTCCACAAGTCGATGGGCCGCCTAACCCTATGCGTCCGGGCTATGTCATTCGGGTCCTTGGTGATCAGTCAGACCAATGTTAGCCTTACATTGATTAGAGAGTCATCGTCTGAGTGGTAAACCCGAATATGGACCAAGGGACACAGGTAAGGAGCTGCTTCAACCACCTCAAGCCTAGTGATCTAATTGAGACCACAACAAAATGAGGGTACCCTGGCTTCCCCAATATGCTGGATGAATGGAACCTAATAAGTATTCAATTAACAACGCATTCACTGCATTGCATTAAATAGGACTTGCGATTTGGCGTTGGGCCACTTGTGAGGAAGTGTTAACGTATATGAAATAGGCATTGAAGTCACTTAGGAGGGAGTGTTGTTTGGAAAAGCATGCATCATGTCATATCTTTATATGCGCATTTAATAAGAGTATTTAGGAATTGTTTGATTTCTCGTTTTATCATTACCTGCATGATTGGATTAATAACATGTGTAACTTAGAACTAATGAAACCACTGAGTTAGTTACTCACTCCTACCTAGGATGGTATTTTAAAACACCAACTAGGCGATGTTATTAATGTAGGTGCTATTGAGATCTCCAGCGGGTAGGCTTATATCGGCATGCGCTTTCGCTGTGAAGTCTTAGAAGTGTCGGGCGAAATTAGAAAACCTTTAACTTATTTCAATCTTGTGCATGTAGATGTTGTAATCCCTGACTGGGTGTGCTCTGTGTGTTGATTTTGGGAATGTATATTATGGCTTGTATAATTCTCATTTGGGCAGACATTACTTTTTAATTGTACGTTGATTGTTAGCCCTGTATTTATTGATTTTTAGTATCTCTACCTCACTTTGGATCCATTGATTGGAATTGTGTTACTCTATTTGCTCATGTGTGAAATGATTGTGAATCTGAACAAGGTCACACATTCATTGTCATTTGATTTACACCCAGGAATTCGGGACCGGAGTCTCTGTACTCGGGTGTCGATTTTTGGGGTGTTACATCTAGCCATAACATTTGCATAGCGCAACATTCATCTCATCATTCAAGACGCTTTGCACTAAATTGGCTCGGAAGTATGCTCTGCAAATTGCCAATTTAATCGGAACCTACCTAATAGAAAACTTGCCAATTACTTCACATTTTCATCACAAGCGTTACACATATTTATATACAAGAACTAAATCTTAATACTAAAAAATAGTTAGATCCTGTGAAGTAGAGACTAGAGGTGTACACGAGTCGAGTTAGGTTGGTTAGCTCACTCAACTTGACTTGAAAAGCTCGACTCGCCTTGGCTCAAAATTGGATTCGGATCAACTCGAGATAGTTTTTGGAGCTCGAAAAAATGTTAAGCCAAGTTCAAGCTTCCCCGAGCTCAACTTGACTTGGATCGAACCTTAACTCGAATTGACTTAGATCGAATCGGATCGGTGACTTGGTTATTTTGATATTGATGTTTCTCGCTAAGTGTTTAATGAAATGACTCAACTAAGTGTTGTTTCGGGTGCATACATTCTCCGCAGGATTGGCTAGTGGTGAGGAAGGAATGGATACAAAACAAATCACTATAAAAAATAAAAAGTTTACATTATAAAACTACTCTCATATCTTGATTTCGATGCTGCCTATCGAGTGTTTGATGAAATACCTGTAAACTACTGTTACTGTTTTACGTTCTGTGAAAATTTGAAGATGCACTTTATGTATTTGAGAAAATGTCGCACTGGCTCGAACTGGCCCGAGCTGTTGACTGAATCGAGTCGAGCTGGCCAATTAAGCTAGAGGACTAAGCTGAGTTGAGTTCGAGCTGGGGTTAGCTACTGGCCGAGCCGAGTTGAGTTGTGCCAAGCTCGACTCAATTCGACTTGTTTAGAACTCTAGTAGAGACCATACATCTATACGAGCAGAGATTATGCCTAACACCTTCCCTCTGTGTAACCGCAGTCCCTTATTTAAAATTTCTAATCATAAAACCGAATAGTCATCTTAAGATAGAAAATCTTCGGATCCCTACTCTAACGTTTATATAAGGTTTAACTGATTATAGAGACGAAGAAATCGACTAGTGGCAACTTTATCAAACATAATCAATTAATCATAGTGTAAAGCCCTCAAAAGAAGCAACCCATGGAAAAGTGGCCTCGAGTACATTCTGACCCGGGATCCTAGTATACACATGTTAATGCCCTAAAATGAGCTACAAAAATTGATTGACAGCGTAGATAAAACACATACATCATGTTGGGGGCCACGAAGCTTTTCTAGTTGCACACAGTACCCACAGCAGTGTCGTTTCCTACGATACGCAAAATTCCCTCCGTCATGTTTTACGTCAAGCAATATATGGAGTAACTCCTAGTATAGCAGTAAAAGCAAGATATGCAGGTGGATTGACTCATCAAGTTCCTATTAAAGTATGATCTACACGAGAAAAAGGACTTGCCATCTATTCGTTACTAGGGACATTCGAAAAACATCTGGGTTAAGGCTTTCAAATTAAGTTTTGAAATCAGTGGATGCTACTAAAGGAAGTTTGGGATGCTACACGCAAAAATTAATAGCCTCATATAACAATGATAGAGGCAAACAGAGTTTTTGCACATTTTCGTTAATCCATGAATATGATTAAGTCCACTGGATTCCTCTTCCACGTGGGCATTTCCTAAATGGTGTGAATTTAAAACCACCCAAGCCACCGAATCGTGGGCCCTATTTTAGGCTGAGCATATGCTGAAACTTGAACTGATTATATGATCTGACCTTGCATTGGATGGAAGCGGATTGGCTAGTGTACCACACACCAGCTATATAGCTAGTTTGGGTATGTGTCGTGCGAAGACGAGCGCTGACGCTCATCGAGCTCCGAGTTGTACGAATAGTTCAAAGGAGATCAAAGGTACATGGGCCCCACACTGATGTATTTATTATATTCACATCATTCATCCACTTTACGAGATTATTATAGAGCATTACACAAAAAACGAATCATATCCAAAGATCAACTGGACCACACCACAAATAGCAACGGGGATAATGATTTTCACCGTTAAAAAATACGTAGGGCCCACCATAACGTTTATTTTCCATCCAATCTGTTCATAATTTCAAAAAGACCTAGATCAAGAGGAAAAACAAATTTCATATTGATCCAAAACTTCTGTGTGACCCCCAAAAGGGTTTCAATAGTAGACGTTCAATCCCCCACTTCTTTTTATAGTGTGGTTCACTTGATAGTTAGATCTACATTATTTTTCGTTTCAAGCCTTAGGACAAGCTCGCCAAATGTTTGGACGGTTTGGATATAACACATACCTCATGATGGGATCCACAGAACTTATTGATGTCAATACACAACTACATTAGTACACAGCCAATCCACTTCCACATCGGATGGTGTGTTATGCTACGATATCTAAAGCTTGCACGTGAGCATTTCCCAAATGGTATGAATTTAAAACTAGAGGTGTGCACGAGTCGAGCCGAGCCAAGCTTTGCCCAGCTCATGCTCGACTCGGACTGCTCGAGTCCCAGCTCGTGCTCGGCTCGGCCCTCGAGCTCAGAACAACAGCTCGTGTTCGGCTCGTTCGAGTTCGAGCAGATTTTGAGCCAAGTTCAAGAAGAGTATTCAAGTCGAGTTCGAGTTCGAGTCTTCGAGCCTGTTTCGAGCTGAATATCAAGTTCCGAGTTCGAGCTTTGAGCCGAGTTCGAGTTATAAATTGAGATTCATTTGCATGTGGGGCTCAACATGATGCATGTCAAATATCCAAACAATACAGTCAATTGCATGTGGGGCCTAACATGATCCAAAGTTCAGGTAGGCCACACCATCTGGAATAGCTAGGGGTGACGAACTAAGCTAGCTCGGTTGGCTCACTCAACTCGACCTATATAATCACATGGTGGGGCTTGCCTGAGATCTAGAATGTCCTGTTTCCGTGGTGGGGCCCACCTCATTATGGTTTGGGGCAACCGACTTCCATCTGGATTCTGGATCATTAAAAATATAGTAAATCATCAATTTAAAAGCAAGGGGCGACCGGGCTTGCAGCTTACCGTCGATCAGACTCGGATTGGCAAGTTGCGGCAAGGGTAGGGGCGATCGGATAGTCGATGTGGCACGTCGGACAGGGTGAGGTGTCCGCCGGACCGATAGAGAGAGAGGGAAGAAGACGGAAAGGGCGACCGGGCAGGGCAGGGACCGCCGGATTGAGAGAGAGAGAGGGAAGGAAATTAAGAAATGGGAAAGGAAATGGGGAAGGGTTAGGGTATTTTTTGAAGGAGAAGGGAAATGGGGGGGTGTGGCGTGCGGGTAGGGTATTTTTTTTAAAGGGAGTAAAGTAAATTAGGTTTTTTTTTTTTAGGGTATATATATATACTACACCGAGTTGAGCTAAGTCAAACCAAGTCGAGCTGAGTTCGAGTCAAGCTCGAGTTGAGTCGAGTCGAGAGGGGCATGCTCGAGCTCGGCTCCAATACGTTTCGAGCACCAAAAAATAACTCAACTCGGTTCAAACTCAACTTCGATCCGAGTCGAGTCGAGACGAGCGAGCTATCGAGCTTACTCTCCTCGTGTACAGCTCTACTTAAAACCACTCAAGCCACCTAATCGCGGGCCCTGTTTTAGGCGAAATCGGATTTCGTAATGAGTTACTCAGTATGCTCTTATCGTACTGAGTAAACTCAGTTGGGCCCACCTTCAATGTACGGGGTCTATGCACTAATTTAAGGGGTTGAGCCCAAAATTAAAGTATATCCAAACATCAAGTCAATCATAACACAGGAAACAGTAAGGATAATGATTTTCACAGTTGAAACCTTTCTAGGCTCTACAGTGATGTTTATTTGTCATCCAACCTGTTGATAATATCATAAAGACATGGATGAATGGAGAATACAAATATAAGCTTGATCCAAAACTTCCGTGGCCCCAAAAAAACTTCAAAGGTAGGCGTTTAATTCAACTGTTCCTGTGGTATGGTCCATCTGAGCATTGTATATGCTTCATTTTTGGGCTCAAGCCCTAAAATTATCTGGGAAAAATGGATGGACGGAGTGGATAAAATAAAACAATCATGGTGGACCTCACAGCGGTTACTCAGTACCATAAGCGTAGTGAGTTACACACTACGCAATCTGCTTCCATTTCAGGCTGAGCATGCAGAAACTTGAATTTATTAGATGATCCTGACCCTACATTGGATGGCCGTCAAAGGGATGGCTAAGAGGAAGATGGTCCAGGGTCCAAAATCAACGTCCAAGATTGTTCGATCAATGCAATTTTTTGGGCCATGGCACATCGACAATGGGCACATGTTTCATGATGACGTACACATCTGTCATGTGAATGAGCTAGCACAGAAACTAGCAAACGTCTACGGTTGTCAATCCATAAATAGCAGTTAGTTTTAGGTTACCTTCTATTTCCCACGTGGGCCCAACACAACTGGCCGAACTGTAGCGTTGTGGTCCAACTAGTATACAATCGCTAAGATGTGTATATAAAATCCAAGCCGACCAACAGGTAGACCCCACAATGTAGATTTCTTACCGTAAAATTTAGACCGATAAACTCATCATATAGGCTACAAATAGATTTTGTACTAGATCGGACGTTTCAGATGTTTTCAACATTGTGGCCTACTTTATGTACAAACTTTATTGTTGAACTGGTAAAAATAGTTTTTCCAACCTTTTGAACCGGTTGGATTCGTTAAAACGTGACATGTTGACGTTTATACAATAGTTGTACGCTAACTTACTGTCCAACTACTGTCTGTAAGACCTCTTTCCTTATGACCTTTTAAATTATAATGAGTTTCTAACTCTCCAACTCTCCAACACAGGCACACTCTCCAATATATAAAACATGGATCTGATCTTTCCATTTGGTTTTAAATAATTATTATATTTTTTATCCTAAATTTCAAGACATTAATCCAATGAAAAGAGCCACAACCTACAATCCTAATGGACGGTTAAAACAAAGTTTTATTTCTTCGTTAAATATGTACAGTTTGATCTACAAAAAACTGCCTCATTCTCATAGGAAGCAGATCCAAGTATCTTTTCCAACCAAATGAAAAGTTCAGATCTAATATGTTTTGTATATTGGCACGCGTACAGGTGTGTATGTGCACGATCGGTCTTCATATCAAAACTACCAAAACATCTTCGAAAACACTTGGGTGCCTCGCTCTAGTTACATACCGGGGTTACTTTCGAGAATGACTTAACTTACGTGAAATCCACGCCGTCCATCACGTACATAACGCATTTATTACTTTGATCCCAAAATTCAGGATTATTTAAAACTCAAGTGGGCCACGACAAGAAAAAAACATTTAACTAAAACCTCTAAATTCATGTAGTATGGCCCACGTGAGTTTTTGGATACTTTGATCTTTGGATAATAATTTTATCCGATGGGGAACATAAGATGAATGGACTAGATGGCATATAAACAGCACCAAGTGTCCTCCACAAAGCTAACAGTCTCAATTCCTAATTTTTCTTGTGGTGTGGCCTAATTGAATTTTGGATGATCTTGGTTTTTGGGTTCAATGGTTAAAATGAATCATAATACCTCGCGGACAGAGTGGATCGATCTTATTGAAATCTCTCCCACATGATTATCTGTTTACGTAACTCCGGTGGTATGCAGGGAGAGTTTCCCTAGCGTGGGTCTTTTCATCTTTAGCTGTGACTTGACTGCCATATCAGTTTTCTTTCCCTAGATGTGGAGACCGGTTATCTGCAAGTCCTTGAAGAATAAGCTATTCTACAACTGCTTCTCGTGCGGCCCACCGGGCATTTGTTGTAGGAAGCAGATTGCGTACTGAGTAAACTCTGTGGGGTCCACCGTTAGGTATGTGTCTTATCCACTCCGTCCAACCTCTTTAACAGTGCATTTTATGGCATGAGCCCATAATTGAACCATATCCAAAGCTCCAGTGGACCACACCACAGGAAACAGTGGGAACTGACCCCTATGGTTAAAATTTTAGTGGATGTATAAAAGTTTTAAATCAAGCTGATATCTGTGTTTTCCCTTATCCATGACTGTGTGAACTTATGAACAGGTTAGATAACAAATAAACATCACTGTGGCATTGGAAAGGTTTCAACGGTGGACGTCATTGTCCCTACTTTTTCTTATGGTGTGGTATACTTGAGTGTTGGATAAGCTTATTTTTTAGAGTATGCCCAAAATTGATCTAAAAAGAACGGATGAACGGCTTGGATAAGACACATAATTTAAGTTGGGCCCTCAGAGTTTACTCTTACTTAGTGGGACCAGGTTCGTTTATTTATTTATTTATTTAGGAAAAGTCACTTTATATATAAAAGAAAGGAAAAGAGGGAAACCAAAAAAGAGAGATGAGAAATCGCCGAGAAAGCAATCACTACAAATCAGGTTCATTTGTTACATCCCACGGGGTGCAACTTGGGTGGACTCCAGCTCCACCGAGGTTGGAGGAACCCCGGTGTATGTGCCTCACATTCATGTCATCTTTCTGTTTTACCAGCTTATTTTAAGGTATAATTCCAAAATTAAAATTTAGCAAATCCAAATTTAAGGTGGACCGTACTGTTAAATTCCAAGTGGACCATCTTGATCAATTCAATCAAACAAGAAGTCTTAATTTAAATTTTGTATGTAATTATAATGTGCAGGGTGCTAGAGCCTACTCAATTAAATGTTTGAATCGCTCGTACGTCATGTTGAGTTGAACTGATCATGAATTTATTGCAGGATTCAATTATCCTCTCAACCATAGTTGTGATCAAATATGAGGTGATTTGTGAAAGGATTGGAGTTAGCACTTCCAAATGGAATCTTTTAGTCTAGTGTGAATGGACTTAAGGACTTGTTCTTTCAATAGTACTTTAATTTGATATTTCTTAAAGAAATAGATGAATAAATAAATAAAAGGAAGGTTGAACGATATCGATTTTATTAAGTTTTGAATGTATAGCTCATTACAATCGATAAGGTATCAAACTACCAAATGAATGAATCAACAAGGGATAATTAAATACTTTATTTGTCTATCGAAATAGATGATCGAGGTGATTGGTCAATAGGATGTGATCGCCTAAGTCGGAATGCAAATGATCACGATCCAGCAATTTAAGGCTGTGGACATTTAATATACTCCTATGGTATTGTAGTGGGGGCCGCTAAGCAGGAGCTATCTATTTTAAAACTAAGCTAAGAAAGATAAATGAAAGAAAAATTGAAAAGTAGATGGATGTCTTTGACATAAGGCCTTAAGCTCTTCTTCGCGTGCTCCTTTTATAGCTTGTCGAGGTGGCAAAACCCTCAATGAGTTTCCTTACTGATCCTAGATCCTTCTCGTTTACAACGTGTATTCCAGATAAGAAAATCTTATGAATAGATCTGAAACTACTGGCTTCTAGGATCCTCTTCTCGTAGATGATCCTTTCATGGAGATGTTCATGGCCTACTAATCAGGTTTAAAATCTATCTGAAAACCTTAAGGACTAATCCTGGCCTGAAATCGGTCATGCCACTCATCTGGTGGCCCACTTCCTGCACTTCCAATAGAGATGTTGGACGGTCCAGATCGAAGCATCTTCTATATTTAACCATTCACTACGTGATGGTTTGGAGTGATGGAGAGGATATATGGACATGATCCACCTAATACCAATATGTTATCGAATATGGTTCCAACCAAATCTTCCATGTAGTTCTCCCATTTTATTAATCCCAATCGAAGCATGACCACAAGATTAGGTCATCAAGCTTTACCATTCTTTTATTATGATTATTGTACGGCCTAGGACCTAATTTGGATTATGTCCATTTTCTCCTGATTTCGGTCTGGACCATAGTTGGATTTTCTTGGATAAGAATCCGATCTTCAGATATTCGAAAGATTCTCGAACACTGCAAACTATCAGAATGTCTCTGAGAAGATCTCCCCTTTGGGAAGGACTATGAGAGACGGCCTCACCGAGTGTATCATAGCCAGATATGTGATAAGATACATTCTTTTAGCGGGTCTTTTATAGATATGCTGGGTACGCTACCTCATTAATTGGCAGGTTAATCGTAGCTTGCAACATTTGTCAATTTGCTCTTATAAAGGCATGTGTAAGGGTCCGTGCCTCCACATTAATAACAGAATATGTATTGATGAAGGAAGATCAACTGAAGATACTCCCCAGATGAACCCCTTAATGTCATGATATGGCAGTTTCCTATTAGTCCACATTAGGGTTTCAAAATGGGTGTAAACAATGCCTCATACGTCCCTTCATATCAAGAGATGTGATGGGATGTTTGATGTTTAAGCTTCGGCAACCATTTCGAAGTGTACGTGTGACAGAACAA
The DNA here is from genome assembly GCA_030180095.1 of Magnolia changhungtana. Lineage (NCBI taxonomy): Eukaryota > Viridiplantae > Streptophyta > Magnoliopsida > Magnoliales > Magnoliaceae > Magnolia > Magnolia changhungtana. The sequence continues at coordinate 2,951,530 of JASAUF010000094.1, forward strand.
GTTTCACACTTGACCATCGTGCAAGTTAATACAAGTGGCAGAATTCTCCTAGCATGATTGGTATCTCTTAATGAAAGGCTAAAAATGACACTCTCAATGGACGACAGCCTAAGCTTGATAGCTTGTCCACTATTTTATTAATAAAGCGAGGAAGATATTTGCAAATTAGATCAACCAATGGTTACATTCTAGGTTTCTTTAATGGACAATATCGTACCATTTTCTTTATTGCTTCACTCTTCGCTCTAGCCTGCTTGATCAACAACCATCCTTTCTTCAGTTTGAATGGACTTTCATAATGTTGTATAGTATTTTTTCATAAATCTGCCGTTGATAGAATTTCTACTTTCTCGGTCATCCACATCTTAAAGCAAATAAACTCTTTTGTGCATGACTTTCTTAACTTTAAATGGTCATTCACATGTTGGTGACCACTTTTCATATTTTTCATCATTGGCTCTAATTGATAGCTTAGTTTCACACATTATTTCTCTTTCAGCAAAACTTTGTTCCTTTACCTTCTTGTTGTAAGCTATGGCAACTTTGAGTTTGTGAACCCTTAGGTTATCTAGGGCTTGCGACCGTATGTTGTCCAATTCTTCCTACTCCATAAGCATAGACTTAGTAAATTATTTCGATGTTAACTTGTGCTGATATGCCATCCTCAAAGATAAAATATTAACCTTCATGGGTAACATTGTGTCCTCTTCATATGTTAATGCGAAAGGCATCATCCCAGTACTTGTCCTTTGTGAGGTTCAGTAGGTATAAGATACTTCGGATAACGTCATTTGCCAAGATCACGGGTTATCATCTACCATCCATTTAGAGAGAGATGACAAACTTAGACTTTTTATTTTTTGGACATGTATATATTGAGTTCCCGGGTTGAGCGGACTCTGTTACTTATATGGTTGATTATATCTTTTGCATACTTTTCTTTCAGTTAATATAGATATCTACTGTTGATTTTGAGTTTCTTTACCATGAATTTGATAAGTTTTAAATTTATGCCATTGAATTATTCATTTGCATTAAAAGTGATACTCAGAAATTCGGGGATTACTATTATACTCAATCCTTGAATTTTGGGTTGTTAAACTGTAACATCCTGACTTTTCAGGACCCGAGTACACGACCCGTTTTCCAAAAATCCGAGTGTTAACTTTAAAGGATGGTCAAATATATATATTTTCCTTTTATCAGAGTAAGCAGATGAGCGTAGAATGGACAAGTAAGCATAAAGGAAAATTTTGAATTTCATTTAGTGTAACGTCCCGTCCAACCAGCACAGTATCCTGGGGCGTCCACGTCGGATTGCCGCAGGACCATCAGTTTAAACTGCTCAGGGTGAGGTACCACCAGTAAAATTAAACTAGGATCAGCCCATTAGAACAGACCAGGCTGGCCATGATGGGACCTGGCGTGGTCCGCCACGCCTGATGGCCGTTTGCACTTGTCAACCGCCCGTGTGGGCTACCCAGTGACCGAGGATGGTCAGAAAAATCTAAAACTTCCAAAAATCATAGATCTCACTGGACTTGTGGTCCATCGCGGACAGCGGACCCAGTGGACACCCAGAACTGGGATCTGGCACTAGCCGAATGCACCCCACCAATGCCAAAAATTGGAATCTGGCACTTACAATGAAATCGGGATTCCGGGCGTTCCAGCCATCGGATTCCTTCCAAGTTGGTGGTGGTGGTTTAATATATTTTTCTACGCCCGTCCACTAAATTTGGGACCTGATCGTGGAACGGTGACCGTTGATCACAAATCGGACCCGTACGACCAAACCCCGCATCCGTTTGTTCCCAAATTTTGCAAGGCCCTTCATCGGGCCATGGATCACCTACCCTACAAGTTTCATGGCCAAAGGGCTGCCAGAACTACCCCAATCACCAGATCGGCCCCCACAGGGCCATTTTTGGGACAAAGGTGCCTGCTCAGATCATATATCCGTTCATCCGCTCGCCCTCAATTTTTGCATGGACCCTAGTCGGGTCATAAGATACCTCCACGCCGAATTTGGTGGCCTGAGGGGTGTTAGGGCCACCTCAACACCAATAGGAGTCCCATAGGTCTATTTTGGGAAGACTTGGGAACATGGGGCCAAGAGACCCAACTCTAGGGAAATAAGCCCTAACCCTTTTCTCATAAACCCCTTCACTCTCTCAACAATAACCCTCTCTCCCTCCTAACTCTCCCTTCAACTCTCAACAACCCATCCCTTTTTCTTCTCAATTTTCCTCAATCTCCAACGATCAATCTCTCCCTCAACACCCTCACCACCTTACAACAACAAAGCCCTCCCTTGTAGCTTCCACCCTTCTCCAACGACCAAGGAAAGTGAAGGAAGGAAGTGAAGGCAAAGAAGTGTGGTGGACCCTAAATCGAGTTGGGGCCCTAGAGAATCGACCCTTCAACACCCTATCCCTTCCAAAAAGGGAAAACTCTCCACCGCCATTCCGAAAATCATCCGTGGGCCGTCTTGGTAGGATCCCTCACTCTTTTTCTCTTGAAATCCTTGTATTGAAGAAGATATGATATGGATTTCTCTCATGCTTGAATTGTTTTAGGGATTCCGGCCGGCCAACCTCCAAAACCCTCACCTCTAGGTCGTTTCCAAACCTCCATCAAATTCGAGGTGCGGACTATTGCTCTTAGGTGGCTTAGCACCAATTTTAGTGTGGGTTTAATGATTTTGAGTGCTTGGATGTCATGTTTGAAATTCTAGAGAGAACCCTAGGGATTTTCATGTTTGTTGGATTTGTTAGAACATGCATGTTTAACTCTCAATGTGATATATATTGTGCCTTCACATGATATTATATTGGATGATAACATGCTTGTGGTGGTTGATTCATTTTCCTCTTATGTGGTGTTTCATTGCGTGTGTGATTAATTGCCATTATGCTCATGATTTCTCAAGATGGAGGAAGTGATAACTTCCTCACACAACACACATACGCACATGCACTTTAATTTTATGATGATACTTGCTTGCTTGTTAAAGGTATTGGATTTGTATGGTTAGGACGCATGAGAATATGATATGGATGTGCTAGATGATAATATGAGTCGTAGGCATGCGGTAGATCCCCTTTTTACTCTCTTGGGATGGTCAGGAACCTGACGAGAGAGGGTAGTCCCATCGGTAGGGCTACGCTAAGGCTAGACTCGCGGATTGGGCCGGAGTGTTCGGGTGGCTGTAGTTCGACTACATGGGACCCTTGCGCCCGAGGTCATTCGTCTCATGCTCACCTGGTTTATGCGGACTAGCCTATTACCTGATCATCCCTGTTGTTAACCATGTTCGCCCACATATGCATGGAACCTGATACACCCTACAACCTTTGTAGCCCATTGATAACTAGATTATTACTGGTCCACAGTCTCGTGAGCCGGGCATGGTAGAATGAGACACTGTGTCCGAGCTGTCGGCTTACGCTGGGGTACCGCGCCTCCCCGTAGTGACTGCGAGCGATCCCTTCTTTATCGGCACGCCTCATGTGCTTGGAGTCGGGAATGAGGACCTCGATGGGATCACGGACCGCGGGGACTCGGCCTCACGTGTTGATGGGGCCTTGGCCTCACAACCAGATTAGGGCAGTGACATGTAGGGTGAATCAGAATCCCCAACCTGCTGGATGAATGGACTTAACTAAAAACTCGGCTAACACGATCGCATGGCATCGCATTAGTTAGGGTGGCGACTCGGCAGTCGAGGTCGCTCTGAGGGAGTGTTGCCATATGCGTTCGTTAGATGGAGTCGCTCGAGGGAGCGTTGCGGCGAGGGCATGCATCATATCATCGCATTGCATACACATTTAATAAGAGTTGTAGGTTTGCTGATTGACTGCTTTTCATTAAATTCATATTATAATTGATGCTTGTTATAACTTAAGATTAATAGTTCACACTGAGTTGATCACTCACTCCCACTCTGGGACGGTGTTTTAAAACACCAACCAGACGCTTCCATAGATGCAGGTGGCGACGATCAGGAGAAGCCTGACAGCGTGAGTCTGGATGAGGAGGATGAGTGCTCCTATTTTCAGTTGATGGGCGGAGCTGCTTCGGATTCGTAGATGAGTCGAGGGGTCGCTGAGCTGGGAGCTCAGCCCTATTCTTTTGGACTTGATATATTTTTTGTGATTTTGGTTGTGTGGCGCTATGTGCGTCCCTTCATTCTTTTGGACATGTATATAGATATTTATGTTATCTCCTTCCATTTCAGTAGACTTGTGGTTGTGCTTCATGTTCCAGGTTGTTCCAAATTGCGCAATTTAAATTGACTAATCATAAAGCCATAAAATGCATGATATGTGACACCGGAAACTCGGGAGTTGAGCATTTACTTGATCCCCGTTTTCAAGACGTTACATTTAGAATATATAAGAGATTGCCCATAATGACTTATACAAACCAATGTCTCTGAATTTAACGAGTACAAGATTTACAAGAATTTAATACATGGAGAATAACAGAAAATATATAAATATAAGCCGCAAGATCACGCAACTCCTCCAGGCAAATACAGTCATGCATCCCTGGCGATCGTACCCTGCTCCTCATCAAGTCTGAACATGCATATCACTTAAGCCACCTGTATTATTACCTGTACGGTTATATATTTGATGGATGAGTGGCCAACTCAGTGTGAATTCTCCTCAAGATTACACACCGCCTCATTAGGTAAGCATAGTTATAAAACATCTAGACAACTAAAATAGAGCAAATGCAGTCTTATTAGATGCATGGATGCGTGAATGCAATCATTGCCCTGGGAATGCTCATCCGTATGGATAGTGGGTTGTCACCCATGCAATCATCGAACCTAAAAAACATCATCCAGTCGGAACAATACGTACCATGTATGCATGATTAGCGAAGTCATTATTGTCCATTTACAACCAGCCAATTTAAATAAACTCAAAAGTCACTACGGGGAGCACATGGCCCAACGTAGGCCGACAGCTCAGGCATAGGTCCCATACCACCATCCCCGACTCATGAAACTACCATCTTATGATGTTTAATGGAAGCCCGTCGACTAGTGGCCAATCATATTACAGTATATGGGGCTTACCATCGCATGGTTGCACAGTATAAAACATCAAAAATATGTAGAGAAAATACCAGAACGAAGCCTCATAGGGCGATACCAAATAGGCCACATAAGGCAAATTTCAAAACCATACAATAAAGACCATCCTTAAAAACCATTGGGTACAATAACCCTGGATGGTAGGCCCACATCAATGATCCATCTAGACCACCACTCAATAACTACCAAGTCGAAGGTCCGTTGCGATCACAACTAGTCAAGTTACATCCCAAGTATGGTGTACATTCATATGTGGAAATTTTCCACTAATGTACCGGTTTAAGTTCCGTAAGCAATCCACAAATAATCCATAAGCATGAACAATTATATAGGATAATCATAAAGCATGTAATACAACAATTCAATTTCCACCAGCTAGCACATGTGATTATAAAATGAGATATTAATTATGAATTTAAATAAAAACTATGACTTAAGCAAATGAGAAGATGGAAAGCTCAAGGGGAAGAATCATCACCTTATACTTGAATCACTAACCGACGTTGCTAGGAAACGTATGCACCCTTAGAATTGAATCCTACCATGGATCATAAGATCACATGGTTAGATCAAAGTTGTACAAACTATCTATGGTCAAGATCATAATCTAAGGTTTGGATCACTTAGGTTTATGGTTTCACCCTAGAGTCTAGGCCTAGGCTTAGGTCTTGGGATTTGAACCTCTAGCTAATGTATAATTAATTGAAATGTTAATTTAATAGTTATAAGATATTTATCAACATTAATGTTGCGGCTAATGTTAGCTAATGTAACAATGATGATATTAAATTGTACAAGCTGCTATCAATGATAATATTCAAGGATGATAAATAAAATGCTAATATTTAATAATTGTAAAATTTCTTATTTATTTATAATAACTAATATAGGCATGGATAATCTTTTAATAGTTAATCATGCTATATAATTACAAATATCATAGTAATACTAATGATAATAAATAAATATCAAGACCTATTATCTATGGTGACAAAATACTAGTTGTCCATTAATGCTAACAATACTAGTGTTATAACTAATGACGAAATAAGAGTAGCATTAATAATGAAAATTGTTAATATCAAGTTTCTGTAATAACTATTACTTAGCAAAATTATCCTACTAATAGTTAACCATATTGTAATAATTATAGTAACACCAATGATGATAGTAAATCATGAAACTTACCTAGGGAGAGGAAGTTTACTCACATCGAGTAGGTTAACTCGGTAGTTCAATCCGACTCACCGCCACTCGCCCCACCCTACTTTCTCTCACTCACCTTCTTCACTCAGCCCATAAACCAGCAAGCTTGCTGGAACAAATCAGGCCCAAACACAACTCGACTCAACTGAGTCAAACTCGGTTTCAGTCGAGTCAACCCAACAATCATTAACATTTCCCTTTCTCTTCTTTGCTCTCCTTCTATCTTGTTCTTTCTTCTTCTTTCTTCTTTTCTTTCTTCCTCCCTTTCTGCTAGAGAATTTCGGCAAGAATCTGGACTGCACGAGATCCGCGCAACTCGCATGGCAAGCCCCAGCGAGTCCCAGCCGAGTCGAGTTAACTCGAGATGGGTCCCACTCTCCCTGGCCTTCTTTCTCTTTTCTTCCTTTTCCCATCATCCATGTCCTTTCTCATTCTCTTCCCTGCTCTCTTTCTTTGGCCAGCAGCAGCAGGATCGGACCTGGCCTGCCACAAGCTTGAACCGAGTCAGCGAGTCGGTCTGCTGACTGAAATGTGGTGCAGCTCCACCACCGCACTTTCTCTTTAATTTTTTCTTTCTCATTTCTTTCTTTCTCTCCTTTCTTGCTTGACTCCCAAACTATAACGTCCCGTCCAACCAGCACAGTGTGCTGGGGCGTTCACGTAAGATTTGCAGCAGGACCATTCACTTAAACCACTCGTGGTGGAGTACGACAAGTTAATTAACCTAGGATTAGCCCATTAGAATAGACCAGATAGGTCATGATAGGACCTAGTGTGGCCCGCCAAGCCTGATGGCCATTTGTACTTGACAACAGCCCGTGTGGGCCGCCCAGTGACTGAGGGTCAAAATTTTCTGAAAGTTTAGGAAATCATAGATCTCACTGGGCTTGTGGTCCATCACGGACTGCGGAGCCAGTGGACACCTAGAACTGGGATCTGGCATATGCCAAATACACCCCACCAATGCCAGATTGGAATCTGGCACTTAAGAATGAAACCAGGATACCAGGCGTTCCAGCAATCGGATTTCTTTCAAATTCACGGTGAGGGATTGATGTATTTTTCTATGCCCGTCCACCAAATTTGGGACCCGATCGTGGCACGGTGACCATTGATCACAAACCGGACCTGTACGATCAAACCTTATATACGATCGCTCCCAAATTTTGCATGGCCCTTCACCGGGCCATAAAGCACTTATCATATAAGTTTCATAGCGGCCACCAGAACTGCTCTAATCACAGAAATGGGCCCCATAGGGTCACTTAAAGATCGGAATATTATGCTCAGACCCCATGTCTGTTCATCCGTTTGTTCCCAGATTTAATATGGCCCCTCACCATGCCATAAGGCACTTACATGCCAAATTTGGTGGCCAGAGGGGTGTTAGGGCCGCCCCAACACTAATAAGGAGTCCTAGAGGGCTACTTTGAGAATTTTAGGAAACTTAAGGCCAAAGGGCCCAAGTCTAGAGAATAAAGCCCTAAGGCCCTCTTTCTCATAACCCCCTCCACTCTTCCAACAACAAGCTCTCTCTCCCTCATAACTCCTCAAATTTCCAACAACCCATCTCTCTCCCTCATAACTCCTCAAATCTCTAACAACCCATCTCTCTCCCTCATCACCCCTCAAATCTCTAACAACCCATCTCTCTAACCATTCTCTAAAGGAAACTCTTCGCCCTAACCTCAACCATCGTCCGTGGGTCGTTTAGGTAAGATCCCTCACTTCTCATTCTTGAAAATCCATGTATTAAGAAGAGATTGACTTGAAATTCTAACATGCAAGAGCTTGTTTTGGGGATTCCAGCCGATCGATCCAAGACCCTCTTTCCTAGGACGTTTTCTGAATCTCTAACGATCCGTAGGTGCAGACTATTGTTCTTAGGTGGCCTAGCACCAATTGTAGTATTAGCTTAATGATTTTGATTGCTTGGTTGGTATATTTGAAAGTCTAGAGAACCCCTAGGAATTATAGGTTGCTGAAATTGTATGGATATGTATGATGGCTCTTTCATGATGTTGTACTTATTTCTCACATGATTTTGTGTATAGATGATAACATGCTCATGCCTCGTTCATTTCTTTCATATATTGTTGCTTCATGGTATGTATGATTTCATTTCTCTTGTGCATATGATCTTTTAGGATAGAGGAAGTGCGTAACTTCCTCACACACACACGCAACACATGCGTTGTTTCATGGTATGTATAGTCTTGGTTGTTATGAGAAGTTGATTAGTATATGAGATGCATGAGAACATATGGTCGTTATAATAGTTGACAAATCTGTAGAGTTAGCATGCTAGTGATCCCCTCATGCCCTTGGGTTGGTCAGGAACATGATGAGAGACGGTAGTCCCATTGGTAGGACTACACTACGATTAGATCCGTGGATTGGGCGGGAGTATTCGGGTGGCTGTAGTTCGACTATATGGGTCCCTTGTGCCCGAGGCCACTCATCTCACTCTCGCTTGACTCGTGCGGTCTAGCCTACTGTTTGACCAACCTTGTTTGTTAACCCTATTTGCTCACCTATGTATGGAACCTGACACACCTTACAACCATTGTAGCCCACTGATACCTAGATTGTAATTGGTCCACAGTCTCGTGAGCCGGGCATGGTGGAATGGGACACTGTGTCCGAGCTGTCGGCCTACGCTGGGGTACCGCGCCTCCCCATAGTAACCGTGAGCGATCTCTTTCTCTCGACACTCCTCATGTGCTTGAAGTTGGGGATAAGGAACTCAATGGGATCACGGACCGCAGGGACGCATTGATGGGGTCTTGGCCTCGCAACCAACTTAGGGCAGTGATACGTGGGGTGTATCAAATTCTCCAACCTGTTGGATGAATGAACTTAATTAATAACTCGGCTATCACAATCGCATTGCAATACATTACTTAGGGTAGCGACTTGGCAGTCGAGGTCACTCTGAGGGAGTGTTGTCATATGCGATCGTTAGATGGAGTCGCTCGAGGGAGCGTTGTGACAAGGGCATGCATCATATCATCGCATTGCATGCATTTTAATAAGAGTTGCTAGGTGTTGATCATTGACTGCTTTTCATTAAGTTCATGCTATAATTGATGCCTGTTATAACTTGAGATTAATAGTTCACACTGAGTTGATCACTCACTCTCACTCTGGGACGGTGTTTTAAAACACCAACCAAACTCTTCAATAGCTGCAGGTAGTGAGGAGTTCGAGGAGCCCGATGGTGTGAGCCTTGGTGATGAGGAGGACGAGTTCTCCTATTCCCAGTTGATGAGCGAGACCTCGTCAGATCAGTAGATGAGCCGTTGGATCGCTGAGCCGTAGGCTCAGTTCTATTTTTTTGGACATATTAGTCTTTTGCGATTTTTGTTAGGTGGTGCCATGTGACCCTCTATTCTTTTGGACATGTATATATATATATATATGTATTCACTTTTGGTCTCTTTCATTTCAGTAGACTTGTGTGATTGTGTTTCATGCTCCAGAATATTTCAAATTGCGCATTTAAGCTTGATTAATCGTAAAACCATAAAATGTATGATAAGTGACATTCTGGAACTCGGGAGTCGAGTCTATACACGGCCCCCGATTCCAAGGGCGTTACAAGTTAGTATTAAAGCATAGTTTGAAATCTCTTGGACCATGGGCCATAAACCTACTAACTCGTCCGCTGACTTGAGAGTAGACGCAACCGAAAACTTAGGAATATAGGGACCATCCTAGGCCCCGAACCAACGATCATAGATGAAAAGTAGGCCACCCAACGAGCTAGGATCGGGGAACGAAGGAGTGTAGCGACGCTAAGAGTCAGGTCCGAAAGTCATATGGGGTTGTGATGCGTCAACAGGAACGAGCCGAAAACCGAAAGGACTTGATGGTCGGAGCTAACGTACACGTACACGGGGGCTAGTTTCAAGCCAAATTGGTAGTTTGGACCCATTTGAGGGTAAAAAATTAGGAATTAACAAATTATACCAGAAAAGGTGGAAACTACTTAAAATTTGACTTTTGACCACTAACTAGGAGGAATCTCACGAAGCCACTAGGCCCATTGCGTAAATTGGCTTCTCCTACCCCAAATTTATATATGGCATTTCCCGGGGGGCTTTTCCGATGCCCGGGAATGCCGAACCCAATCCGGACATTCAGGCCAGGGATCGGCGTTGTCACCCCGCTAGCAGTCCAGTGGGCGGCGTTGCCCGCCGTGCCCACGTTTTCACCCCTCCAGCCGCGTGCTCGCCCCGCTGTGCCCGCGTTGTCGCCCTGCCGCCCGCGTGCTCGCCCCATCAGCTGCGTTGCCACCCCACCAACGCTCCAGCAGCCCACGTTGCCCCCGCCAAAACGGCGTAGTCACCCCGCCGGGCCACCCTCTTGGCCCTACATAAAAATTTTTAAATTTTGGGTGGGTCCCACTGCCTAGTGCCCTTAAGAACACCCACTCTCTCTCTCCCATTTCACTTAAAACCCTTTTTCTTAACCCTCCTCCCCTCCAAACCTCAAGAACACACCCCCTCTACCTCTCAAATCCCTCAACCCCCATCCCATTTCCCCTTCTTCAAAGAAAAAACCCACCTTCTCTCTTCTCCATCTCCCATTTATTTTCTTTCTCACATTTTTTTCCCTCATTCTCTCTCATCACTCTCACATCCCATTCCATCCTCATTCCTAAACAAAAATCCATCCCATTCTTAAGTTACCTTCAAAACCGTCTCCCTCTTAAGCTTCACTTCTAAATCCTCACACTCCAAACCCCATTTCCACTCTCTCACTTCCTCATCCACAAACCACACCTTAGAATCTCTTCCAACCACTCATTCATTTCCAAACCCCATTAAATCCATTCCAAAAACACCATTTTCAACCCCATTCCCCTTTCTCCTAGAGTGATGACAATCCTTGCCACCATTGTCTCATTCTTCACCACTTCGGTGATCCTTTCCCTTATGGGGAAGAAAAGACCGGCTTCTGAGGAGGCAGGACTGAGCCAAGAACGGCGTGGTAAGAAGAAGGCCGATTCGAAGGGAAAGGCGAGCACAGAGGTCCGATCGAAGAGGCGGAATGATTCCCGAAGAGATGAAGCGCTCGTAAAAGATTTGAGAAATTTTTGCGTGCTCCAAGTCGCCTTCGAGGCCTCCGTGGAGGAACACCTCCTAGGTAATAACTCCCTACTCAACCGACTGATGAAGAATGATTGGGGTCCCATATTTTACATAAACACGCAGGCCGATGTGAGGCAGGCTAGGATGTTCTACACTCGGATTAGAAATCCTAAATTCGAGCCCCTTGGATTTAATCTTATAGTGGTGGTGAGGAAACCCACTTGGGAGTTGGGGATTTCGCCGAATTATTGGGAGTACCACTGAGGGAGGTACAGATTGATGAAACGAACCTCGAATCGAGAGTAGCCCGTGACGAATGTACTCGTTTCCTGTGTGGCCAAGCTGCCCCTTGGAATAGGGATGTTGGCCTGTACGCAACTCACATGATCTCCAAGTATCGGGTACTCCACTGCATTGCCACCCACAATATATACCCAAGGTTGAAGAACCGTACCAAGTGCTCCCGCTATATGGTGGAGTTCTTATATCAGGTGGGCCAATGAGCAAATGTGTGCTCCCTTAACACAGTGCTCTACCAAATTGTGAAGGCCACAAGGGCGGTACGAAAGGACACAGCTCTCCCTTTTGGCCATCTAGCCTGCTATAAGCTGACCAGTATGGGATAGGTGGATTAGACGGGAACCCCGTACTAATAGAAATCCTGGGGGACAAGCTGCTAAACTCTATGAGAGTGAGACCCAGGCAAAGACAGACTCATATTGACCAGTACGAGGATGCAGATGAAGAGGAAGAGGAAGACGAGGGAAGTGATGGGAATGAGGGTAAGAATGAAAATGAGGATGAGGGTGTAACGCCCCGAACTTTTCAATACTCGAGTATTGAAAGTTCTCGAGCGTTACCTGAAATTTTACTTATATGTACATGTGTACGATACCAATTCGACAATCTTAGCCTTACATCCTCACTCTGACACAAACCTAACCATTAGGAATTACCCTCATTCATAAATTAAGCCATCTAACCGTTGATTTCCAGGAAGGACCATCCATCGCATGATTTGACGAAGTACCTTCCCACGAAGGGTACGACGAATAACTCTCTATCCGTAGTGAATTAGATATACATTCATTCATAAGAATTTCCTAGAAATGTGCCCATAACCATGTGGACCCATTGGATTTCCCAAAACTCACAGATCAGCAATAATTATGGAAATGCCATTGACTGTGCCTCAATTCCAATTCACATAGTTCTCATTTTCTGTTTTATGTGAAATTTTATACCAGGCCTAATTATCATAAATTAACCGTACACATCAAGTTTCAGCCCTTAGATCATAGTAGATTTACTACTTGACCTCTCCCAACTGTACAGTTGATGCAGGTGACGTACAGAGTGAAGACTTAGAGAACTACTTCCCTATAAAAGATTACGTTGAAAGAATGTGAAGATAAATTATTTACTTAGTTTTATACTTCCGCTATGAACTCTGATGTTGTAATAAACCTCTCATTATGAGGCCTTGATTATTCCTTTTACTCTAATGATATATAATCAATACAGTTAATTTCCCTCTTGTGAATGTTACCTCCATGAATGTATCTGGATGCAATTAAATAAATGAAAAAAAATAGGGTGCGATTTCAGAGCATCCAGTTTATTCATTATTAACACCCGGTTTTCTCGGGCACGAGTACAAACTCTGGCCGTGAAAATTTCGGGCTGTTACAGAGGGTGAAGCCTAAGAGGCAGATGGGGGTGAGAAAATCAGGACAGTCCGTCGGGAGCCCCTTACCGTCCCAGGTCTACACATACGATTGGATGCGTTATAGGCCGAGGTCGCGGAGATTAAGGAGAGCCAAGCAAGGATTGAGACGAACCAAACGAAGCAGGAGAAGTGGAACAAAAAGATGTATCGGGCTATAAAGGCCCTGATCTGTTGCAGCAAGGGGGAAGAAGCACCCCCACTTTCACCTGACTCAGACGAGTAGCAGCACCACCAGACTGATGATTAGTAATTTACTTTAAGTTGTTTAGGTCTAATATCATGTACGGAAGAATACTTAGGATTTTGTTTCATTAGTTTGTATTTTCTTTTCGTTTAGCATATCTAGTAATGCTTGAAATCCATGTTGTAACATGTAACTAGCCATATCAATGGCATTTTGAAATCAATGTGAATGTATGGATTGCCTCGGAAGAATTCTTGTCATCCTGAAAATGCTTGTATGTATGTTGCCTATGTTCACGAATGGATTATATATGGATCTCACCTATGTACGCATAACCCGGGTATGAGAAATGTTCTATTACCCAACCTATTTTAGGACGTTCTTTCAGGAAATGCCTCCACGACCAGAGGGTCGATTTGTCCGCCTCCCTCACGGTGGCTTAGTCAATTGGGACCAGGTCCTTGACGAACAATAGGACCCCCAAGGGATGAACGGTTCCCAAAATACGAGTAGCATCACCAAAGAGGCGGGCCTAAATGCTCTGCCGCCGCAAGCTGCGACACCTATACCCCCTCCGCCACAGGTCATGGACCAGATGGGCCAAATGTTGCTTCTCATGCAACAACAACAATAAATGATGGCCGCAAGTATGCAACAGCAACAATAGATATGGCCACAAATATGCAACAACAACAACACATGATAGCCACTGTGATGGGGGCCTTGGCCCAGAATTTGGGCATATCACAACCGAAACTACCTGCCATGGCCGCGCCCATAACCAATGCAAACAACCTATACGAGCGGTTCCAGAGGCACAGGCCGCCTACCTTCGCCGGCACCCACCGCCCAGAGGAAGCGGAATACTGGCTCAATCGAGTCACTAAACTACTCCGGCCTCTTCACTGTTCTGAAGCGGAGAATGTCGAGCTCGTTTCATACCTCTTCGAGAAAGAGGCGGACCTATGGTGGGAGAGTGTCCTCCAGTCCATTCCTGAGGGCCACGTATGGATGCGGGAGGCGTTCGAGGCCCATTTCAACGAGAAGTATATCCCTCAATCGTACCAGCATGAGAGGAAAAATGAAATCCTTCGCCTTCAACAAGGGGGAATGGGCGTGGCGCAATATGAGAACCGGTTCACTGAACTATCGCGCTACGCTTCTGAGATGATCACCAACGAGGCGATTAAGATGAGGCGCTTCACGGTGGGACTGAGGAGCGGCATTTGCTCCAAACTGTGTTGCATGAATATCAGGACCTATGCCGAGCTTGTTGAGATGTCTATTCGGGCGGAGCAGGATGAAGAGCGAGTAGCACGGACTCGTTCACAGTTGGGCCCACGAAACCGGATGGAGGGACCGTCCTCTTCTTTTATCAGAAAACGGTCACGCCCAAATTCTCCGCTTAGGCTTGCGGCCGCACTGGCACCTCCTATACGACCTACCCAAACATGCAACTATTGTAGGAGGGCAGGTCATTTCGAGCCATACTATTTCACGAGGATGAGGGACCTCGGCTTCACCCCACCACAACGCAACAACAGGCCTCCACAGCAGGCATTGCAGATTCTGCCCCTACGGACGATGGGGCCTAGCCCACAGTTTCGCCGTCCTCCTGCACCTCAAGCTAGGCCACCACAATGGCCCTGCAATGGCTAAACCTTCCTCAGCAGGCACGAGTTCATGCCTTAGCGGCCAAGGGCCAAGATGCAGTCACCCCCACTCCTACGACCTTTGAGGTGACGGCCCATATTCAAGGTACTCCCATATTTTTTTTGGTAGACACTGGATCTACTGCTTCTCTTATATCGCATGCAGTCGTCAAGCGTCTAGGGCTATACTCTACTCCCTCCGTTGGAGTGAAGATCATTGCCGCCATTGGTACTTTCTCAGAAGCGACAAGGATATGTTGTGATTGCCACATTGATTTGGGATGCAAGGTGGCGCTTGTGGATTTGATAGTGACCAAGCTTTTCCGTTATGACATCATCCTAGGCATGGACTGGTTGACTGTGATGAAGGCGGAGATCGACTGTGACACTCTGACATTGAAAATACACGAAGAAGACGATACTTCCCTCACATTCCCAGTCCAGGTTAGCCACGATCGTAGGGTCTTGTGTTATGCTTCATTGGAGAAGAGTTGTGATGAACCCTCGCTCACATGCACACCCGTAGTTCAAGATTTTTTCGACATGTTTAAAGCTATACCGGGACTTCCGCCCCGACGTGAGATAGACTTCACGATCGATCTAACTCTGGGTGTCAAGCCCATCTCCTTGCCTACTTATCGCATGCCCCCATGTGAGATGGAAGAACTAAGGTCTCAAATTGACAAATTGCTTAAGACAGGCTTCATCTGACCCAGTGTATCTCCATGGGGAGCCCCAGTCTTATTTGTGAAGAAGAAGGACAGCACGTTGCGTTTATGCATAGATTACAGGAGATTTAACCAAGTGACGGTTCGAAACAAATATCCTTTGCCTAGAATTGACAACTTGTTTGACCAGCTGAGGGATGCCCAATATTTCTCCAAAATTGATCTACAATCGGGGTACCATCAGCTGTGAGTTGGGGATGAGGATATACAGAAAATGGCCTTCAGAACCCTGCTTTAGCCATTATGAGTTCCTAGTTATGTCGTTCGGGCTCACCAATGCTCCAACGGTATTCATGGACCTCATGAATAGAGTCTTCAGGCCGTTTCTATACAAATTCATCATCGTGTTCATCGACGACATATTAATTTATTCAAAGAGCCGTGAAGAGCATGAAGGGCATCTAAGGGCAATCTTGGAAACACTTAAGAAAAATCAATTGTTTGTGCAATTCAGAAAATGCGACTTCTAGAGGGAGGAAGTCAAATTCCTAGGACATGTAGTGTCCAAGGAAGGGATATTGGTGGATCTCGCCAAGGTAGCGGCCGTACAAGATTGGAAGCAACCAAAGTCGGTTATAGAAGTGAGAAGTTTTCTCGGTCTCACCGGTTATTATATAAGGTTCATTAGAGACTTTTCAAAAATAGCTCGGCTACTATCCCAGCTGACACGGAAGGACCTTAAATTTACTTGGGATGAGAAGGTGGAAGCGGCCTTCTAAGAGTTGAAGGATAAACTGATGTCGGCACCTGTGCTTGTGCTACCTGAGCAAGGGGTCAAGTACACCGTCTATACGGAGGCCTCTCACATGGGCTTGGGATGTGTGCTCATGCAAAAGGATATGGTAATTGCGTATGTATCTCGGCAGTTATGGAAACACCAAGAGAACTACCCCACCCATGACCTAGAGCTTGTGGCGGTAGTTTTCGCATTGAATATATGGTGGCACTATCTTTACGGTAAGGAGTTTGAGCTCTTTTCTGATCACAAGAGCCTCAAATACATCTTCACCCAGAAGGACCTGAACATGAGGCAACGTCGCTGGATGGAGACGTTGAAGGACTTCAAGTTCGACGTCTCGTATCACCCTAGCAAGGCGAATTTGGTGGCAGACGCCTTGAGTTGCAAGAAGACAATTGAATTTGTGGCCCCGCTGATGGTGAGAGAGTGGGACATGGTAGAATTTTTACGGGACTTCGACATGAAGCTAACCATGGAGGAGCCGTATGAGGTAGTAGCCCACCTTCAAGCCTAGCCAATGATTGACAGCAAAATCATTGAAGCCCAGGAAGGCGATGAGTTATTAAAGAAGATGAGAGAAAGGTCAAGTAATGATGTGAAGTCCTAGTGGAGAGTTGGAAAGGATGGGGGACTGCGGTACCGAGGCCGCCTTTATATTCCAAATCTTCAGGAACTACGGGAAGAAGCCCTAAATGCAGCTCATAACTCAAAGTTGGCGATGCATCATGGTAGTACAAAGATGTAATGGGATTTGAAGCGGAATTATTGGTGGGACAACATGAAGAAGGAAATAGCAGAGTATGTGTCCCGATGCCTCACTTGTCAATAAGTTAAAGCTGAGCACAGTCGGCCACCGGGCCTTTTGCAACCCATGCCCATAGCGGAATGGAAATGGGACTTCATATCAATGGATTTTATGTCCGGATTGCCCAAGACTAGGAAGGGGTATGACTCAATATGGGTGATTGTGGATCGGTTAACCAAGTCAGTCAATTTCCTGCCAATCAAGACTTTTAGCTCCGCCGATAACTTGGCTAAGTTGTATATCAAGGAAATAGTGCGGCTCCATGGCATTCCATTGGAGATTGTGTCAGAGTGGGATACTCGATTCACGTCGATCTTCTGGACTCGCATACAAGAAGCCATGGGAGTAAAGTTGAAGTTTAGCACCGCCTCCACCCGCAGACAGATGGGCAAACTAAGCGGGTGAACCAGATTTTGGAAGATATGTTACGGGCTTGTGTATTGGATTTTCAAGAGGGTTGGGACGACTGTCTCCCGTATGCCGAGTTTGCCTACAACAATAGCTTCCAAGCTAGCATCAGCATGGCGCCTTATGAGGCTTTGTATGGGCGTCCGTGCTAAGCCCCGCATTGCTGGAAAGAGATTGGCAAGAAGAGTTTGCTAGGACCAGATTTGGTGCGGATTATGACCGAGAAGATTGGAATTATCTGGCACCGCCTTTTAACGGCTCAAAGCAGGCAGAAAAGCTATGCTGACACAAGGTGGAGGGACTTGGAGTTTGAGGCAGGGGACCATGTATTTCTCAAGATCTCCCCAATGAAGGGCGTTTTGTGATTCGGCAAGAAGGGAAAGCTCACGCCCTGATTCATTGGGCCTTTCCATATTTTAAACCGTGTTGGTGCGTTTGCCTATCGCTTGGCCTTACCCATGCCTCTCTCCGGAGTGCATAACATCTTCCGTGTATCTATATTGAAGAAGTACATCCCCGATCCTTCACACATCATCAAGTGAGAGCATGTGGAACTCAAAGAAGATGCCGCATACATTCTCCGACCCACTAGAATATTTGACAGGAAGGAGCATGTCCTACGCAACAAGGTCATCCCATTGGTCAAGGTTCTATGGACCCATCACGATGAAGAAGAGGCCACTTGGGAGATAAGCAGAAGTCCATAAGCATTACCCAAGCCTGCTTCAGCAATAATAACAGGTACAAAATTTTGAGGACGAAATTTATTTATAAGGGGGTAGATTGTAACGTCCCGTCTAACCAGCACAGTATCCTGGGGCGTCCACGTAGGATTTACCGCAGGACCATTCACTTAAACCACTCGTGGTGGAGTACCACAAGTTAATTAACCTAAGATTAGCCCATTAGAATAGACCGGACAGGTCATGATAGGACCTGGTGTGGCTCGCCAAGCCTGATGGCCGTTTACACTTGGCAACAGTCTGTGTGGGCCGTCCGGTGACCGAGGAGGGTCAGAAAATTCTGAAAGTTTAGGAAATCATAGATCTCACTGGGCTTGTGGTCCATCGCGGATTGCGGACCCAGTGGACACCTAGAACTGGGATCTGGCACAAGCCAAATACACCCCACCAATGCCAAATTAGAATCTGGCACTTATGAATGAAACCAGGATAAAAGACGTCGGATTTCTTTCAAATTCACGGTGAGGGATTGATGTATTTTTTTATACCCGTCCACAAAATCTGGGACCCGATCGTGGCACGATGACCGTTGATCGCAAACTAGACCCGTATGATCAAACCCCATATCCGATCACTCCCAAATTTTGCATGGCCCTTCATCAGGCCATGGAGCACCTATCCTATAAGTTTCATGGCCGAAGGGCCACCAGAACCGCTCCAATCACCGAAATGGGCCCCATAGGGCCACTTAAAGATCAAAATCTTATGCTCAGACCCCATGTCCGTTCATCCGTTTGTTTCCAGATTTTATATGGCCCCTCACCAGGCCATAAGGCACTTACACGCCAAATTGGGTGGCCAAAGGGGTGTTAGGGCCACCCCAACACCGATAGGGAGTCCTAGAGGGCTACTTTGGGAATTTTAGGGAACTTAAGGTCAAAGGGCCCAAGTCTAGAGAATAAAGCCCTAAGGCCCTCTTTCTCATAACCCCCTCCACTCTTCCAACAATAAGCTTTCTCTCCCTCATAACTCCTTAAATCTCCAACAACCCATCTCTCTCCCTCGTAACTCCTCAAATCTCCAACAACCCATCTCTCTCCCTCATCACTCCTCAAATCTCCAACAACCCATCTCTCTAACCATTCCCCAAAGGAAACTCTTCGCCCTAACCTCAACCATCGTCCGTGGGTCATCTAGGTATGATCCCTCAATTCTCATTCTTGAAAATCTATGTATTAAGAAGAGATTGACTTGAAATTCTAACATGCAAAAGCTTGTTTTAGGGATTCCGACCGATCGATCCAAGGCCCTCTTTCCTAAGACGTTTTTCGAACCTCCAACGATCCATAGGTACGGACTATTATTCTTAGGTGGCCTAACACCAATTGTAGTATTAGCTTAATGATTTTGATTGCTTGGTTGGTAAATTTGAAAGTCTAGAGAACCCCTAGGAATTGTAGGTAGTTGAAATTGTATGGATATGCATGATGGTTCTTTCATGATGTTGTACTTGTTTCTCATATGATTTTGTGTATGGATGATAACATGCTCATGCCTCATTCATTTCTTCCATATATTGTTGCTTCATGGTATGTATGATTTCATTTCTCTTGTGCATATGATCTTTTAGGATAGAGGAGTGCGTAACTTCCTCACATACACACACGCAACACACATGCGTTGTTTCATGGTATGTATAGTCTTGCTTGCTATAAGAAGTTAATTGGTATATAAGATGCATGAGAACATGTGGTCGTTATGATAGTTAACAAATCTGTAGAGTTGGCATGCTAGAAATTCCCTCATGCCCTTGGGTTGGTCAAGAACATGATGAAAGACGGTAGTCCCATTGGTAGGACTACACTAGGGTTAGATCCATAGATTGGGTGGGAGTGTTCGGGTGGCTGTAGTTCGACTACATGGGTCCCTTATGTCCGAGGCCACTCGTCTCGCTCTCGCCAGACTCGTGCGGTCTAGCCTACTATCTGACCAACCTTGTTTGTTAACCCTATTTGCTCACCTATGTATGGAACCTGGTACACCTTATAACCATTGTAGCCCACTGATACCTAGATTGCAATTGATCCATAGTCTCGTGAACCGGGCATGGTGGAATGAGCACTGTGTCCAAGCTGTTAGCCTACGCTGGGGTACCACGCCTCCCCGTAGTGACCGCGAATGATCCCTTTCTCTCGATACTCCTCATGTGCTTGAAGTCGGGGATGAGGAACCCGATGGGATCATGGACTGCGGGGACTCGGCCTTATGCGTTGATGGGGTCTTGGCCTCACAACCAACTTAGGGCAATGATACGTGGGGTGTATCAGATTCCCCAACCTGCTGGATGAATGGACTTAACTAATAACTTGGCTAACACAATCGCATTGCATCGCATTACTTAGGGTAGCGACTCGGCAGTCGAGGTCACTCTGAGGGAGTGTTGTCATATGCTATCGTTAGATGGAGTTACTCGAGGGAGCGTTGTGGCAAGGGCATGCATCATATCATCGCATTGCATGCATTTTAATAAGAGTTGCTAGGTGTTGATCATTGACTGTTTTTCATTAAGTTCATGCTATAATTGATGTCTGTTATAACTTGAGATTAATAGTTCACACTGAGTTGATCACTCACTCCCACTCTGGGACGGTGTTTTAAAACACCAACCAGACTCTTTAATAGATGCAGATAGCGACGAGTTCGAGGAGCCCGATGGTGTGAGCCTTGGCGATGAGGAGGACGAGTTCTCCTATTCCCAGTTGATGATCGGGACCCCATCGGATCAGTAGATGAGCCGTTGGATCGCTGAGCCGTGGGCTCGGTTCTATTTTTTTGGACATTATTCTTTTGCAATTTTTGTTGGGTGGTGCCATGTGCCCCTCTATTCTTTTGAAAATGTATATATATATATATATATATATGTATTCACTTTTGGTCTCTTTCATTTCAGTAGACTTGTGTGATTGTGTTTCATACTCCAGAATATTCCAAATTAAGCATTTAAGCTTGATTAATCGTAAAACCATAAAATGTATGATAAGTGACACTCTGGACGTCCATAGCGCTTTGAGGGTCACTGTGGCGGGAGTCGAGTCTATGCACGGCCCCCGATTCTTAGGGTGTTACACGTAGGGGGTACACAAACTGGGCTAGCCCGGTTAGCTCGCTCCACCCGGCCCGAAAAAGCCCGACTCGGCCCGACCCAGAACTGAGTTCGGGTCAGGACAGGCCAATTTTCTAGGCCCGAAAGTGAGTTCAGGCCGAGTTCGGATACCTCCCAGTTCAGCCCGACTCGGTCCGAAATCCGACTCGCCCCGGCCCGACCCGACCCGACCCGACCCGTATTTAATTTGTATAAAATGTTTTATTTTATGCTTTGTCAAATGTATACAAATGTATGTAAATGTCCTGACTAGTTAGATTTTTTGTGGAGTATATAGTTCAACTATCTAAACTGTTGATTGAGGGCCTTGTAATGGGACGTAGATTACCTGCCAAAGCCCTTCCCATGAACTTGCTGTAAGGTTCGAAACTGGTCCGAACTCAGGTTCGAAACTGGCCCAAACTCGAAGGTTCGAAACTGGCCCGAACTCGCGCCGGGCCCGGTTCGGGCTGGAGATGTTGGCCCGGTGACCAGGCCCGATCGGGTTCGGGCCTTGTGTGGCTGTTAAATGGGCCTAGACAGGCTGAGGCCAATTCGACTCGGCTCGACCCATGTACACCCCTAGTTACACGAACCAACCCCGAACACATTGGGGCCTGATTGAGCTCGACACACGGCTCGAACTCAGCAGCGCGATGCGACAACAGCGGTGGCAGCCGCTCTTCTCTCTCTCTCTTCCACATTCCTTTTCTTTCTTTCTTCTTCTATTTTCTTTCTCTTTTCCTCATGACCAGACAACATCTGGATTGACCAGACCCATCACTGGCTCAGATCGAACTCAGTTTGAACGGTAGGGAAGATGAACGCCATTAATGGCGGATCTCTAATGAAGGCTTCTTCCTTCATTCCGGCAACATGAAATGGTTTCTAGGGGTGTAATGGAGCTTGGGAAATCAATGAATCGAAGCTTCAATGGAGTTTGGACGGTGGGTTCGGACGTTGGGAGAAACGGCTGGTTTTTCTTGGATAGTTGCAAGCATGGAGGGCGAGCTCCTGTTGCTCGATCCACCCCACTTTATTTACTAACCCTAACATCCCAACAACGTCAGATCATCAATGGGCGTCCTAGATTTGGTAGAAACTGCCTCCGGAAACAATGGGTGGGAGCCAAAACCGGCCCTGGTTTTGCTTGAAAAAGCCCTAATCGAATGGACGACCGAGATCTCGTTCGTTTGGATGGCTGGGATTGAAGTTTTCCCCCTCACGCGGATCACCAGATTGACAACAATAGGCGATAGTTTCCATTTTTGGAACGTGGTGTGTTTGTATAGCCTGTTTGCATCAAGTATTGTGTTCACACAAGGGTACTCTAACACGTGAGATAAGTTGGGTTTTTGTGGGGCCCAAGCCCTGAACACGATGGGCGGATCAGATCGCCTATAGGGTTGGTGTAGGTGGGCCACTAATCAAGAGAACGGACGTCTATCCGTCCGCTATCAAAACAAGGAGAGAGAGAGAGAGAGAGAGAGAGAGAGAGAGAGAGATGTCTCTCTTTATAAAGAATTACGGGTCAGCGGCCACTGACCGCGCTGGCACACCCGGTGCATCGCAGGTACGGGTGCACTCGCACCTCAAGTGGGGTCCATCTTAATGTTTGTGAGAAATCCACACCGTCCGTCCTTCTGGGAAGCCCTTACATAGGATCTTGGTCGTTAATTGGACTGATCTAAGTTCTAGGTGGGGCCCACGACTCGGATTGGATTGTATTAGAGGATTGTTGACAACCTAATGGTTGGATTAGTTCCCTTTCGACCATCAATGGTCAAAATGTCCTAAGGGATCATCTGTATGTGTCTAAGCATACCATCATATGTTATAATTTAAATAATATATATAAATTTTAATTTTTGACTTTAAACTCTTATTATTATTATTACATGTAAGTTTGTACGTATATACATCTACAGATATATAACATAATCATGGTGTGGGCCTCATGGAGGTATTTCAACAAATCTAGTCCGTCCAATCATTTAGTAGTGTTAGTTAGGGTAGGGGATTTGAAGTGTGGTCAATCACTAAGTGGCCACACCACTGAATTCCAACTTAAACTGTGAGTGTCCCTTGCTCCAACAGCTAATTCCTTTCTAATTCAAATTCTTATTAGTCTTAAGGTCTCCTATGGCTACCTGATTGAACTCATTAGCCTAATTCATCAGTACTTTGCCTACAATGAAATTTAATGGTGGACTGGTCTGACGGAGCTATGTAGACTTGATGTGCGGTGGATCTTGTGGTTTTGATCCCTAATTTATTCTATTATAAACTATCTGTTATTATCATTATTCCTTTTAATTTATTATTATTTTCATTATTATTCCCCTTACGTGTGCACGCATTTCCAATCACGTCGCGGGTCCCACTCCATAGGTTATTAGGACTACTTGCCTTAAAATTTTACATTATTATTATTATTATTATTATTATTATTATTACTATTATTATTATTTTCTAAGTTTTTTATCGTGGTCTACATCTCGATCCACGCCATTCATTTACTCAATTAGTTGCCTGTAGGGCTTAATTAGATTATTTTAAATTTGTAAGTGAGCCATACCTTTTAAGTACACAGGTTATTTTACGATCTACGAAGATCTGACAGTTGGATCATTGCAAAATATGATCAGTGATGATCCATCTTTGGGAATCGACAGATAGATAGTTTGATGAATGGATTGGGATTGTTTTTAGCGGTTAGATTTAAACTAGGATGAACGTAAGTGTTTACTTAGGCTTGGCTTGTATTTATGTTAAGTTTGGTTATACGGTAACACCTGAGTATTAAAAAGTACGGGGTGTTACATAAACTGTTGGAGCGACAAAGAACTAGTAAAAGCTCTTACTCAGCCACACTGAGGCCGTTCGCGCGCAATCTACCTTATAAGCTTGCTCTAACCCCTTGCCAACCGTGAAATGCCAAGTGTGTCATTACTTTGTTTAGATAAAAGTTCAAACTGTTCAATTAGAAAAAGCTTCAAAAGTCAAAGAATATGGTTGAAATCAAGGACATCTAACAATCTATTTTGATTATAAAAAAAATGGTGTCTGGTTTCTCATTTTCCTTCTCATATCTCGAATCAGTACTCCGCTCCGCAGATTTAAAGAACATCCACAACGTCCACACACACATCTTTACTTTTTGTTACTTCTTTTATTTTTCTTTACTTTACCTACTTGGGATCCTAATACCCTGCACAGTATAACGTAATGTAGTGATACTGAAGTTTATTCAATTTTTTTTTTTAAAAGTAAAATCATGTAAAGTAGAGTCTGCATAGCCTGTGGATAAAAAAATGCTGCTTAACCCCTTCATTTTTCATAACTGAGGCCTTATTCGGAATCCATGGTCGCATACTAACTACATGAGTCACTTGAGTTGGCTAGGGACAACTCCAAATCAAATGCACTTTTACCTCTGAGTCAACCCCACATTCAAACTAAATCGAACTAGAGCAACAGAGAGAAGGCCGAGGAAGTGAGGACATCAATCCATGCTCGTACACAGGGGCATTCATACTTCTCCTCACTCCTCCCCTTCCATCCGCACATCCACATGTGTGGGAACCACCAAGTGGATGACTCCCATCATGCACCCTAGCCCTATTGTAGGGGTGTGTGCAGGAGGTATTCTCCACCTCTCATATAAGATAAATTTGGAGGAGACTTCTTAATTAGAATATCAGAAGTGAGTGTTAGTCTCTGTTTTTCCACTGCATGGATCAAAAGTATGCATATATATAGTTTATGTTTATAGTTTTAGATTTAATTACATATAGATGAAGTCCACTAATCTAATTAAAATTTTAAGTTTTGAAAAGTTACTCTTCTATTATCTTTTTTAAAATCTTAAAGTTAGTTCTAAACTAATTAAGTAGGGATTGAACTTTGCAGCTAGTATAATGTCCTAGATTTTTGCTATTTTGAATTTTCAAAAATCCTTGAAAATTTTCAATATAACTAGCCTACGTTGTCACTTACTGACCCTTAATGCTTGAGGTGAGCCTATACGTGTGTGATACCAGTAAAGAACCACACGAATTTGATTAATCAACCATAGGAAGCCAAAGAATTTGCTTGATCACTTAAACATCAAGTTTAGCCTCCTAATTTGTTCACATAGGGCCCAAATCTAGACGACCTATCAGTGACTAATCAAGACAACTACAACTAAATAAAGATTTACCCAAAGCCGGGACAATTAGGGGTCGGATCTTAACTAACAAACTGAAGTGACTCAATTATCCTTTTTGCCTAAGAACCAACAATTTAGAGTGATTATGACCGAATCATCATTTTTGCTAATCACAAATAAGATATACTATGAACTTATCTAATCTGAACCCTAATAATTGCGCACAAGAAATCTCCTTACCCAATTTATTTCATAAATGTCTTAATTATCCGAACAAGCTCTAAACCACTCATTAGTGGGCACTAAACCCGAGACTAGAGAAATATATTCGTCTTAGTGGGCTTGACGTCCATCATGGGACATCAAGCTGAGATAGGCTATTGCACGAGATGTATGAATATTTTCTGAATTAATAAAGAACTTAAGGTAGTTGTGTATATCCTGACTTTTACAAAGTTATGGCTTTCCAACCATTAGATAGTGACCAAATTTAGGGCACTAACCTAAGTTAATACCTTACATATATCCGTATAACCGCAGCCTCGATCGACCATCGGTGACCATCAAACTGACTTCTGATCATACCCATCGATCGACGCATTCAAATGGCAGGCCGATCGTATCCATATGTAGATCATCATTAAGGCCAACTATCATACAGTATATATCAACCCCTACACCCCATTGTGGGCTCCAAATGTTAGAAACACCCTCCCATAGGGCTAATATAATGAAAACCTAGCCCTTAGGGCCATTTACACCACTTCTAGCACTATATAAGCCCCTCATTTGGGCACCCCCTCTCCCCATACAAATTTCATGCCTTAGCCTTGGAGGAGAGAAGAGAAAGAGGAGAAATGAGGAGAGAGAGAGAGAGAGAGAGAGAGAGAGAGAGCTTGGAAGTGTGATGGTTTGTGCACCTTCACCCTCTCATCCCCCTCTATAGCTACCTTGCCGCTCGGGATCCTTTGTGGAGTTCTTTTGGCGGTGATTAGAGGTAAGAAATAGATTATACTCTCTAATATAATCTTTTGAGTTAGATTTTTTAGTCTTTATAATGGTTTGTATGATTATTTAAGCTTTGGTGGATTTTCTCTATAACCATAATCCTACAAGCACTTTGAGTTGGTGAATCATTACAAATGTGCGGACCATTATCTCTATGTTATCTTTTATCGACCCTTGAGGGTCTCAGTCAATGATTAGTTGTTTGTATATATATTCATTCATGCTAATATGTTCGCATTTCGATTTAGTTATAATCTATGTTATTGGTTGGATATGGATGCTCACATGTTTGATAAAATGTCCAAGTCATTGAATGTGTTGTCTTGTTATGCTCATATGTTTGATCGAATGCTCAATTGAATGTGTTACTTTGTTGATGCCCACATGTTTGATAAAATGCCTTAGTAGATTTGTTGCTTTATTGATGCTTATATGTTTGATAAAATGCTTAAGTAGTGTATTGCTTCTATTGATGCTCACATGTTTGATGAAATGCCTAAGTGGTTGTGTCATTGAATCTATGCTATGACGACATGACGAATTGCTAAGTCCGCAGTGTTGTTTAGGATTGCTTATGATGTTAGGTTAGTTAGCTAACCGCCTGAACAAAATGGGTGGCCCGAGTTAGGGTGGTCACCCTAAGCTTGTTCGATCGACCCGGGTTAAACATAGATGACCGATAGTAGCTGGACTACACAGGATGCTTGTACTTAATGCCGGTTGCGCCGATGTTATCGCGGGTCAATCAAATTAGTTCATTGGCTAACTAATCATGTATGTTCACAACGTATGACACGACCAAATTAAATTTAAGATACCCCGTTCTCAATGAATGAGTCTACTTATAATCATTAGTACATTACGATCTCACTAAGACTCGTGAGCCGAGTATGCTGGTATGTGACACTGTATCTGAGTTGTCGGCCTATGCTGAAGTGACGACCCTCTCTGTAGTAACCAGTGAGCACTGACGGGGATGATAAATCATTGTTTAAACAGCTCCTGTCAAATTACCCGACTAATGGTTCTATGCCAGAGTACCATTCAAATAACCCCGGCGTGAATAGAATTGGGTGATGAGCCATTTTCCCTTGTAGTGATTTTATTTTATGTAATAAGCCCATACCTTAGAACTGAGTGATCATACTCGGTGTTTAGATGACGACCCATTCCAGATTGATCCACATACCTTTGGGTATCATGTTGTACCTTTGAAATTATTAATTTGTAAGATAAACGGGTGATACCTAAATTTGGATCAATGGACATTGGTGAGGAGCCACTACGTGCCGCAATGAGTCACATGATCCGGATAAAGACTCGTGATATAACATCGATATCCTAGCTTTGCCAAACTGCCGTATGAATTGAAAATTAATAATCACATAACTAATCATGCACATTAATCGTATTACACTAGAATAGGATATTTCGATTTGGCGTTGAAGTAGCTTGATGAGGGCGTGTTGGCATTTACGAAATAGGCGTTGAAGTCGCTTGCGAAGGAGTGTTAGATTGTAAGGTGCATGTATAATTTCATAATCTTATTCGTGCATTTAACAAGGGTATTTAGGAAATGCTTGATTTCTTGTTTATCATTAACTACACTGATTGAGTCGATAACATGTGTAACTTAGAACTAATGAACAACTGAGTTAGCTACTCACTCCTACCTGGGATAGTATTTTGAAACACCAACCAGGCATCGTTGTCGTTACATATGCTATCGAGGCATCTGGCGGGTAAACTTGGCTCGGCTTGCACTTTCGCCATGCTGTCGTGGGATTATCGGGCGAAGTTTGAAAACTCTGCTTTTATTTTAGTTTTGTGCATGTATATGTTAAAGCTCTCGATCAGGCATGCTTTATGTGTAAATTTTGTTGTATAATCATCATGGCTTGTATAATTCTCATTTTGGGCAATCACTACTATTGGAATTGTATTTTTAACTATTGGTCCTATATTTATGAATTTTTGTTATCATCGCTTTGGTTCCGCTAAGTTGAATCGCACTACTCTGATTATTCGTATGTTGAATAAATGTGAATCTGAATGAGGACACATGTGCATTTTATTAAGATAACATCAAGGAACTCAGAATTGGAGTCTATGTACTCAGGTGCTGATTTTCGAGGCGTTACTACTATTAACAACCATTTTGATTATAATTGGAATAGAACATTCAAGAATAACCATAACCACTTGGAAATGAAGTAGATGATACATCACCCGAGCTACTCGTTAGGCAGATCCCAGTATATAAATCCCTTGTCACATATAACATGGCTACTTAGTCCTCTCAATGGATCATACACCTTAATGGAATTATATTTAGTTTTTGGTTATGAACCCGAGCAAGGATGAATCATCCATTGGAGGTATTGTACATGCTAGTTGCATTTCATTTTCTAGTTCAAATAAAATTACAAAACTTTTAGAGAAAAGTGTGACAAATAAAGAGCTTTTATAAAAGTAAAAATGGAATACATTTTAATTTAGGGGTTGTTTGAATTTTCAAATCCCCCCTAAATACCATTAAGTAGATAACATTATTTACCTTTGTAAATCCAGTAGCATTCCCAATGTGACATTGACAGGCAAACTTTTTTAACACTAAACCAAGGCAGGGCCATGGGACGTAAAATTGGTGGGGGCCATCGTGATGTATGTGACTTATCTGCTGTCCATCTCTTCGACAAACCCGTTTTAAGGCATAATATGAAAAACAAAGCAAATCTAAAGCTCAAGTGGACCAAATCACATCAAAAAATGGGATTTGAATGCCATTCATTGAAAACTTTTTGAAGGCCCCAAAATTTTTGGATGAAGCTGATATTTGTGTTTTTCTTTTATACATGTCTTTGTGTCATTATGAACAAGTGAGATGACAAACAAACATCAATGTGTGTTCTAAGAAGGAAATAGTTTTCAACCGTAGTTAAGAAGGAAATAGTTTTCAACTGTAGTTACCTCCAAGACTATTGTTTTGTGTTGTGTGATCCACTTAAAATTCAAACCTACCTCATTTTTTAACTAATGCCCTAAAATGTTATGGTAAAATGGATGGATTATGTGGATAAGTCACATATACCATGGTGGGGCCTACAAATTTAAGTTAGTCTTCCCTGATCGATTTTCAAGGAGAAAACACTTTCTCCTATAACAAACATTTATAAAAAAAATAATAATAACGATTTATCTCTATTTAAGTCATTGACCAATGCTCAATAGTCATAAATAAAATTTGCATTATTTAATAATACGTCGATTAGAAAGTTGTATCTCTAAAAGCTGCAAAAATAGCCCAACATATATTTATTAACAAGTTCAAAAAATTTGACAATAATGATCCAAACCATTGATTAGTACAACTCATCTTGCTCTAAAATAGATATTGCTCTAGAAATCATCAACAATGGAAGATCCAAGCTACTAATCTTGGGACTCTTTTAAGTGGTCCATGAACCTTGTTGTATCTATTTGGAACTGTCCAATTTATAGGATATAAATTAAAAAGTTTAGAATTGTTTTGTCAAGGTGATTTTCAGGCACTATATCAATCTGAATTATGGACCATGGGCTCGATGGAAAAACTGATAAGAGGTTTCGTTGAATAGATCTTAATGTATTGTAATGCGTTGAGTCAGGACTTTTGGTTTTTTTTTTTTTTTTAGGTTAGCTTGTTACTACACACCCCACTGTTAGTACACACTTTAGGGCGTGTTTGGCCAGACCAATCCCATGGGATTAGGAGGGATAGAATGGATTTTAAGGTAATGATGGTGGTGTCAGTGTTTGTCCCTTGATCCCATGGGTTTCGGATAGCCCATGAGATATACAATAGCCTGTTTGGACTATCCCAAATGGATGGGTTTGCATCTACACTGCTTCTTGTGGTGTGCCCCACTCACTGTTTTATATTTGCCTTAAAACAGGTTTATGGCTAAATGTAGGCCGGTGAAAATGATGGACGGAGTGGATATTTCATTGATATCTTGGTGGGCCCCACATGAGGTGAAAATTCACATCCTGGGATTGGCAGAATCCATGTTAGCTAAGGGCGGTGTTTACAAGGGCGAGGTACATCCCGCCATCCCAAATGGGGGATGGGATGAGATGACACAGGATAACCCTCCTAATCCCATCTAATACCATATCCAGCTCTCGGCCAAACACGCCCTTAGTGTTAGCCACCCCCACTAAGTTTGGACTTTTGTCTTTAAATCTGGGTCATCTTCCAATAAGTCAAATAATTTATAAGACCACCTTTTTTGGTGGAAGTTAACAAAATAGAACATTTTAATTTAATTATTTCAATCCTTTGGTAATTTAGCTTCTTTATTATTATTATTATTATTATTATTATTATTATTATTATTATTATTATTATTATTTGCTTTGGGAAGCCATTTGCATATGGAGTAACTCACAATGTAAATTCTGTACGGCCGGCCCACCATAATTTATGTATTTTATCCGCTTCATCCATCCATTTTACCATATAATTTTAGGACTTGAGACCAACAGTGAATCATATCCAAAGCTTAAGTGGAACACACCATAGGAAATAGTGCGAATTGAACATCCACAATTGAAAATTTATAGGGAGCTATGGAAGGTTTGGATTAAGTTGATATTTGTGCTTTACCTTCATCCATGTCTTTGTGATCTTATGAATAAGTTGAATGACAAATAAACATCACATTGGTCTAGGAAGGTTCCAATAGTCCAAATCATTATTTTCTTGTGGTATGGTCCACTTGAGGTTTGGTTATGATTCAATTTTGGTCTTAACCCCTAAAATGAGCTGGAAAAACAGATGTGCCGAATCAATAAATTGCACACATTCGTGGTGGGCCCAACAAAGTTTCCAAAAATGAAGCAGATGCGATTATCAGGTGGACCATACCATGAGAAATAGTAGTGATTGACCATTAATGAACCACAAAAGTTTTGGATCAAGTTGATATTTGCTTTTTTTCCCTTCATCCAGGCTCATGTGACCTTATCAAAAAATTGGATGGTAAATAAACACTATCAAAAAATTAAGGTGCTCTCGAATTAATGGTAGGATGGTCAATCACCGCCTTTTCTTATGGTATGGTCCTCCTAATAATGGGATTTGCTTTATTTTTGGGATAAGAGCGCATAAGATGAGACACTGGCTCACCTAAGACTGTTTGGCCTTTACCATGGGGTTTTTTTGGGCCCAACTTAGATGTATGTATTATGTATCCTTTTCTTATGGTATGGTCAACCTAATAATGGGATCTGCTTTATTTTTGGGATAAGAGCGCATTAGATGAGACACTGGCTCACCTAAGACTGTTTGGCCTTTTTCAGTTCATTTTAGAGCATTATTCCAAAAAATGAATTACATGCAATTATTAGGTAGATCATATATATCATAGAAACAATGGTGATTGACCATTAATGGGCCACAAAAGTTTTGGACGAAGGTGATATCTGTTTTTTCCCTTCATCCAAGCTCATGTGACCTTATCAGCAGATTGGATATATGATAAATAAACACAATGGAAACATTAAGGTGCTCTTTAAAATTTTTTTAATAATAGGATGACCAATCACCAATGTTTCTTATGCTATGGTCCACCTAATAATTGGATCCGCTTTATTTTTTGGGATAATGCCTTAAAATGATCTAGAAAAACGGATGCACGGCATGTATAGATAATACATACATTAAGGTGCCCTCGTAAGGGACAGACCGTCTTAGGTGAGGCCCGGGTCTCATCTAATCCGTTCTCATGCCGTAAAGACGCAGATTGCCTAGCCAGTAGCTACTGGATGATGATGCTACGTGGGACCCATAATGATATATGTGCTTTATCCACTCCGTTCATTTATATTTTCAGATCATTTAATAATATGATCCTAAAAATAAGATCGATTCGAAACTCATGAGGACCACATTACAGGAAACAGTGGTGATTAAATTCCCATCATTAAAAACTTTTTATAGGCTACAAAAGTTTTGGATAAAGCTGATATCTGTGTTTTCTCTTCATAAATGTCTGTTTGACCTAATCAACAGGTTGGATGGTACGTAAACGTTACCGTGGCCTTGGGAAGCTTTAAATCGTTGGCCTTCAATCACTAGTGTTTTCTTGTAGTGTGGCCTACTTGAGATTTGGATCTGACTCATTTTTGGGATCATGCCATAAAATGACCTGAAACAATAGCTGGACAGTGTGGATAAAAACTGTACATCATGGTGGGGCCCACAGAGCACTATTCAGTAGCCACCTTGCTACTGGCAGCGTCGGCAGGCAATCCCCGTCCCAAATCGAATTGCGTAGTTTCTCAGTACGCTCTTATCATACTGAGTAAACACGGTTGGTCCCACCTGAATGTATGTGGTATATCAACACTGTCCATCCGTTTCTCCATCTAGCTTAAGGGATTGAGCCAAAAATTTAAGCATATCCAAAGATCAAGTGGATCATACCACAAGAAACAGTGAGATAGTAATTTTTACCGTTGAAACCTTTTGTCATCCAAACTGTTCTGTTTATTTGTCATCCAAACTGTTCATAAGATCATACAACAGTGATGTTTATTTGTCATCCAAATTGTTCATAAGATCATACAGATACGGATGAAAGGAAAACTCAAATATAAACTTGATCCAAAACTTCTGTGTTCCCCGAGAATTTTTCAACGGTAAACGTTCAATCCAACTTCTTCCTATGGTGTGGTCCATTTAAACATTGTAAACACTTCATTTTTGGGCTCAAGCAATAAAATTATCTGATAAAAAGGATGGACGGAGCGGATAAAAAACATAAATCGTGGTAGACGTCACAGAGTTTACTCGGTACGCTAAGCGCAGTGAGTTACTACGCAATCCGCTTCCTCCGCGTACACCCTCTACAAGGATACGTATAAAATAAACGGTCTGATTTGTCTAAGAAAACCCAAATCCAACGGCTGGAGTCACAACGTCATACGTGGGATGTACTGGAGCAAACGTCAACTGAAAAACCGACCACGAATGCTGTGCAGGTAAACCACACGTGCATTCTAGGTACATGTGCAAGGGCGCACGTTAGTACAAGGCAAAGGTAAGTAGAGCTCGTTTTGCGTCTTTCGCGACTTATTGTCCAGCGTGTGTCGCCATCTATTGCGCCCCACGTGCTGAGTGGTATCATGATCGGAGCCTTCCTTTTCGTTATATGTACTCTATATTACCAGAGTGGAATGTTATACTGAACGAATGAATTTAATCCTAAACACATTTAAACGAATTTAGAACAATAAGAAGAATATTTTCAATGGATGAATTTTAACATAAAAAATCAAGTTTATATCATCAATGAAGTATTATTATTTTAACATAGTATATATGAACGGTTCAGATCATTTTAATATCTCAGCATATGGCCCCACATGGGTGGCGACAAAATCTTGATTGTATATCGCGACGGAGGAAAAACGAACTCAGGCAAGTAGGATGAAGGAGATGGAGAAACTTATGAAATGGGCGGACATTTCTATGAAAGAAAATACCTCATAAACACACTTCAACGGTGCCAGCTACCAAACCCAACCATCTCTCTCTCTCTCTCTCTCTCTCTCTCTCTCTCTCTCTCTCTCTCTCGACTTCCACATCTCTCGATCTCGATCTCTGGTTCTGGCATTTCTGCTCATCTTCTATGGAAACTGCTGCGATTCTCCGCTCGTTTCACTGTAAGTCTCTCTCCCGCCCTTCTCTCTCTCAGCTAGCAAACGCTAGGTTGAAGTTCTTGCGTTTTTTAGCATGCGATTTGAGCTTAATTGCTTATAATTCGGCGACGATTCGGTCTGGAACGCTTCTTTGATAGATTTTGTTGTTCTACGTTCGAGATGGTCGGGAATGCTGCAATGCTATTGAAATCGGCTCACGAAGAACCTCCCTACGCACACTTGGTGGAGGGGAAGGTAATCTGGACCGTTGATCTCATGGGCCGCACTGTGGATGGGCTGAAGTTTGAAAACCACGCCAATGGGATGATTTTTTCCGTGTAATTTCTGTTCTTAGTGATGGTAAGAGGTGTGAAATGGTAGAGGGTTTGTTGGGGGGAGGGGGGGACGGGCAGTGGTGGTGGCTTGGATGGTACTGTTCCATGGTGCGGCCTACTAGATGGATGGTCCTGATCACCTTCTTCCCTGCTGCTGATATTGGTGGTCCAGGAGGTCGTTTTATGGGGTTTTGCATACAACTGAGGACATTGTATCACTACCCTTGTGATATTACGGTTTTTTCTTTTTCTTTCTTTCTAATTTCAGGTGTAGGATTTGATGCAATTGATGTGTATTTTAGTTTCTATTTTTATTACTGTAGATCTGGAATTATAGTTTTTCATATGGCCAGTCTTTATGTTGGTTGTATCCTTATATGTTGTATCAAGTTCTCACATTGCTTGCCATTGGATTAGGAAGAAGAGAGGAAATATACAGTGCTTGGCCCAAATTGTCAACGTTTCCAATTGTCCCTTTCAGATTCATCGTCCATACCATTCATCTGTTGGGTTCCACCATGAACTGGTGATGGACAAAATATCTCACTGAGCAATCTCATCATGCAAGAATTGACCTGCAAATGAATGTTTGCCAAAAAAAAAAAAAAAAGGTAAAAATAAATAAATAATGTTAGTTCTAGTTCACATGAAAATGAAATGGGAAGAAGTCCTCCGATTGGATGACTGGGATTGTCCACTGAGGAGATCTTTTGTCTACACCCATCCATGATTTGGTCAGCAGCAGATGAACAGCCTGCATCACTGAAAGGTGGGCCCCTCCTGTACCAATACTGGCGCTGATCAAAGGACCGATAATTTGAGCAATATTTTTTTTATTTTTTAGATATACCTCCTTTTGCAAACTTCCCCCCCTTTTTAAGTAACACTAGTTTGAATATCTGTGAATTGTGGTGGAAATGTCAGAAGACTCATTGAAAGCAGCTCCTCTCTACATTAGATCCTTTTCCTAACAATCCTGACATGTGGGACAGAGTGCACACCCTTTAATTAACATAATGTTTGGCAAAAGAGAAGGGAGGTAGTCACGTAATCCTGTTAACTGGTGTGAGCTTCTGCTTCTTAAGGAAGCCTTACCTACTTGGTTGTTATCTATTTTAGCATAAACCACTGTGCCTTGGGTTACTTGCAAAAGATAGTGGCTATCTGGACTCAAGGTGTAAAGATTCGGCACTATCTTGGGAACTGCCCTGAGTTAATATGAATTGGGCAACAAGACGTCGTTGGTGCTTTAGTGCCTTGTATTTTACTCTTATTTTGAAAAATGAAAAACAAGATAAGATTTTCAGTCGATAAGTCCAGTTATCATTGTCAGGGGCTGTGAATTTTCATTTGGTTTCAATTCACTTTCTTATCAACCTTTTGGGGATTAAGTCAACTGAGTCAAAATGATTTTGTTGGGAGGTTAGATGCTTCAAATTGTTTTAGGTAGATGAATTTTCAATTGGTTTCAATTCATTTTCTTATCAACCTTTTGGTGTCTGTACTCTGTAGCCATTCATTTCTTTGCATATTACATATTTCTTAAATACAAATCTCATCCTTCTCAAAGTTGTCCAAAAAATGAAGCTCTCGTGGTGAACATAGATGACTCTGCAGATAGTTTCTACTGTATATTCTTTAATTAATGAAACGCATTTTCTTATCAACCTTTTGGTGTCTGTACTCTGTAGCCATTCATTTCTTTGCATATTACATATTTTTTAAATACAAATCTCATCCTTCTCAAAGTTACCCATAAAATGAAGCTCTCGTGGTGAACAGAGATGACTCTGCAGATAGTTTCTACTGTATATCCTTTAATTAATGAAATGCATTTTCTTATCAACCTTTTGGTCTCTGTACTGTGTAGCCATTCATTTCTTTGCATATTACATATTTCTTAAGTACAAATCTCATCCTTCTCAACGTTGCCCGTCAAATGAAGCTCTCGTGGTGAACACAAATGACTCTGCAGATAGTTCTACTGTATATCCTTTAATTAATGAAATGTTATAGCTAATTATGAAGCAATTTTTTCTTCTTTTTATTTTTTTAGTGTAGTGCAACTTGATCTTTGGTAATATGAAAAAGCATCTGCAGTTGACCCCTCATATGTTACCACCGAATGGCAGGTACTGTAGGAACAATTCCACGAGTTCAGTCCTTCCTTGAGAAGGCTGGTCTTCCTATATATAATGCTACCTCGAACAAGCCATTATTTATGCCAGGGCTCAGAGTAAGGAGAAGGTTTATTTCCTCTCCAGTGGATAGAAAAGAATCATTCATACCTAATGCAAAGGCCTCCGAAACTACATTACCTGCAACACCTGATGGTGAGTTCCTTCCAGTTCTCCTTTTTATACTTCATTTTCTTGATTCAGTTGACATTTGGAAAACTTGTTAGAGTCATTGAGGGTTTGGTTGTTTAAATGATAAATCTTGATGCTCCACCTTTTTGTTATAGAACTCTTGTTGGATGCATTTGGACACACACATATCAGTGTTTTAAGTGGCACGTGGCGTATTGCATAGCATTTGGCCCTCTATAGCATGTAGTGTAAGCTACATGATACTTTTATTTATTTTTTTAATTAAAAAGTAGAAAAAAATATGATAAATATTAAATAATAAGAATACATGTAAAAAAAAGAAGAGCAAAATTGCATAAGATTTTTATTCATTTTTGAAGTAAAAGCATGTTCAAACCAATGTTTATCATATTAGTATCGCGTTATGTATCGCACCATTGGGATATAGATACGTATCGGTTATCCAACAGGATATATCATTTGTATCGAGTAATGTATCACACTTTTTGGAAAACATGGGGAAACATTGGGAAATTGGTCAAATTTTTCAATGAAACTTCAGGGATTGTTTAAAAATACCTTAATACACTTTCAAATCATAACATCATAGACAAAAAAGTGCACATAATAGGTTTCCTTTGTATAGGGTCCTAAGCTATGCGTTGTCTCATATTTATTACATATTTTTTAAAATAAATTTATAATTATATTTTTCAAAAAAAATTAGCAAACACATTTAAAAGCTTAGAAAATGTAGCAAATTGACCGTTGGTAGAAACTAATTAAAAAAATATATAAAATACATGACCTAGTAGATCATGCCTTGTACATGTTTGATTTTATGTTCAAAGTGTAAGGTTTTTTTTTTTTTTTAAATGATGACAGGTGTCCTTGCTCCCTTTTAAGGCGAGAATAATCCCTGCTATTGCACACAATCACACGCAAACCACTGCATCAGGTAATCTCCGAGAGGGGAATTGATTGCATATGTGGGGAACAAAACCACGACACTAGTCAATTGCCCAAACCCCGTGCGGCGGGATAAATTGTCAGATTGCAACAAATTTGGGAGAAATTTAGGAAATTTTGATATCATTAGAAAAAAAAAAAATTTAGGAAATTTTGAATTATCCATAATTTCCCCTAAATCAGACCTACCCTCAAATCTCAAAATTCGAGTGTATGTGATGATCATTTTGTCAAACACTCCCAAATAGTTTGAGATAAGACTCAATTGATTGTTGTTAGAAGTGAAATTTTGAAAAAGGAAAAAATCGTTTTTATAATTTTTATAATTTATTTTTTTTTAAAAAATTGACAAAAACTTAATAAATTAGCAGATTAAGCCTCATGCATGTATGATTTCATTTTTGGAGTGCAAAATTGCAAGCAATTTGTGAGAAATTGGGGAAATTTTGAAAATTTTCCAAATTCCCCCAAATTTGGCCACCTACCATCAAGTCTCAAACTCAAAGGTTAAAAGTCTTGATTTTCCATGTAAAACATATAGAATAAAGGATTTCTTATGATTTCACATTGATTTTATACGATTAAAAAAAGGATTAAAACGCAAAATAACTCACCCCAATATCTGACAAATAACACATTAACATCTAAGAATTTAACCATAGAAAACAATAGACAACTACATGATAGAAAAATGAGATCATAAAAAATAACGGACAACCACAACACAGAAAAATGGTTCAACCCTATTTGGATTGGGTGATGGGCCACACCATAAAAATACTAGCCTACCGTGAGGCACCTAAGGTGTTGTTTGGTGTATGGTATTAGATGGGATTAGGTGGTATGGAATTGCATTTGGTCCCATCGAAATTCCATCCAATGTTTGGAAACAAGAGGAAGGATTGGATTAATCTTGGTATCATTTATTCTAGAGCCAATGGTGGGTACTGTAGGATTTCTAGTGGATTTCAAAATCTACTACATCTGTGGGCCCCATGCAGATGCCTATGTTTTATCCACGCTGTCCATCCATATGTGCCCTTTACATGTGACTAGAACTGTACATGAGCAGAGTTAGCTCGGTAACTCGACTCGACTTGGATCGAAGCTGAGTTCGAACCGAGTCGAGCTGATTTTTGGAGCTCGAAATGAGTTCGAGCCGCGTTCGATCTTCCCCCAGCTCGATTTGGCTCGACTCGAATAATACTCGAACTCGGCTCGACTCGGTGCAGGGTATATATACCATTTAAAAAAACCCTAACTCTCATTAGCCATCCAACGCTCGTTCGGTCCCTTCAAAATAAAAAACCTTCTCTCAACCCTCAGGCGCTCGTTCCCCTATCTCCCATCGGCCATTACCCTTCTTCCCTCTCTCTCTCTCTGAAGTCTTAGCCGCTCGAATGCCCTATCCCTCTTTTTCCCTCACCTGTCCGGCGACCTTTTTGCTGGCCACAACGACTGTCCGGCGGTCCCTACCTTGCCCGGTTGCGATTTTCCTTACCCTTCTTCTTCCCTCTCTCTCTCTCGTGCTCACATTGCCCTGTCCGATGGCCACCTCGCCTTGTCCGGCGTCCCTGCCCTGCCCAGTGCCCTTATCCCTACCGCTGCTCGTCCCTGCCCTGCCCTGTGCCCCTATCCCTGCCGTAGCTCATCCTTGCCTTACCCGGTGCCCCTGTTCTTGCCGCAGCTCGCCCAGTAAGTAGCTGGTTATGTATACTTATGCACGTGTTTCCAGCTCCAATCTTTGTGAACTCGGCTCGAACTCGGATGAGCTGTGCACGAGCTGCTGTTCCGAGCTGGAAGGTCAAGCCGAGCACGAGCTGGGACTCGAGCAGTCCGAGTCGAGCACGAGCTGGGCAAAGCTCGGCTCCACTCGACTCGTTTACACCTCTACATGTGACATTCAAGTTGCATATGTGTACAGGTGACCGACATCAGTTGTGAAATCTGGTATGTTGATTACAATTCCGTGGTCCATCAAAAGTAAGCTTCACTTAATACAAGTAAGCTTCACTTAATACAATGTATTTCCCAAGGAAAGAATTTGATCCCAAACATGGGATTGGACGGTGAAAATACCATAGTATTTCCAGACATGCAATCATTATGCAATACTGATGTTAATTCCATCTAATGCATTTTCATACCATTTAATCCCGCGGACCAAACAAGCCCTAAGAAAATCAAGCCTATCCAACCATCACTTAGGCCACACCATAGAAAACAATGCATAACCACCCAAACACTTCCATAAACACACACAAAAGAAAAAGAAAACATTGCATAACACACATTGCCAACAACAGGCTAAAACACACACCACACACACACACCCCACAATAGGCCCTAAAAAAAGCATAACAACCCCTATCCTTCAATATTGTATGTCAATTAGCCTCCTAAAATGAAAAAAAAAAAAAAAAAAATGAAAAAAGTCCCAAAAGAAACCATAATTCTTCATTCAAAATGAAAAAGAACTCATTAATCGATATTAAGGGGGCAAGAACATACCTCTATAAAGCTCAAGAAGAGATTCAATCAATAACAAAACTAATTATTCGTGCTTCGTAGTTGTACGGCTGTGACCCACCCCCCCAGTTTCAGCTCCAACACTATTAAAAATACAATAAGTGGACCTTCTTGTAGGGTTAATGATCAGCCAAAATCTCCTCTTCAATGGTTTTATTTATTTATTTTTATGACGACAGGGTATCCTTGCCCCTTTTTAAGGCGAGACTAATCCTTGTGGATGCAAGCAATCACCCACAAACCACGTGCATCGGGTAAAGCATGGGGAGGGGAATTGAACTTGCGTTTATGGGGAGCAAACCTATGACATTAGCAATTCACCTAAACCCCAAGCATCTCTTCAATGGCTTTATGGATCAAGAGAATCGAAAATGAGGATTTGGGGGCTGAAGGGGTGCATGCGTCGAGTATTAGGTTTCGAATGCCTTCTTTTGAAATTGTTAAGATTTAAGTTATTTTCTTAAAATGTGAGTTGTAAACCATTTAGAAATAGCTCGACCATACACTTGGAGGCCCATTTATAGATGGTCTACAATAGGACCCGTTACTTGGATGGTTTGGATGGCTCTAAATCGTTGCTACTTGTGAGAAGCATGGGTCACCATCATTTACAACAACAATTGAACTAACAACATTAAAATCTCTCTTAAAAAAAAGGTGCAGCGTACGTTTTGCACTATGTAGTGTACACCAATGTTTTAAATATTGCCGATATCGCACGATATATCTTCTATCCCACCTGTGCGATATGGAATGCACAGATAGTGCCAATGTATCCCACACGTTCAATCCAGTGAGCATTTTCAATTTCCGATCCCCTTTTTTTTTGTTGAAATTATGTTAAATCAGTGTCAAATGGTTACAAATCCATTTGTTCTTCATGTTTTGCATGAAAAAGCATGGAGTTGGAGCTTTGATTTCAATATCCATTGGTTCTTCATGTTGTCCTTGGTTTTTTTTTTTTTCCAAAAATTTCCTTCAACCAACTGTCAATTGAATTGAGACTGATTTCGAAGTATTTAGGAGTATTTGATTAAAAGATCATCACATACACTCTAATTCTGAAATTTGAGTGAAGTGTAGGTGGTTCGATTTGGGAAAAATTGGTGAAAATTCAAAAATTTCCCAATTTCTCCCAAATTGCTTACAATGTTGCACTCCAAAAATGAAATCAAGTATGTATGAGGGCTGATCTACTGATTTGTTAAGTCCTTGTCAATTTTCAGAAAATAAAAATCTTTTTTAATTAAAAGTTATTAAAATATTATTTTTTTGAAATTTCCCTTCAATTAGTTATTAATTGAGACTAATTTCAAAGTATTTAGGAGTGTTTGATGCAATTATCATCACATACACTCTAAATGTTATGCATTCACTTTGAATATAGTTGCAGTAGTTTAGTCAGATAGTGCATAGCTTAGGACCCTATACAAAGGAAACCTATTATGTGCATTTTTTGTTTCCTAATATGTTATGATTTAAAAGTGAGTATTAAGGTCTTTCTTTAACAATCCCTGGAGTTTCACTTAAAAATTCAACCATTTTCCCAATGTTTCCCAAAAAGCGCGATAAATTACCTGATAAAAATGATGTATCCTGTGTGATAACTGATACATATATGCATCCCAAGGATGCAATATGTAACGTAATACCAATATTTCGAACACTGCAGACGGTAGTGTACATAGTGTGGTCTCCTGCGCATGGATTGCAAATAGGTTATTTATGATCCTGAGGCTTGGTTGGTCAAGTGGGGGCCACTGTGATGTTTACATGAATTCCACTCCACACATCAGATGAGTTAATCCATTTTAGGTCCATGGCTCAAAAATCAAGCCCATCCATTACCTAGGTGGGCCACAATAAGGGAAACAATTTGGAGGATGAGTGTTGCCTTTCATTATTTCTAATGGTGACGTCCACTTGAATCAAAAACAGAGTTGGTTTCTCTGCCCGAGACCTAAAATTCGGTCACTCACCTGATGGTTGGAGTGGATTTTACAAATACATGATAGTGGGCCCACCCCAACTGGATGACTCCTAAGTAAATTTTATTCACAGTTACATGGATTCTGTATTGAGGTGCTAACCACCCTTTATGGTGCTGGGAAGATATTATGGGGCCCACTGTGATGTATGTAGTTTATCCATGCTGTCCATTCAATTTTTCAGCTCATTTTGGGGCATGAGACCAACATCGAAGTATATCCAAATCTCAAGTGGACCACACCATATGAAATAGTGGGAATTGAATTCCTACTATTGAAAACATCGTAGGGGCCACACAAGTTTTGGATCAATCTAGTATTGGTGTTTTCCTTTCATCTAGGCTGTGTGACCTAATGAACAGTTTGGGATGACATATAAACGTCCGTGTGGGCCTTAGGATGGTTTCAACGGTGGATGTCAATATTCCCGCTGTTTTCTGTAGGGCGGTCTGG
Organism: Magnolia changhungtana; assembly: GCA_030180095.1. Classification (NCBI taxonomy): domain Eukaryota; kingdom Viridiplantae; phylum Streptophyta; class Magnoliopsida; order Magnoliales; family Magnoliaceae; genus Magnolia; species Magnolia changhungtana. The sequence continues at coordinate 2,994,442 of JASAUF010000094.1, forward strand.
TTGAGCTTTGGATATGCTTCAATTTTGGTCTCATGCCTTGAAATGAGCTGGAAAAAACAGATGGACAGAGTGGATAAAAAACATACATCATGGTGTGCTCCACAAACAATCCAGACCATGCTAGCATTTGGGCCCCTCAGCTACATCCGCATCCACGAGACAGAATGACAGGGCTGAGGGTGGGCCCCACCATGATGCGTATGTAAAATCTGCTTTGACCACAAGCTGTATAGTGACCAGTTAGCTGAAGGGCTAAAAAAAATCAGCCAAATCCATGATTCAGGTGGTCCACCCGAGCGGAAACAATGTTGGGGGGTTCCACCATCCAAGTTGTTTCACTTGGTATGGTCCACATAAATTACGTATTGGCCTAATTTTTCGTACCCATGCATAACGTTTTATGAGGAAACTAATGGTTGGAGTAGATTTCACATAAAAATGATTTCACATAAAAATTACAGTAGGCTCCATAAAAATCAAGTTTAGGCATCCTCTCTCGACTATTTATCTTTGTATGGCCCCACCTAAATCACATATCTAGCTGAATTTTTAGCTTTGTGGCTAAATTTCCATAATGCACTTGACAGTCGGAGTGGATTTCACATGCACATTATGGTGAGGCCCACCATGAGCTCCAGCCCATCTACTTGTCCCGCACAAGGGTAACCTGCGCACAGTTCACACACACATATATAGAGTGAAATGCTCACCTGCCTGCCAGTTCTCATGAGTTCCTGTGAGAACCTTTTGAGAACTCATCTCACGTGATATGAGCCCAAAATCCAAACGGTCCACATGATGCAGTGTCCTCCCTTTATTTGCATCTCTTTGCTATGCCCCACCAGAGTTTTGGATCATGTTGAAAATTAGGCCTTGGGGATTTCATGGGGTGCCGCATCACACAGACTGTTCGGATTTTGGGCCCATGACATGTGTGAGTAGGTGCGCAGGTGATTGCATCACATGGACCGTTCGAACCATGGCACCTGTGCGCAGGTGAGCATTCCTCTGTATGTGTGTGTCTCCCTCTCTCTCTCTATATATATAGAGAGAGAGAGAGAGAGAGAGAGAGAGAGAGAGAGAGAGAGAGAGGAATGCTCACTTGCGCACCGTCTTACATGAGCACCCATGCGCACCTTTGTTCACGTGTCTTAGACACATAATTTGAACAGTCCACATGATGCGGCATGCCTTGAAACCTCATAAGCCCAACTTTCAACTTGATCCAAAACTCTGGCGGGCCATAGCAAAAGGAAACAATCCCCCCCCCCCCCATTTGCATTTCTCTTTGCTATGGCCCACTAGAGTTTTGCATCATGCTGAAAATTGGGCCCATAGAGTTTCAAGGGCCATCGCATCAGGTGGACCGTTCAGATTCTGTGCCCATGACACGTGTGCAAAGGTGCGCACGGGTGCTCACATAAGAAGGCGCGTAGGTGAGCACTCCTCTCTCCGTCTCTCTCTCTCTCTATATATATATATATATATATCTGTGTGGGCCCCATTGTGATGTGCGTCAAACATCTACCCCATCAGTCAGATGCACCATTCCATTGTGGGCCACTAGCTTAAAAACCAAGTCAATCCATGACTTGGGTGGTCCACACCAAATACAATAGTTGAGAGGGGTTACCCTCCCATTAAACATTCATAATCATTTATTGGGCCCACCGAGATGTGGTTCATAGATCCAGCCCATTTATTGTGTTTCCCACTTGGATGAGGGGTCAGACCAAGTTTCAGCCGCATCCAAAAATCAGGTGGGCCCCACCAAGTGCTTTTATATGTTTTAGGCATGTCTTCACATAGTTTTAGATGGTATGGCCCACCGGAGTTTCGTATACCGCTGATGTTTGGGATATCCCATAACCTAAAGGGGACCCATCAAATGCACGGTGTTGATGTCCGACATATATCATGGAGGGACCCACACTGCTCGACCTCATGGGAAGTTCCCATGAGGTCGACCTGATAGTACCATTTCCCATATATATGTATATATAATGCACTCTCAAGTCCAACCGGTTGGACTATACCTTCGGTCCAACTAGCATAGGAAATGAAGATTAATTAATGATTAATTAATGTTAATAAATGTAGAGAGAAGGAAAAGGGATTGCTCGCTGGGGTGGGCCCCACCATAATTTTTATGTGAAACCCACCCCAACCATTAGGTGAGTCACCCCATGTTAAGCCCGGGGCCAAAAACTTAGCTCCCATCCGTGATTCAAATGGACCCCACAATTAGAAACAACACATAGGACAACAATCACCATCCTATCTGTTTCCCTTGGTGTGGCGCACCTGAATCATGTATGGCCCTGATTTTTAGGCACTAGGCCTAAGTTGTAGTGTGTCATCTAAGAGTTGGAGTGGATTGCATATAATCATCAAGGTGAGCCCTATAAAAATCAATGGTGGACATCTGTCTCCCAACAGTTTCCCTTGATGTGGCCCACCTAAATCACAAGTCAGCCCTATTTTTTGACAATAAGCCTAACATGTGATTACACATCTAATGGCCGGACTGGATCTTACATACACATCATGGTGGGCCTTGTCAAAAATCAAGGGTGGGTGTCTGCCTGATACCCGTTCCTGAGAAACTGGTGATATTCCCAAAAGGCAGAGGAGATCAAGTTCAACGGGTTGTACCACGAGCTGTAAAACACCCATATGACAACTTTTAAAGTATCAAGTGCATGTCACATCTCGTCCTTCCAATAGGTTAGCCTCACCACCATGGTTTGCGTGGTGCAATTTACAATCCTATCCACATGTTAAGTAGGCCACATCATAAAAACAATTCCCAGACATTAGTAAACAGAGAAACATAAGTGTGATCCACTCAATGAGTGGCTTTTGAGAATTTTTTTCAAGAGGTAATGCTCATGATGGAGACAAACCTATTAGATGGGTTAGATTTCGTATTCACATGAAGGTTGGAAGTTATTGCAGGTTGGACCTTAACCTATAGTCTAGCGTGTTGGATTTAAACCATCCATTAAAAAAAGAAAAGAAAGACTTCGTTGGTACGTCCGACCCTTATTTATCATGGGCCCCACCATGATGTGTATGTAAGATTCAATCCGACCATTAGATGTGTAATCCCACATTAAGCTTATTGTCAAAATATCATGCCCGCTTGTAATTCAGGTGGGTCACACCAAGGGAAACAATTGGGAGACAAATGTCCACCCTTTATTTTTTCAAGGCCTACCATGATGATTATATGCAATCCACTCCAACCATTAGATGAAAAACTAAAATTTAAGCTGGGGCCTAAAAATCAGATCCATCCGTGATTCAGGTGGGACCATCCAAGAAAAATAGTTTGGATGGCGATAGTTGCCCCATATGTTGTTTCTAAGTGTGGGGTCCACATGAATCAGAGATGAGGCTAAGTTTTTGGCTGTGGGCCTAACATGGGGTGATTGACCTGATGGTTGGGATGGATTTCATATAAACACCACGGTCATAACCACTACGGCAGGGCCCACCCGAACGGGCAACCCCTTCTCCTTCTTTACCTGTCTTTATTACCATTAATTACACATTAATTAATGGCCAATTTCGAAGCTGGTTGGACTTGAGATATATGTGTGTGTGTGTGTGCGTGTGCGTGTGTGTGTGTATATATATATATATATATATATATATATATATATATATATAGAGAGAGAGAGAGAGAGAGAGAGAGAGAGAGAGAGAGAGAGAGAGATGCTCACACACAACTAGTTGGACCATTCAAATTGGTCCAACTAGCTGTGCATTAAATGTCAAAGATTCTTCTTTTCGTCCCCATGTAATACACCCTGTGGTGTGAGGATATGTGACATTGAGTCTTACATAAGTATGATGAGAATTATGTGTTATAGATCCAACCTGTTCATTAAATAGGGCCCACTATTGAAATTTTATGTACTAAAAATTAGTAAATTGTCATCACCACTAAAGTCACATATGTAACTTGAATCTGGACTGTTGGAATAGATTTCTAACAGTTCACTTTTCTTGTAGATGATATCATACTATTGATCACAAAAAATATATATATATATATTTTTTCCTTCACATGCTTACTATGGACCCTACCTAATTAACGAACCGGATTTCCAATAAATGTGGCGCATCATCCGAATATATCACATGTGCACAACTTCTTTAGTCATCCTATTTTCTTTATAAATATTCCTCATTTTTTTCTCTTCATTTAATGAGTAGTTAATGCTAGCAAACCTTTTCATGAGAAAGTTATTTCAATTAACAAAATGGATTTGCTTGCTTGGGTGGGCCCCACTATAACGTTAATATGAAATCCACCCAACGATTAGGTGAGTCACCTCATGTTAGACTCAATGCAAAAATACCAGCCCCATCCCTAGCTCACGCGAACCACATAATTGGAAAAAGTGTAGATAGAAAGCTCTCCCTTCAAACTCTTTCCTTTGGTGTGGCCCACTCGAATCACTTTTGGGCCTTTTTTTTTTTTCGAGGCCTAATATTTGGTGTGGCACCTAATGGTTAGATTGGATTTTATATTCTCATCATGATGGGCCCTATAAAAAATCAAGGGCAGACATCTTTCTCAATTGTTTCAATTGATATGGCCCACTTAAATAATAGATTAGCATGATTTTTATTTTTATTTTTATTTTTATTTTTGCTTTGAGTCCAATAAGGGATTATAGATCTAATGATCGGAGTGGATCTTTGAACACATCACGGTGGGCCCCTTTAAAAAAGGAAGGTGGGCTTACGCTCAAACTATTGTTAGTTCCGAGAAAATTGTTAAGTTTCCATAACAACATGAAGCGGATTAAGTATTACTCGAGTAACACCGTGGCGTTTCCCTAACCATGGGCTCATCATGATGTATGTGTTGTATATCTACGCTGTCCATCGGTTTTTATGGATCATTTTAGTATGAATTCGAAAAAATGAGGTAGATCCGAATCTCAAGTGGACCACACCACAGGAAACAGTGGACATTGAATGTCCACCATTAAAACATTCTTAGGGCCCACTGTGATGTTTATTTTCCATCCAACCTGTTCATAATGTCACACAAACGTGGATGAAGGGAAGACACAAATATTAGCTTGATCCAAAACTTCCATGGCCCCTAAGAAGTTTTCAATGGTAGGCATTGAATCCCCACTGATTTCATGATCTAGCAAAATTGGCCCATGTCCTTACATGATCTAGCAAATTAAATTGATGGGTGAGTAAATTTATCACAAACATCACAGTGGGCCCTACCTATCTTCCCTTGGTAAGAAGGCTTTCTTAGGCAATGCACCTCGATTTCCAATTTGCAGAGGGATAAAGGGCATTAAATGAGGAGAGATAACATTAAGTAAAAAAGAAGAAAAGGAATAAAAGACTTGTTTTCAAAGAAAATGGATAATTAGAGAAACTGTGCACCTTTGATGTATTCTTGTGATGCACAATATGAGTAAAAAATCCAGTCCATTAATCAAGTGAGCTTCCTTGTAAGCATGTGAAGAACATGAAATATTATTTTTTTGTGATTAATAGTAGGATATTTTTCAATTAAAAAACTAGGCTATTAGAAATCCATTTCAACTGTCCCGATTTAACTCAAATGGGTGGTTACAGTGATGAGGATCATTTACTAATTTTTTGCCAATAAAATTTAATAAGTGGGCCCTATTTGATGAACGGACTAGATCGACGATGCTTATTCCTATTGTACCTATATCAGATTTGATGTCACATAGCCTTTTACAGAAGGAATTACATGTGATGAAAGAGAAATAATTTTGCTATTTAATACATATAGCTAGTTGGACCAATTTGAATGGTCCAACTAGTAGTGTGTGAGCATTTCTCATATATATATATATATATTATCTTCTTATAAAACTCGGATATTTCTCTATCAATATTGCTTGGTATATTGGGGCAGCTGACAATTTCCTTTTAAAAAATATATAACACGAAATTTCTTGTTTTAATAAAGATCATTTGTTTAGCTTCTAAAATATTAGAGCACATTTTGATATGCCTTATGTTCAACACAAATGTCTATCGTTTGATATGATTTGATGTTGGTTTGATTATAACTTCATTGCAAGGATATGCACCCAAATATGACTTGTCAAGAGGCTTTTATTGATTTGGGAAACAAAGTACATTCCAGGTTGTGGTTTACCACAGGCCTTTAATTACATTCCTAGGGGGAAAAAAACCTTGATTAAAAAGTAAGAACTAGAGAGAAATACACATGGTACAGAATAGCAGAATGCAAGTGATGCATATAAGTTCTAATCTATGACCCGTTTGTCTTCAAAGTGTCCACACCATTGATCAGGGTAAGGAAACCAATGGTAGCCTTCAGCATTTAGGTGTCTCGAATAGCTAGCTGCACATCAAGATACTAGTAAATAACGTGTATCACGTATCCTGAGAGGCACCAGCTTCATATAGCCATGTATCTTTGCGGTGTACACAAGTATAATAATTCCAGCATTGCTAGGGGTCTCGGATGCCAGAGATGATGAAGAGATGCATAAAATTGCATGTTAGCACCTGCCATTCGTTGACAAGATCATAGCACCTATTGTCCTTGAACAATGGCTGTGGATGTGGTACTCCGCGTCTAGCATAGATGTTGCAATAGGTTTGCTCTTGGGCACAAAGCCTGTCTTTTGAGAGCCTAGTGCTTGGTGCTGAGGCTTCCCCTAAGAGGTTGAGTGCCTGACGTGCCTTCTCGGTGGGAATGAGAGTTTTCATACTAGTGAGACTCACTTGAATGAGCGTTGGTGTCTGAAGTCTTGAAGTCGAAGATTGAAGTCTCGCAAATAATGCGCTAGGAGGTATTTATAGTCCCTAAGGTCTTGGTGTCCCTCAGAAAGTTTGTTACATGGTTACGTATACGTGTCAACAACTCATTGGATGAGAGGAGTTGGATTCCGTGGAATCTTGGGAACCAGGTAGACTGGAGCCTGTGGTGAAAGCGGCTAAGCGCCTATGCCTTGGCAGGATCTAGGTACTTTGTGCTTGGTGCAAAAGATTTTCTGAAGGAACTGTCCACAGGATAGGTGTAGAAGGGAATTTTATGCGCTAGGCATTTGGAGTTGACCTAAATAGGCGTTAAGGCTCCATTTTATGTGTTTGGGCTCGTTTTAGGGAGTGAAAAATTCCATGTCAACACTCTAAAACCAAAATTGGGTTAGTTGTTCTAGCAAAACACCAACTCCATTGTCAGAATTGGGTTGTTCTGCCATGCGTAAAAGTTTAGAGAAAGAAAAGAAAATAAGAAAGAGAGAGAGGAGAAGGCTGGAAGAAGAGAGGGACCCAAAATTAGGGTTGATGCCCCCACTCTCTCTTTTATATTAATGAATTTTCATAATAACAAAAGTGCCTCAATAAGAAAAGTCAGAATCCCCATCATGTCCTAAACCACTATTAACAAAAGAGTGAGTGTAGAAACAATTGAAGCGAGCCTAGGTGGGCCATTCAGTGGTATGGCCCACATCCACATCCATTAACACTGTGCATTCAGGATGCCCTGGAAACTGGAAATTGTATTAGCAGGGATCCCAGCCCCACCTAGACAGCCTCAAACCGGTAGTTAGATCCATTCTTATCCTGAGAATGATTTTGCGGGGGGGGGGGGGGGGAGCATATCTGCAGCTAAAACTGGAGACACTAAACATACCATCTCCCCCAAACACTGAAAATTAGGTTACACTCCAAAATGAGTGAGATTGGTAAGTTTTGTCAATGTTTCCTAAGTCTCTAACCTGCCTACTTTTTCCGTTGATCTGGATTATGGGTCGTCTATGATCTGGATCGCTATTTTACCCATTCGACATTAAGGTTCCATACTCCTAAGTGTATGTTAAGTTGTAATGTGAATACGTATCTAGAACCTAGAGTCCAGAGATTTATACTTTGATTTATGCAGCATCATGCATATATATAATACAATGCATACGGGACCTGTGATAGTAATATTATACAAATTAATCAATTCATATAGAAAACTACACTGTATTTACCTAGTTTTTTTTAACTGGAGCAACCCACATGATACTATCCTTAGCATTCCGTGCATTGGAGGAAGTAGCATACTGCATACCTGTTCCCATATGGTGTAGCAGAGCAATCTGTGATCCAGGTAACGTAGGCTGTGATGTTCCTTTTTTTTTTTTTGTGGAAATTGCAAGCCCTTCTGGAAAATGGGGGGTTCTGAGGAATGAGGCAGAATGAATAAATTGAGATTATCTTTTCCTGTCCAGGGAAGGTTGCAGATTCGAACAAGGTGAAGTCAAGGCTGTGATGTGTAAAAGATTTGAGAATTCCCTCACATTCTTTTCAACTGCTAGTTGTCAAAGGGAGTCATGGATATTGGCTTTTATCGTCAACCATATCTGGGTGCTGATCTGAAGTTTAATGTATCTTTTAGACATGCATTGAAAGAGGCTAATGAATTGCTGACATGTTGAAGTCTGTCTATCTAGAGCATAGTTACTAGGATTGATGATCAACCAAATTTTTTTTAATCTCCCAAATGCTTTCACACCAAAGTTATATTAAATACTCAAAGACTCAACTTTTTTACGGCTTAGATGGATAAACAACATTCTTAGCAAAGAATGGTCCAAATTCCAATACAACATTGAATACACATCCAAAACTAGAAAAAAAAAAGGAAAGATTCTAGTCTTTCTTGTTGTTTTCCTTACACAAACAGACACACACTTTGCTCGTGTATTATTTAAGCTGTGCTCGATCAAAAAGCTTCTCTCTCTCTCTCTCTCTCTCTCTCTCATAATGTTAGAGGAGGCTTGCAACAACTTATTGGCTTTGGTTGCTCGCATGCGGTCCTATCCGACCCAAACCTGGAACTTAGAAAGGCTAACCTGTTTTGGGTGGTGGAATGGACTTCACATGGCGGCCAATACAGAAAGACACCTGGATGGTGGTGCAACCCAGTTATCGAGTCAATGAGATCTTAATACCCAATGATGCAGACATCAGTGGTGCACCCTTTAGAGTGTACCAGAGGAGGAGGTGTCGCCAACAGAGTACCGGAGCGGAGGAGTTGATATAGATGGACGCTGGGTCCATCGGACCCATTTTTTTATGTGCTACGAGTGCAGGAGTGGCATGACCACACCCGACCATAGATCCATGGGTAGGATTTCATACCCTACCACACGGGTGTTTTACTTTTAGGCGTTTTTGTTCTTTTTCCTTGTTTTAGGGACTTTATTGCACTTTCTTTATTTTTTCATATTTTTTGTTATTTTTTTGTTCTCAGGGGCTTTAGTGCACTTTTACTTTTTCTTATATATACGTTATGAGAAATCCTATTTTCATTATTATTGAATAAATAGAAATTTGTATTTTTTTCTTCTTCTTTCTTCAAGAGATTAGGGTTTTAAGATTGGCCCTTGGGTGTTGATGATTCCACCTCGATTTCAGGTTTCCTTTTTTCTAGATCTTCAAGGTGCAGGAAAAGGTAAGAATCATCCTCATTTTCTTTTGACGACAAAAGGACCCGTACTTTCTTCATCTCGAACCCTTCATTCTTCACCCCTTTCGTTCATCTCTGGATACCCCTTTTATAGTTCGAACAAAAAAGATGGATGGTTAGTCAGTAGAATCAGATCCAAACTTAACCGTGGACTGACTTATGTTAGATTTGGAATATCCTTATATCCCTAGGTCCTCCCTTTTTACTGTTTACGCGATTTAATGCTAAGGGGCATGAGCTTAATGGAATGACCTTATCTTTGTGTTGAAATTTACCTAATCCCGTTGATTGGAAACGGTTAGTTGATTTATGTATTTACTTGAACATTCTTTAACCTGATTATACATGCATCTAGGATTAGGTCATCACATGTCCCTGCATCACCCAAATTGCAAAAAAATAAAAAATAAAAATATGCCCTCAAATAATATAGTAAAGAGGGAGAGAATTTTTTTGATATTAACCTTCTTCTCTTACGAAAGCCTTAAGAAAACTCACACTTAGAAAAATATTCAAATGCCTAACTTCTATACTATCACTCCTTTTATAGATCTTAAATGCATCTCCCTTCTTTCACACTTCTCTCATTCTTTTACACCCCTATCTCTTTCTTTTATACCTCTCTCTCTCTCTCTTTGGTTTTTATTTTTATTTATTTTTAATTTTTTATAAAGTTCACTCTTTTTTGTACTTCTCTCTTGAATTCCACCCCCCCCCCCCCCCCCCCAAATCCCAAAAAAATAGAAGACAAAACTATAAGTTTGATTTTAAATCAATCACAATTTATTTCAAAATAATCTAATCTTCTTTAATATGGTAAATGCTCAACAATAAAAATAAACAATAATCTTTGATTTAGGCTCCTAAACCTGTAAACAATCATCCAAAAAATCAACACATGTTGGGCTCTACAGTGGGCTATGGACCTGTCTTGCTAGGCCCTATGGTGAGCCTAGATGGGTCGTGGGCCTGCATCATTCCCCCGGGTTAGAAAGAACTCGACTTCGATGAGTTGGAACTAGTAGAGGTCTGGATCCAATCTTTTCAATTTGTTGCCTGCGATACATGTGCATTCAGAATAGAGTGCTTGTTCATCCGTTTTACCAAGTATTGCCTATATTGACCTTATCAAGTGTTAGCAATCTTCATTCATAACACTTGATTAACTTCTTCTTTTTCTTTGGGAGTTGTTTATCCATATAGATAATGGCTTCATATTACCTGTCAGAACTTAGATGCCTCACCATAGTACTTGAATAAGTTCGCTACATTGAATGTCAGTGAGATATCTAAGTCATTTGGCAACTAGATTTTATAGGCAATGTTACCAAGCTTTCTCTTGACTCGGCATGGACCAATCTTCTTAGACTTGAGCTTATTGTAAGTTCCCCTCGGAAACCTTCCATTGCGGAGATAGACCATAACTAAGTCACCTTTGTTATATTTTTTCTCATGCTAATTTTCATTCACAGCTTCTTGGTACCTGGTATTGCTATTTTCAATCTTCTTCTTTATTTGAACTTGCAAGTCTTGGACATGCTTGGCAAAAGCGTTGACATCTTCGCTCACTTAATCTTATACCGATAATGGTACCAAGTCAAGTACATGATGTGGACTTCTCCCACTTACGATCTTAGATGGAGATTTTCCAGTAGTATGATTTACTAAGTTGCTGGAGATAAAGCCAAGCCCCACTAGGACACGTTATTGCCTATGATACTCCTTAAGAGGTTACTATGGCTCCCATTGACTCCCTCAGTTTGGCCGTCTATTTGATGATGATATGTGCTAGATAATTGAAGCTTAGTCCCAAATCGCTTTCGTAAATTGCACTAGAAGTAGCACACGAACTTCAAATCACGGTCCAAAGTTATTGTCTTTGGTACTCTGTGAAGTTGCATAATTTCTTTGAAAAATATGTTGGCAATATATGTAGCATCCATTGTCCTTTTTCATGAAAAGAAGTGGGCCATCTTCGAGAAAAGTTCACCACAAGAAAAAAAAAAAATTGAATCTGCACCCCTTTGAGTCTGAGGAAGACCCATAATGAAGTCCATAAAAATATCCACCTAAGGCACTACTGGAACAGGAAGCGGCCTATAAAGTCGGTATTTTGCACATGACCTTTGAAAACTTGTCATTGGTGACATTTTGCTAGGAACTGTTCAATGTCACGCCACATACAGGACCAACAATATTTTTCATTCACCCTAGTCAATGTTTTATGCTTTTCGAAGTTTCCGCCCAGTTCCCATCCGTGTAGCTCAGATAGGATCTTCAGGAATGCATAGGCGGTAACCCTTAAATAGATTTCCATCATGTGAGATGAATTCACACTTTGGATTTTTGCCATCCACACACATGTCAAGTACTTTGTCAAAAGTGGGGTTCTTTTTGTATTGTTCTTTTAATGCCTTGAATCCAACAACCTTCACAGTGAGAGTTCCTAGTAGAACCATTCTCCTACTTAAAGCATCCGCTGCTTTGTTCTGGCTTTTAGCTTTATGATACAAAAAATGTATATTCTTATAGGCTGGCCATCCACTTCACATGACAAGCACTCAACTTACTTTGGGAGTTGAGATATCTCAACGCCTCATGGTTCGAGTATAGAATAAACACCTGATGAATCAAAAAATGTTTCCAATGTCGTAGTGCCTAGACCACTGCATAGAACTCAAGATCATATGTGGAGTGCTTCTTCCATACATCATTAAGCTTCTTGCTAAAGAAAGCAGTCGGCTTTCCTTCTCGACTCAACAACACACTAATGCCAACATTTGAAGCATCGCTTTCCACTTCAAAGACTTTATTGTAGTCTGAAAGTGCTAGAACTGGAGCTTTTGTGATCTCTCTCTCTCTCTCTCTCTCTCTCTCTCTCTCTCTCTCTCTCTCTCTCTCTCTCTTTTAATGACACCGAAGCTTTGATTTGCCACTTTTGCCCATTTAAACTTGCCTCCTCGCACGCAATTGGTGACAGGTGAGATGATGGTGATGAAATTTCGGATAAATCTCCAGTAAAATGTCGCAAAGACGTAGAAAGAACAAACCTTCGAAAAGGTTCATGGGGTGGGTCACTTTGCAATAGCCTTGATTTTCTCTTGATCAACCTTGATCCCTTCTGCAGACACAATATACCCCAAATACACAACATTATTGACAAGGAAGGAACACTTTTTCAATTTAACAAATAGTGACTCCCTCTATAGTACAACAAATATTTGTCATAAATGATCTAGATGAACAGATGCATTAGAACTAAAAACAAGAATATCATCAAAATAGACAACTAAGAACTTTCACATAAAAGGGCGGAGTACCTTTGTCATCATCCTCATGAAAGTGCTTTGCACATTTGAAAGGCCGAATGGCATGACGAGCCACTCGTACAATTCGACTCGAGTTTTAAATGCGGTCTTCCACTCGTCCTTAGGCCAAATACGTATATGATGATATTCGCTCCGCTAGTCGATCTTTGAAAAGACCTTTTCTCTATGTAGCATGTCCAACATATTGTCCAAGTGGGGAATAGAAAACCAGTACTCGAAAGTAATCCGGTTGATTGCACGGCTGTCCACACACATCCTCCAAATTCATGTTTCATAGGGGTTAATAATGCAGGAGCAACATATGGTGACATGCTTTCCTGAATTAAACCCTTCTATAGTAACTCAATAACCCATTAGGAGAGCTCAACATGCTTAGCTGGACTCATCCGGTAGTGTGCAAGATTTGGTAGGCTTGAACCTGGTATTAAATCAATGTGGTGTTGAATGTTCCTTATAGAAGGAAGTCCAACAAGGAGTTCTTCGGGCACCAAGTCTTTATATTCATGAAGAAGCTCCTGTATAGGAGGCGGAACATCTGACTGCTTTCCGTCTTCTTTAACAACCACGACATAGATGATGCCAGTTATTGTTGTCAAATGTGATCTCGTGTGTGCATACTGTGGATCAGATCGCATATGCCCAAAATTTGAAAATAATCAGCACATGTTGGGCTCTACAGTGGGCTGTGGGCTTAAGTGGGTTGGGACCTACAATGGGCCTGGATGGGCCTAAGTGGGTCGTGAGCTTGCATCAGATGGATAGGGTTTTGGAGTATGTCGTCTACTCCAGGGTACCTAAGTGCAGTGTGGGTGGGTTCTTATCTCTCCTTTAGGAGTTGCGATTATTGAGACATTCTGGAAGTCTGTAACTTTAACCAAACTCTTTATATTGTCAGAGGCTTATATATATATATATATATATATATATATATATAGAGAGAGAGAGAGAGAGAGAGAGAGAGAGAGAGTAATGGTCTCCTGTGCACCGTACCGTAGGAGAACTTTTGCGCACCAAATTACCACCGGTCATGCCAACTTAAACAAGTGTGTTGTAAGTGAGCCTCACAATAATGTTTTCCTGTGATCCATTCTGACAAATCAGTCCATGATATCAATTGAACCATAGGGTGAAAAAAATATGGCTGATTTGTGATTTACTAGGCCACAAAATAGAAAACAGTAAGAGAGGAAAAGCCTACCTCTGAATTTTTACAGGGCTCACAATGATGTTTATGTGAAATCCATTCCATCCATTAATTGCCTTGTAGAGGTTAATTCATGGAGACCAAACATTAGACCCGTACCTGATTTATGTTGATCACACCAAGTGAAGTGATTTTGATAGTGGGTGTTCCTTACACGGTTTCCACTCATGTGGCCCACTAGAATTATAGATGTGGCTGATGTTGGATCAATACCCCTAAATTATCATATTGACCCATTATGGTTGGAGTGGATTTTACATACGTGTCAAGGTGGGCCCACCTCTAGTGGACCCAGGGAGGTTGTCCTAGGTTGTGGATTAGATGTCGTGACCGCAGTCAACCACCTAACAGCTGGTTGGTGCTAGTTGGCCCAACAATGATGTATGTGTTTAATCCAAGCCGTCTATCTATTTTTCCAGTTGAATGTATGACATGTTCCGAAAAAATGAGTCAGATCCAAATATCAAGTGGACTATGCCACAAGAAAGATTGCTGGAAAGCCCACCATTAAAAATTCTTTGGGCCAAAGTACGCTTTGGGTCAAGCTAATATTTGTGTTTTTCCTTCATCCAAGTCTCTATGACCTAATCAATAGGTTGGATGGTAGATAAACTATACCTAAAATTTTTTAATGATGGGCGTTTAATCCATTTAATCACCACTATTTTCCTGTGGTGTGGTCCACTTTAAATTTGGATCTTATGCATTTTTGGGATCATACCATAAATTGAGCTAGAAAAATGGATGGACAGCTTGGATTAAATATATACATCATCGTTTGGCCCACTAGCACCAACAACTCGCAAGGTTGTTAGTTACTGACAAGGTTCCACGTCTTTGACTCGTCCCAACCACTACTGAGTTGGCTAGGGGTTGGCCCACCTTGATGTTTATTTGAATCTGTTGCATCCATAATGTGTGTGACAATCATTTAGTCATAAGTATAAAATATCGGCCACATTTATAATGTTGGTGGGCCACATGAGTAAAAACAGTGTACGGGATGCCAACTATCCAAACGGTTTCACTTGGTGTGACCGATATGAATAATGAATCTACCTAATTTTTAAGATATAGTACTAAATTTCTATCACAGACCTAATGATTGGGGTGGATTTCAATCAAGCGCTATCTAATAGTCGTTTATGCATGTTGATTACAATCAATGAGTTATGCCCTGAATGACAATAATGATTTTTAAAAAAATGTGAACACCCCTCCCACACCCCAACACACATTGTTTTGATGGGTTAGGGCAATCCAATCTCTTTATTTTTATTTCTATAATGAGTGTATATAGTTGCATTTTACATATTTCTTAAGAGAGAAATGTGAATATGTGGAACCTATAATGCAAGAGTGTGAATATGTTGAGATGGGAGTGGGAAATCAACCTTCTCTTAACTAAGACCATACATGCATGGATTGGAAACTAGAATAAATCCTAGGTGAAAGATCTGCTTCAAAGGTTCATGTATGCATATACTGCGAAAAAGTAAAAAAGATTTTAATAAAGAGGCATATATCAAAACTGTATACATACTAAGTATTTCCAAAAAAGTGAAAAATATAAATGGAGTTCATTCGGTCGATCATGCATGTGTGGCATTGCAATTGCATTTTTTTCATCTGGAAAGGTGTTGTTCTTGTAATAGAATTGAAAGCATGTCGTGTAGCTTTGTACTTTTAATGTGTCTAGACTCTAGTCACAGATAAATGCATCCACACATTTGCACATATGAAGACTAAATGTAGAAGAGACTAGGAATATAAAACATAAAAATACATTAGCATTGAAAACTGTAAATGGAGTATAATAGTGTCTCAAGCTCTGGTTGACTGCTGTTTCAACTTCCTTTGAAAGGAAAATATTGGATAACTGTATGGTGCTGATCACATCCCCTTCCCCATTGAACAGTGTTGGGTATTATTTGCTGGCTTAAGCTCCATATTGGTTTGTTATACTGAACTGGAGTCACATGCCTGTTATCAGTAATCCATTGGTTTGTGAAAAGAACATGAGTATAATATATTGTATGTCTGCACAAGAATCTTGTTTAGATTTAGCATGCTGAAGCCTGATTTTACAATCAATGCAGCAGTTTCTTCAGATAGCAGTTCACAAGGGCCATTGGAGGAGAAAAATCTGCGGGCTACAACTTTTCCTAATGGGTTTGAGGTCAGACGCACGCTTCTATTTTCTTTAGTTCGTTCTTGTAAAAGTTAGTTCAACTAATGTGTCATTGTCCGCATGGACATGCAGTCCTGAATTTATTTGCAAATAAGAAATTATTGATTTAGTTTGTTAGTTGGGTGTATTCCATGCACATCACTGCATTTAGTTGCTTACGTCTTCTGAGTCTGGTATAGGGATATCTTCTGTTTAGATCACATCATCTGTAAAAATGAGATTGCTGATTGAGTATTCCTACTTCTAGATGTATTTGTAACTGATTCATGTAGGAATATATATACATATATTCAATGTTGTCAAATAGCATATGCGATCGTGTGCGATTGCATATGCGTGTATGCATATGTGATCACACAATCGCATATGCGGTTGTATTTTATTTTTATTTTTTTCGCATTTTTTCAAAAAAAAAAAATAATAATCAGAAAAATCAGAAAAATGAAAATAAATTATTATATGTCATTGGGACATGAAAAAACATTTAATTTAAGTAAAAATAAAATAAAACCAATTACATACATATGATACATTTACAAATTACAATATAGTTAATTTCTTAACAATTAACATTTAACAAATATGAAATATCCATATTCAACACTACATGATATATAATATATCAAGTTATCAACAATCAACAACATCAACATCAACACACTTAGACTTAGTAAATAATTAAATATTAAAAAAAATTAAGAAGTTATGTATTTATTATTTATCTAATCAATAATTATTAATCATATATATTGATCTAGTAGCCATTGTGGCATATCACCACCAGGTCCACCACCACCACCACCACCACCATCATCATCATTCGAGTCATCTCCTTCTTCCACATACACTTCTTCTTCTTCCGTTTCTTCATCATCTATATATACTAATACTTCATCAACATCCAATAGTGGATGATCTTCAACTTGATCATCGTTATCACCATCTCCTTCTTCAATCTCCTCAATTTCATCAACGGGTTGACGGACACTACTCGCCCCTCGGCCCCCCCGTCCTTCGCCTTCGAGTGGTACTACCTTCACCAGGTGTCGATCCGTATGCGGCATCTTTAACTTATGCCCATGTCAGCTCCTCTCCAGCAAATACCGGGTCTTCCTTCTCTACGAGCCACTCGTTATCTGCATCCAACTCATCTAAGCAGATAGGGTCAAAGAAACCGGGCTTTTCTTTCCTACTTTAGAAATGAATCTGCAAGAAAGAAAACGCATTGGGCATTAGCTATTTAGGTAATTAATTTAGCTTAGGCCACTAAAAAATTAAAGTTTATAAAAAAACAATTACTAAACAATCTAAACTTACCACCTCGAACATGCTCCAATTGCACTCGCAACCACTGACAGAACACTCGAGTCCAAGAATCTTCATAGCCAGCTTCTTTAGAGCTGGATCCTTCCTGTTCGGGTCCACTTTATAGGCAGCCCACCAGCTGCTGAGAAAAACAGTTTAAGTAGGTTAGAGTCTTAGTCTCTTAGAGACACTTTGTAGAAAAACTATTTATAAGAGTTCAGTACACAGTTGACAGTACACTAACATTCATAGAAGTACTTACTGGGTAATTTCATTGTCCGATGTCTTATTACGATATACCTTGAGAATATCCCTTCATTTTTTGTGTTGAAGTCCAGCAAAGTTGAGATCTTGTCCTGTTCTCCTCTATCTAGAATCATTCCTTCCAAGATATCAATAAATCCAATCGTATGCATAGTTAGTGCTTCTGTTGGATCAGTAGAAGCGAATAAACAGGCTGGGTTTAGGATGTAAGCAGTTGAATACAATGGGGATGAAATTTGGCTGCCCCATATTCTATCTATAATATCTAAAATTGGCTTGTAATCACGATTTCTATAGTTAAAATAGTTCATGATCTTATTTTTCACCCTCTCCATCGCATCATATATGTAGCCCATTGCGGGCTTCTCATCCCCGTACACTAATCGCAACACAGTGACTAAGGGCTCGGATGATTTTAGCGCCTTTACCACTTGAGTCTAAAAATTTTGAAAAAGAATTGTTTGTTGAACCCGTTTCCCTTCAGCCTTCTTTGACCAAGGCCCACTTGTAAAATCGGCCGACACTATAAAGCTTTTAAGTTCCCATTTCTTTACATGTAGCCTTTGTAGTGTTAAAAAGGCCATAGCGAAACGGGTGACTGTTGGACTTAGCAAGTTACCCCCAATGTGTTTTTTCATTCAATTGAGAAGAATGACGTGTTTGTACATAAAGACCGTGATTCTTCTAGCCCTTGCAATCGCATTTATAAATAATCTACCTATATCTTCTAATATAAGATCAATACAATGGGCCGCACAAGGGGTCCAAAATAAAAGTCGCCTCTTCTCCATAAGAAGACGACCGGCCATTACATACAAGACTGCATTATCTGTAATTACTTGTACAACGTAGTCCTCACCTATTTTTTCAACTACACTATCTAGTAAGTTAAACAAATATTCTCCTGTGTGTGAATGGCCCGACGCATCCACTGACTTTAAGAACATTGTTCCAGCTGGACAATTTACCAAAAAGTTAATGAGAGACCAACTGGATCTATCGGTCCATCCATCGGCCATTAGTGAATAACCATATATTTTCCATGATTTCCTATATTCAGCTATGAAGGATTGTGTATATTCAACTTCAGTTTTTAGGCATGTCTCCCTCATTTCATGATATGAAGGAGGTTTAAGCTCAGGTCCCCTCATTCATCCTATAGCCTCAACCATTACTTTCAAGCTTCTCGATTTAACGGTATTCAAAGCAATGCCGGTTTGGTAAACCACTTAGCAATATATTGAATTGTGGTTTTTCTATCTTTTTGTTTATACCAGTTCTCTAAAGTTGTTTGAGCCGGCCCTTTCCCTCTACCCCTTTGGTCGATCACATCCTTGGGGTGTGGTTTACACCATCTATCCATGGGCCCATGCCCTTGGGCTCTTTTCGATGGTTGTACTTGTGGTCTAGACCAGCCTGTCGAAGTAGGGGAAGTGGGACTAACTTCATTTACATTAACTATATTTATATCTTCATAGCATCTTGTTCCAGATATTCCTCCTGACGTAGGGCACTATCGCATTTCTTTCTTGATTGTTTTTCCATATACTCCATGATCTCCCTTTGGATTTCTAGAGTAATTTTATCGCATGCTTTTGCATTTGACCCTGGTAAATATGCAAGGTGTTGCTTGTGCCTTGCAATGCCATGGAACTCATATACTATGTGAGTCTTTTCGGTAGCACTACGGTAGTGCCCATACTTCCAACCCGGGTCATTCGACTTGGGCTTCAAAGAAGAATATTGGGAAGAAGATATTATGACGGTGGATGGTGGTGTGCGTATTATTGATTGCCACTTGCTAGTAACCTAGTACCAAAAAGTAACTGCTAACTAGAAACTAGAAAGTAAACTACAAATAAAAAGAAAACTAAAGTAAAGTTAGAGACTAAGAACTAAGAAGTAAGATCTAAGAGAGTACGTAAGAGTAAAGAGCCTAAAGAGATGGGACTTGGGAGAGAGAGAGAGAGAGAGAGAGAGAGAGAGAGAGAGAGTTACACTTACACACACACACTTACATACTTTACACTAGTGGTAGTAGTAGTCTAGTTGAGGGAGAGAGAGAGTTGAGTTACACACTTACACTTGTAGGAAGGGAGAAGAAGAGGGAAAAGAAAATGAGAAAAAGAGAGAGAGTTGAGTTACACTCGTAGAAAGAGAAGGGGAGAGAGAGAGAGAGATTTACACACAAACAAAATTAAAATTACAAATCTAAAAGAGGTTCCAACTTTCAACTTTCAACTTCCAAATTCTTGTCTAAGTTGTCCTCTCTTCACCTTTACCCCTTGACTTGAGTATTGATCTTGAATTGTTGTTGTAACTTGTACTCGTAACTTGTAAGTTGTAAGTTGTAACTTGTAAGTTGTAAGTTGTAACAACTAACAAAGTAACAAATCAATTAACAAACTAAAAAAAAAATGATAGAAGTTGTTAGAAATAGAATTAGAAACTTAGAAGTTAGAACTTAGAAAACTTAGAACTTGGATATTATGAAATATGAAACTCTAAATGAAAATGAGATAGAAAGAGAGAGTGATGTTATGTATGTTCCCTTGATTGAACTAGAAAGTAGAAACTAGAAAGAGAGTTCAATCAATTCAGTGGATGGAGATTGGAAAGGAGTCTTGACTCTTGAATCTTCTTGATTCTTGAATATGGATGTATCATGTATCTTGGATTCTTGATTCTTGATTCTTGTACCCTTCCTTGATTCTTGATTCTTGAAAGTTGAAAGAAAAGAAATATGGAAATGGAATATGGATGGAGAGGAGTGGATGTAGATTGTAGAGTGCTTAGAAGTTAGAATTAGAAATATGTAAGAGAAGATGTAGTAAGAGAAATAGAGAATAGAGAGAGAGTTTGAGCTTTTTTTGCATGTAGGAATGCTTAGAATACATATTTATAGAGAAAAAAATCCGGATTTAAAAAATAATTAAAAAAAGGGTCAAAAAACGGTTAGAAATATGATTGTTGGCCATTATGCGATCGCATATATCGCATATGCTGGCACATGTGGCATATGCAATCGCATATGTGCAATGATCGCATATGCCACTGCTGCATATGCGATCTCCCCTAAAATATGCGAATGCGCGATCGCACATGACAACATTGCATATATTATATAAATATAAATTTAGAGAGAGGTGAAAGTTGGAGAGCTTTTATTGGCTTGGCATGGGGTTGGGCTGAGGAAGGAGAGGAGAGCAACATGGAGGCTGGCACTGAACCGGCCTATGGACTATCTGGGGGGGTAAGAAACAATAGGTGTTATGGAAACATTCAAACCTCGGAAGGGGACGTGGCTATTAAAGCTAAGCTCTTCATTGTTGAATGGGCCTCCTCGTTAAAGGATTTACAGGATTGTAATTTTTCTTTTCTTTCTAGGATGTAAATTTTGGGGAATGTCATTCTTTGCGCCATCTCGGCACCCTATATTGAAAAAAATAATTTCAGCTGACTTTCAAAATAATAATAATAATAATAACTACAGTATCTTACTGTGGTTGATGCTTTAGATGAGTTTAGCAGACTAACTTAAGGTCTGTATTTGAATGATATCTATTTAACCATCACATCTTGTTCTAGTTCGTATTCAAGATTCTATGCTTCTCCATTTACTTATCTAAATCTGGAACTTGCTTATCATGACTTTGTGTTTCCATTTCAGTCACTGATCCTGGAAGTGTGTGACGAGACAGATGTTGCAGAACTAATAATGAAGGTCTGGTTGTGTTCCTCTTACTGATTCTGGCTTATGTTTATTGTGCATAAGACCCTGTTATTATTCAACAATGAATGTCTTACTTCCGGTGACTGCCCAGCTATGCATTTTTATTATGCAGTCTGTTACTTTAATTCCAAGAAGACAATAGTTCCACATCAAATGATAACAGATCCCTCAAACTTCTATCTTTTCCCTGGAAATTGCAACTTCTAATAGGCATATAAGATCTGAAGGCCCTTATTCTGTGTTGTTTCTAGTTTGAATGTCAGTGGGGAGGACAGGTAACCATATCGACATATTGCAGATGGTCTGCTTTTTCTTACTTAGGGTGCATCTCAAGGAATCACATGTTTTAGAGTAGACTCGTAGGGGGGCTGAAACCAGTACAACTTGTTCCTATTCAGTCAGAATTGTTCCAATTTTGTCCATGGTATACATGTATTGATGGGACGACTCCTTTTGTTCTCCATTGAAACTTGGTTGACTTGGATGAGTTGACTTGGTTTTGGATGATGCATTTGGATCTTAGTTGCAGGATGCTTCCAATTGCATAATGCTCCGGTGTCAGGACCAATGATTCTCACTTTCAATTTAAATTCTTGCAGGAACCATAATACTCTCTCAAAAGATTCATGCTTCCAACTCCTAAGACCTGCTCCTTTTTTTGGGCTTTCCGGGATGGGATATAATCTATTTTATCTCCTCTATACATTTGGGGGACATTTTACACTAGAGATATAATATATATGTTACGATATGAACATTTCCCATGTTATGTCAGATCTACCCTGTCCATTAGGCATGCTTCTGTGTTAGGGCATGGGACAAAAAATCAGCCAAATCGAATCGATGTTCTTCGAAGGAATTTTCTTTGGTGTGGAAAGGATATCCACAACAAATTCCACCTTATGGAATGGAATAGAGTCTATTCTAACCACAGGAATGGGGGTGCGAATATAAGGAATCTAAAGATAATGAATGCTGCACTCCTTGGTAAGTGGATTTGGCGTCTGGGCAATGATTCGGAAGCGCTATGGAATATTTTAGTTAAAGGGAAATACGGCTCCTCGGAAGGTGGGTGGTGGACAAAAGATTCTACGTCCTATAGAGCGTCATCCATTTGGAAAGGAATCATGCATTATAAAAAAAAGGTTATGTCGCTTTTAGGTTTCTCTGTGGGGAATGGGATGAGAATTCGTTTGTGGGAAGATTTGTGGCTAGGTGATACTACTCTGAGGAACAAATTCCCGGCCATTTATGGAATAGCTGTTGATAAGGGGAGTTCAGTTGCCAGCAATTACTGTTTCGCTAATTCCATTGGGCGTTGGGATGTTATTTGTGTTAGGAATCTATGGGATTGGGAGGTGGATGAATATGTGCAGCTCCTTCAATGTCTTTCCTCAACGTCGCTGGATATCTCTTCCCCAGATAAGCTGATTTGGAATCATCACAGGTCAGGAAAGTTTTCAGTCAAATCCCTCTACGCAGCATTGCTTCCTAATCTTGCTCCCAGTCCATAGACTACTCCGTTTTTATGGAAATATGCTGCTCCCCCAAAGTTCATCTCTTTCGGATGGCTCTTTGCCATGAATCGGATCCTCACAATTGAAAACCTCAAAAAGCGTGGGATGCAGATTGTCAATATTTGCAGTTGTTGTATGCGAAGTGAAGAAACAGTGGACCATCTCTTTGTTCACTGCCCTTTCATCAATCTCATTTATTGGGATATATGGCCTAGTTTCAATTATACGGGTTGCTCTCCCAACTCTGCTGCGTCACTGCTTCGTCTCTGGCATGGTCACAAAATCGGGAAGTTGAAATCTAAAATCTGGAGAATGGCGATTATTGCTATCTGGTGGGCAGTCTGGATGGAACGAAATGATAGAGTTTTTAATGATCAACACAAGTCTCCTAAGTTAGTGAGCTCCCACGCTAAAAGGCTCATTGTTGAATGGGTGTCCTTTGTAATGGGTTTGAAAGATTATAATCTTTTGTTTTTAGGCTACTAGTTTTCCTTTGTGGCTGCTATCTCAGCAGTCTTTCTTGTGTCTTTGGTTTCTTTTTTAATATAATTTCTCTTAGTTGCTTTTAAAAATAAATAAATAAAAATCAGCCAAATCGGAAACTCAAGTAGGCCACACCATAGGGAGCATTTGGGAGGGGGCAACCAACCAATAAAACCTTCCAAACTTACTATGGGGTCCACCGTGTTGTGTATATGCCATTAAATCATGCATTTGACATGCCCCACTAGGATGAAGGGAAACACCAAAGTTCAGGCCATTCCAAAGTTCAGGTGTGCCAAACCATGCAAGTTTAGTGGTTTTAGGCATGATTTGAGATTGTTCCCTGTTGTGTGGCTTACCTCACTCTTAGATTATCCTAGTGATGCAGGACATGAAAATTAAATATGATATGCGAGATTTCAGGCTTAAGATCACATTAGTTCAGAAACAATTACACAAATTCCATGTCCCAAATGAAAGTCAAAACATTCAATTAAGGGGAATCTACGTGGGTCCAGGCCTACACATGATAGTGCTGGATCAATAAAAAATATGAATCAAACGATACTCAAAGATAAGAAATAATCATCCACACATGCGTAGTAATCAGTACCTAATCCAAAGGATTCACCAATTTCAAATCAAGGAACCCTAGGGTAAGAAAAGGGGCATAAAATCAGAGACTTGAGTAATTTAGGGTTAGGTTTAGGGATTTTGGGTGAAAGCGGAGTGAAAGAGAGAAGAGAGACGAACCAGAGAAGTACCGCACACGTGGACAACAACAATGACCCAGATGCACATGCGCGTGACCTCGGCCGCACGTGTCTGGGGTCCACTATTTAGAAAAAGGCCACCTTGGCCCTGGTCGGCCAGGGATGGACTCCAAAACTCTCAAATCTCAGCTCGATCCGATGTACGGTTTGTGCGTGGTGCTCCGCCGAAGTTTCAGCCCTCATATAGGGCCAGATTCTGAAATTCTGCTATGGGGAGGAGAATTGCTGCAATAGATGATTAATTCGAAGTGTAGATGATGGGGTGAGATGAGAAGAAGGGATGGTAGAAGATGGGTAGTAGAGATGGCGATGAATAGGGGCGAATCGGGATAGATTTGGCTTCACACCACGATAGTTAACCCTTCGATGTAGGGAGGGCTTCGCACCCAATTAGGCTTCACAACTCAGAGAATAGGAAAACGCAGAATTTTTATTAATCTTCAATCAATAAAAAAAGCTACAAGGGGTGCCTATTGATAAGAAAACTCTATACTCCAAAACTCGCGCCATGTGCGCAACCTATTACTTGGTGATGAAGTAAACCAAAATAAAAACTAATCGAAGAAATCTAAAGCATCCATGATGTTCTAAATAACATTAATAAGCAAAACCTAAAATATGAAATCAATCTGACTAGTGGGCCACGATCATGAGATCCCATAATGGGTTTTTCTTGACTATCGGGCTTACTCTTTCGAACCAAACTTTGTCTTCTAGATAGGAAGCCCTCCCTGAACGTCGTTATCGAGCCAGATCAACGGTGGGGCCTCCTACTCCGTGCGTAGGTGGGGCGGCATGCGTGCACGTGCGCGAGATGTCCCCATCACCTAGTTCTTGGGTTATACAATGAACATGAAGGTCTGAACATGATGGACAAGATGGATTTGATGCACACATCATGTGGGTCCCTCAATAGGCCAATAACATCATGGTGGTACCAATGCCTTGTGAGCACACCCCACATGTGTGTGTGTGTGTGTTCATATGTATGTATGTAATGCATGTATGTATGTGTGCATGTTGTGTGTTTTGAGTGCGCATGCATCTCAAGTCTAACCATTTGGACCATAAGTTACCTTCACCTGGTGGAAACTTCCAACGTATCATGCACATGCTACATCCAACTCATCCAATGGATTGGCCCCATCACGAGGATCACATTGTGCAAAAATAGCCCCATCCACTCATCAGGTGGACCCCACTTGTTTTTTTTTTTTTTTAAAGCAGCTATACATTGTTTTGGTCCAGATGATAACTGGGTGGGGCTGATTTTCACACAAGGTGATCCTCATGGTAGGGCCAACTTATTAGGAGGGTTGGATGTTGCGCTCATATGATAGGTTGGAAGTTATTCCATGGGTGGACAGTAACTTATGGTCCAATTGGTTGGACTCAAGACCTCATGTGTTAGTGTGAGAAAGAAATGTTCACATGCTGTTGACCCTAGGGTTGAGCAAAGTGGGCCTCATCATGATGTCGTTCAGATATCCAATACGGCAATCAGTTGCAACTTGTGACTCTCCCTTTTAGGCTCAGTGCCAAAAAATTCAGTGTGACCCATTACTTAGGTGGGCAATACCATATGAAACAATTGAGAGTGGACACCCACTGTAGTTGTGTGTGGGCCAACCATGATGTGGTTCAGACATCAGTTCCATTCCCACCTGGATGGAGGGACTGATAAAAAAATGAGGCCATTCAAAAACTCAGGTATCCCTCAAAAACATAAGTTTAAGGTTTTAGGCATGATCTCACACTTCCATTTGGGGGGGGGGGGGGGGGGGAGGAGAAGGAATATCCACCTTACGCCTCACTTGCACGAAGCAGGAATGGGAGCAAGAGTGGAAGTGGAGAATCACCTGTTTTTGAAAAGTTAGTAGTTAAAAGGGTTTCTAATGCCACTTAATTTTAATGTGAAATCACTCTAGTTTCTCAGGATTTCTACTGCAATATGCATTCAATTTCCACTTGAGTTTCTAGTTTTGTTCCAACATTACATGCCCGGACATCTACAACAATGAGGCTGCTTGTTTCGGGGGCTTCTGCAATCATTCCAAGTAACA
Organism: Magnolia changhungtana; assembly: GCA_030180095.1. Taxonomy (NCBI): domain Eukaryota; kingdom Viridiplantae; phylum Streptophyta; class Magnoliopsida; order Magnoliales; family Magnoliaceae; genus Magnolia; species Magnolia changhungtana. The sequence goes on from JASAUF010000094.1 coordinate 3,020,815, forward strand.
AATATTTTGATGTTAATGGAACTGTATGATCATCAACCTGAGGATATGCAGTATCTTCGATCTCAGTTTGTGACAAATTCTATTCTGATGGTTTGCTGATCCATACGTCCTTTCGATGGATCCAGCTGTGCATGGACCGTGCCCTAATAATCTCCAGCTGCAACAATCTTAATCCTTAGATCCATGGCCTGCAAATAGGTGTTAAGTAAGACAGCAACCTCCACAGTCAACTAAAGAAATGAAATATTGGATGGCTAGGATCTTCCAAGCTGGGAGATTTTTGGGCCATGGTACATCAGTGGTGGGACCCTTCTCGTTACCTTGAGGATCATATATTTGTTCTTAACATTATAGGAAAAACTCTTGATCATTGCTGAGCATTTTCAATGAGAACTTTTAACTTTTTAAGGAGTGTATAGAACCTCTGATGAGGATTTCATACCGTAATATTGAACTAATTCTTCTGCAGGTTGGAGACTTTGAAATGCATCTGAAACGGAACATAGGAGCCATAGTAGCTCCAACACCACCTGTTGTTTCACCTTCAACACCACCTCCTGTTCCAACCAAACCCATGGTTGAATCAGTATCTACCGCTCCACCAGCTCCGCCACCAAAATCCTCTCTAGCAACCTCTAGCCCTTTTGCAAATGTATCTCTGACGAAGTCATCAAAGCTAGCGGTTTTAGAGGGTTCTGGAAATACTTCATACGTCATAGTATCATCACCGACGGTATGAGTTGGTAAACACATTTTCATTTCCCCCCCCCTTAAAATGGTCCCAATCTTATAAATTCATCATTGCTGATTTGCCAGGTTGGTTCATTCCGAAGGGGAAGAACTGTGAAAGGAAAGAAGCAGCCTCCAATTTGCAAAGAGGTAACATTATCTTTTTTAAGTATGCAATGCTCGACCGTATTAGATTGTTTCTTCTGTTCAATCAACAAACACATGGATACGCCTATCTTTCTGTGATCGAGGTCGCTCATCTTGTGGACCAATTCTATGAGGGTCAGGACTCAGAACCCAAATATACATATGATGGACCCACCTATCTGCGGTTGAGGCTATTCATCTTGTGGAACCATCTGAATGGGTCACACTCATGCCTCAAGAATCTCCATTGGTGGGAAATCCTACCCAAATGATTGGTGGGTTTTTCCTCTTCATTGAATGTAGACTGTTGACTAAGCGTTGATTTTCAAGACGCCAATTGTACAGTTAAGATAAACCAAGGGGGGGCTTTTAGGGCATAGCCCATAATGGGGCCTGCCCGATGAACAGTCGGAATTGTTGGAAGGTGAGCTCAACATTCACAGTCGTGGGGGCTGAACTGAAAGCACCGTTTCATTCAGGCGTGCTCGATATATTGCCTCTCTTACCTTTCAATGTTGTGCTTAATAACTATTCAAATTAGGCAATACCCGAACCCAAAGCAACTTCCTTATCTTGTTTTAACTGAACCTAAAGACAAATTGGCATAGAGCTCTCCTTCATTAAACAAACAAACTGTATCAAGTTTCGTTGTTCTTTATGACTATTCCCCAATTAATCAATTTGCAAACCTAGCAACCAACTTCCTGGAACTTTGTTTTTTAAAATACTGGAGCCAAAGATAAATTTCCACGGAATTTTCTGCCATTATACGAGTAAATTGTACCTGATGAGGGGTTTTTTTTTTTTTTTTCTATATATCTGCAACGATTGATTTCTGCAATCTGATACTTACGCCTTCAAACAAAACAGGGGGACATCATCAAAGAAGGGCAAATCATTGGTTATTTGGATCAGTTCGGAAATGAGCTTCCAGTTAAAGTGAGTCCTCTTTCTACTCTTCCAAATGCTCCAAGTAACTCATTATCGCAATCTTCTCATACATGTTGCTTTTGATTTCTTGAGCAGTCGGACGTAGCTGGAGAAGTCCTAAAGCTTCTATACAAGGAGGGTGGTAATACTTCAAATATTATTTCCATCACTTAAATCCAGTTTTAAATACAAATTGGTGTTGATGTATAGTGGGGCACTGATATGATGCACGAAACATCTGCACTAATTCAATGCAATGTGACATAGATATGGATGTCTGTGATAATATCTATTTGTTTTCTTGAGAAATTCCAAGCTATGGCTGTAAAACTTTCCATATAACTATTTAAGCTTCAAAAGCTATAAACCCTAGATAATACGTGGCATCATGATAGTTCATACACGTATGGTAAATTGTACACGGTATACATGTCAGTCAAATTAAACTGGTCAAAACTGTGGGACCCACTGTAGTTTGTCATGATTGATTGGGCAGGGCAATGATTAACTGTTTGTTGGAATAGGACTGGACTATTTTTCATTTTAACCGATCATTAGGTGTTCACCAATCAGTTATTAGGACATAAGTTATGTAATTGACCTTCCAAAAAAAAAATCTTTTACGACCTATCTAAAGTGAGGCAAACAATTTGGAGGGTTTGTGAGTTACATGTAGGCCACATGTACAATTCTGGGTGAATGCATACGAACCATCCATCAGACTGCCAATATAAAAAAATTCTCTAATATTATTTTTAAACCAAACATTTTGGCCAATGCAGTCCATACTTACGCACACACGTGCATGAGCATGCCTGTGCTCACATGCATACGCCCACTGACATATATTTGTATGCATGTATATATTTAACCAATATATATATATTTTAAGAGCAAGTATGAAATATACAATGGTCACATGTTTACATGTCCACACTGATAATTTAAAGGGAAATATGAAATTTACCATGCTTGGTTTGAATCATGGCATTGTACTTTGGCTTAGCACTCTATGCAGGTGGGTCCCACCTTTTTGCCATCTAGACCTTTTAATTTCATTGTGTCCATCATGGTTAAGTGATGCTGTAAAAAGAACTTCCACTGGACACTCCTAGCTGTCCCCTGCAAATGTATGGCTAAGAACAGAATATGATCAAGGAGTCCATACACTGTAGGAAAATCCCACATATTCAAATAGTTGGAACTGTTTGGTGGAGAATTCAAGGTCCATTACTTACCCATGATAGGTCCAACCAACTGGACGATCGATCCAGATCACCAAAAGCTGGCCAGAACAAAAATGCTACTGATTTGACCCAAGGGAACTAGTAAAGGGGATTTTACACCTAATTAAACAAATCCACCAAACAAGAAAAATAAATAGAATTTTCCTCTGTTTGTTTTGTTTCTGATTTACAGAGGCAGTAGGCTACGGTGATCCGATTGTTGCTGTCTTGCCTTCATTCCGCGGGATTCAGTGAGCTCCTCTTTCTGGCCACACCACTGTTCTCTTACACCAGGAGCCTTCAATTTCTCAACTCTTATGTAATTTTTCCAGTGAGTAAATGGACGTAAGCAGCTATATTTTATTTGCTGGACATTTTATCTGATAATTAGATATTTGCGGGAGTAATAAATTTAAGGAGAGTTAAGTATTTGTTTTATATCTTTCTTTCTTCATTTGGAAATTGACCGGGTGCTGACAGTTTTCAGTAGTCGGAATCAAATGTTTCTGTGCGCTACATGGGTTCAGCCATGTGGCCCACAATAGATCAGGCCCCACATAAACCCATGCAATGATTAGGGAAGATTATACAAGATGATTGGACCCAGCCAGATGCTCAATATGATCTAGCTGTTTACAATGCGAGCCTTGATGTGGAGCTGTTGTAGACCACAATTCTAAAATTTGGTGACTTGAGACGAAACTTGGCTGAGTCGACTCAGCGAGATTTCAAGCTGAGCCTCTTGGAAACTTGCTGGTGTGCATGCATTACTTGGTCAAGCAGCCCTGCTACCAGGCATGGCAACATACTTCTTTACACTCTTTTAGTAGTTTTCATGTGTTGTCTAAAAGGTTTAATATTAACCAAACTCAGATCGTTATTATTATTATTATTATTATTATTATTATTATTATTATTATTATATGACGTTTTTTTAATAAAAATAAAATAAAATTTAATCCTTAATATATCAAGTCGAGTCGATTGAAGACTCGGTGGACTCTTTGAGTTGACCTGACCTGATTGGGCATCGAGTCAGGTTTTCCAGTATTTGAACCGTGTTATAGACTCACATACCTTCTCATCTAACGAGCTGATTGAATGCAGATGCAGACTAGAATGTCGATTGTTTGTTTCCTGTTTTTTTTTTTTTTTTTTTTTTTTTTTTTTTTATTTTATTTTATAAAAAAATAAAAAACCCCTGCACTGGTAGTCTACTTGTGGATGATTGTGAGAAGGGTGGACCTAGTCACCGGTGTCTCACTTACTCATTGAGATGTGTCTATGCATTAAAGAGAGTTTATGGTTTCCTAATGTGCCCATCGAGGCTATGTTTAGTTATCCATCTTTGAGAGGTATCTGTTTAGATATCTTGGAAGATCCTGACCGTTCAGTCCTTCAGATGACTGTAGAAACCCCACCTGAGGATTCTGACAGTTATAGACGCTTACACTCTGATTTGGATTATTGAAGTATCTCCCCTACGGTTTGCAAATTCATTGCACATTCCTCATGTTCCCTCTAGCACCGATTCCTTTGAGAAATTAACCTTTTTTACTCATTTTACATGTGGGCTTACCATATGAAACACTGAAACATGCATTACTCATTCACAACTCTGAGTCAATTCCCTGTTCTCCCCCCATACACGGTCTTACAACTATGTGGAGACCTGTTTTTTTTGGTAAACAGGCACCTGGTTCCCAATCCAGTTCCCTCCGTTCGATACCTAGTAGCAGCCCTCTCATTGAAAGTTTCATAGTCCCTAGTAGTGGATCTATATGTAGTGGACCCGGAAGGAAAAGCAGCAGCTTTCACTCAATCATTTCTGGGGCCTACTAAAGATGTAGTGGAAGAGGCCGGATATCATATAGTTGACGACTCAATCAATTTGATAGTTAACACTATCATTCCCACTAAGATAGCAATGGCAATTGTACTTGATCGAGGAAGACTGCTTCTCGAGGAAGCTCCCTGAGAGGGATTCCTAATTCTCAGAAAGCCCGTGCGAAGGAGCCAGCAGACAAGTTTGCCCTGACAACACTAGAACCTACGGCGGGGCATTTTCGGGGAGTAGCCCGCTTCTTCAGAATTTTCCTGGTATGATCCACATGCCAGCATCGGCCCTCCATGCCACAGCCGCCCCTTAGCCTTTAGCAATGTGGGGTTTAGATGTCATCTGCAAGATCTACCCCACGGCATCCCATCAATTTGGAAGGTTTTGGGTAGGTGTGGCCCACCAAATAATTGGATTAGCCTCTCTCTTCTTTTTTTATATATATATATATATATATATATATATATATATATATATATATATATATATATATATATATAATTCTTTTTGTGTGTGCCCAATATTTAATGGTGATGAGTTGAATACCCATGCATGCAGGCAAAACAAACTCCTTAGACAAGGATCATTTTTTTTGATTGAGTGCTAACTTCTCCAGCGAACCAGAAGGGAAGTATCATAATTTGTCAGAAGCCAGAAGATCCTAACCATCTGAGCTTGTAAATTTTGAGACTTTAACTACGTGCAAGAGGATGCATCTTAACAGTTCTTTAGAAAAAAAACTTATGATCTAACAGAGTGTCCAGACTGGAAGATCCTAACCCTTGGATTAGCGGACCAACAGAGTTCAAAGCAGCAATTCAGATTCAAGGAAATAGACCAAAGATTAGAATATTCCGATCTGGAAGCGAGTACATGGAGTGGATATGATGTTTTGGATATGGGTATCGACATGATGGGAGTGGTTCATACATGTTGCATCTGTCGTTTGGAGGCACAAACCATTGCTGGCCCCACACAATGTATGGAGGATGATTCCAACCTTTGGCCTTTCTTCACAGTTGCTATAAGTAGGCCAATGATCAAAGGGTTACTCCACTCCACGTTGCAGACCATCAGAAAGTCCAGATGACCAATCCATGGGTACCACTTGCGCAGTTGGAGAACAGTAAGGTGCATTCATAACTACTGGGCTGTTGGGCCCATGTCAACCATACTTCCAATCAACCACGTCCATTATGATTTCCCCCTCATGCTCACTGTAGAAACCAAAAGTCAGGCCTACCCCAAAACTTAAGTGGGCCACAACATGGAACGATGTAAAATCATGCTTGAGACCTCTAAATTCAGATGACATGACCCACCTAGGTTTTTGAATGGCCCAAGTTTTTGGTGTCCCTTCATCTTGGTGGGGTGCATCTGAGGAATGAATTAGATGGAATATACACAACACCGTAGGCTCAACAAACAGTACAGTGGTAAGGTTTCATTGGTTGGGCATCCCCTCCTAACTTTTCCGTGGTGTAGCCCATTCTGTTACATTGCTGATTTTGGCCGCACATCTAATGGGTGGAATGGATCTGATGCACAGTTGACGTGAGCCCCACCACAAGTTGTGGTGGCATCAGTGCCATATGAACGCACCTATAGGAACACCACATTGATTCATCAAAGACACCACAATTCTTTTGAGAGAGAGAGAGAGAGAGAGAGAGAGATTGCATTCTTTTTTCCCCAAGTATTCTTGCTTTTCGCATAGCAAAGTCAACAGATCATCTACAAATTAAAAATCCAAAACATACATTACCCACATCCAACTATAAAACAATCACAGACAAGAAACACCTTTTCCCAACGGCTCTTGAATTGGCAACCCGCCAACAGGATCCTGCCTTGTAACACTCAACCTGTCATTATATTAAAACGACAACAAAAATAAGAACTGATGATTGTTAAAGAAGAACATTCTCAGGACAATGTTTTAAAAATAAAAAAAAAATGCATCAGGCTATCATACTAGCCCATAGCTCAATAGTTCAAAACATTGATCTGATCAGCCCCATCATTGATGGGGGATGCCCCAAAAGTCTTACCAAGACTGAAGATCCTAGCCATTTGCTCACTGACCCCATAAATACACTAAGAAAAAAAAAAAAAAAAAAAAAAAAAAAAAAAAAAAACTTAGAGCCACGATCGAAGGCTAGGATCTTCCAATCCATTGAAGCATCACCCAGAAATTCTGTTGCCAAACAAATTAACGGTCTGGGGATCATCAAACCCGCCTTTTAGTTAACAGTAAGTCAACAATTAACATCTAGAAGATATACGTATTGATGCATCTGGACCATATAATTCCAGGAGAAGAAAAAGGGAAGTAGTCACATACAGTATCTACACAACTTCCACCATCTTTCATCCCTCCAATGAGATATATAGAATCTTCAAGAACTGCAGTAGCAGCATATCCCCTTGGTTGGTTTAAGGGGTCACCCATCATCCATGAACTGGTACGAGGTTCAAACACTTCAGTACTAGAAACCATTTTGGCTCCATCATAACCACCTATTGCATATCTGCATCAGAAATTGTGGGTGGAATCATGTAGTTGCAAAAGGCCGTTGGGCATTTAGATACCCCACGAGCAAATAGAAATTATGGTTTCTTCTGATATTCATGTTGACAAGAGCTCTGGCAAGCGCACATGTTTGGTCAGTAAAGCTATTGTACATGCCACACATGTGCCAGCATGACAAATGCGTGCAAGATCTAATCCTCGATCACATTGGTCCCACCATATGCATGTTCCCAAAAATAAAATATGGTCAAACCAGTATACGTGGGGCCCCAATATTGGAAACAGGTGGTGGGTTAGAAAACTTCAGCCAAGTTTTTCAGAGCTGTACATTTGTTTTACAAACTGTGACCCACCTAACCAGTGCACCAATCTGATTCCTGGGCTAGGGCATCAATATAGTGGTGCCATTCTGATGGATGGATTGGATCTAGGAACTTTCGTGTCGTACTGGCACATGTTGCATGCTCATGAACTTTATTGAACACATGGGCTTAGGAAAGCTGTGTTGACGAAAGGGAGTTCAACTTACAGTTTCTCATTCATAACGGCCAAAGAGTGGCACCCCCTTCTCGTTTCCATACTCGGAAGCCTGGCCCAAGAAGCCTCTCGAGGGTCAAATCTTTCAGCTGATCTGAGCCAATAAAAGAGAGAAAACAAATACATGTCAATAACACAGTGCTGAGAAGAATGATGCAGATGCGAGAGTCAGAATGGTCCTGAATTAATATGGAGAACTGCATCAATAAAGGCAGCGTTTGGGTGCGTCACCAGGTAACATTTGGTGAGACTTCCTAGCCTTATTGAGGATGTGTTTGGGGCAGTGCAAAATGCAGACCCACACCAAACAGCTTTTATTTTCTGGCTTCTCCTAACCAAATAACAATATAGACATGTACATTAAGCAAAGTATTCCATAACAGTAATGGTGGCTGTATCAGCCACCACCATTACCTTTATGATACAGGCTGGAACGACCATTACAGTCTCTTTTTTTTTTTTTTGAAAAAAAAAAAAGAGAGAGCGAAAAACCTGTATCGGCCCGTAATGGACCATTACGGCACTGTTATGGCCTTTACGGGGGGCGTAATGGGCTGTTACCGGCATTTTTTTTTTCTATGACGGCCATTACGACCCTGTAATGTGTAACTATTGCCACCGTTACAACCCAATAACAGGCGTTACGGCACACCATGACAGGAAGGTCCTCAACATATCTCGTTTTTACTTCGGTGCTTGTAAAGGTCCCAAATGCACCCTGATTACCGAATTCCTTGATTATGAATGAGGGTGGTAAAGGACTAGGAAACTCACCCAAGCCAATGAGCCCAACCCGGCTCTGGACTGGCATGGACCTACTAGCTTGGGCCTCACATGCATGGCCTGATCAATTTTTTAGGTCAGGCTTGGGTTAAAGTCACTGTAGTACGACCTGGCTCAGCCTAGCCCAACTTGACCCAACTTTATATTACATGTTATATCCTACAGATATGCCATTTCAATATTTTCAATATAGCCCAATATTGTTAAATCGCATATGCGATCGTTTGCGACCAGCATATGCTGCTCGCATATGCGGTTGCATATTGCTCTGGCCTCTATTTTTTAAAAATAAAAAATGTTTTTAAAAGATGGGAAAAATCAAACAAATTGAAAAGAAGAAGGAAAAACTATGCCTGATTACTACAAGTTGGGTTCTTTTACCTATTTCATTGTAGTTTGAGTGGTGAAGACTATTAGACCATCTATAAATTAAGTTATATACCTAATTAGTTAAGTATTTACATTATATTTACATAAAATTTAACAAAACAATCAACAAGTAAAAGCTTAAGAGAAAATTAATTATTAAAAACTTCGAACGTAGAAATTTTATTAATAAATGATAACTTGATAACTTGAACAAATTACAACTTAATTTACAAGAAAACAAGCACAACTTACAAGTATGCCATCGCATACTCGCATATGCAATCACATATTTATCGCACAAAAAGTATGCCACCGCATGCTCTCCTACATCACGTATGCCATCATGGCATATGCGATCGCACATAACAACAACGGTATAGACCATTTGTTTCATTCCTCTAAATTGTGCATATGGTCCATCTGATCAACCAATAGATTAGAAACATTCAGGTGAGAAATAGGGACTTCAATTTTTGTGCTTGACTGGGTCAGGTCTGGTTGGACCTGGTCCCAACCAATTTTTTCCAGCTTGGGATTGGCCTGTTGTGCAAGGGCCATGGCAGGCTGGGGCTTGGCCAGGCTGGGCCAGGCGTTGGTCTAAAGTGTCAGGTGGGCCCAGGCCTAGCCTGGCCTGGCCCATTGCCACCCCTAATTATGAACCACTTATAAAGTTTTGTACGATTGTGGAAAATTTACCACTCCACACTTGGTCTCACTGCTAAGACATCAGAGACAAGAAAAATAAACAAAATATTTTTTTAGTAGAATAGTATGGAACTCTACATGGAGCATATGATACAGCCTCAACTGATTGGGTAATTAAACTGGAGGACCCAAGCTCCCCTCTATCCAAATAAGACCCTTAAATCAATTTAATAAAAAGAATCAATGGAGAATGACCACAATATAGCAACATAAAACAGAAAAGCAAAAGTGAACTTAGAAAATTTACAATTGGGAGCCATTTGGATGCATGGACTAAACCCCCATACACTTCTTCATGCCCCACACATGCCAAAATGTGCAGTGACAACCACACCTTGCATAAGGCGGGCAACACCATATATGAGTGAATCCAAAAATCACACCGGTCAACTCATCAGGTGGCCACCCATGCATGAAAACAAAAATCGCCAATGATCCACATTCAATGTGCATTGTGTGAGTGGAGCAGCCTGATTTCTGGAACAAGTGAGGCCTGACTGACACATGGATCTAAAGCCCCACATGTGTGCCATGTGGAGACATTGTAAATGAGTCATGTTGTGTAGAAGGGCGCCACATGACAGCCAAACTTGCTATTTTATATGCCTAATAGCTGCAGGTGTAGTAAAATCTACAGGCTTTAAGAGATTAATTCTGATGCAACTCGCAACCAAAATAAAATGAACTTCGTTAACCACACCTAACATTCTACTGGCACAATTCAAGATGGTCGCTACAATATCTTACTTGAGGTAATCATTCCCGTCATATCCACCAACAGCATAGAGCACACCATTAAGTTCCGCTGCAGCAGTAGAAAATCGCTGGATGGACAAGAGAATAAAAATGTTAGGAGATCCAGCAAACCAATTCCGTAGCCACAACAAAGAACATTTCCTTCCCATAGCTTCTTTTTGGAGATAATACCTACATGATCAAGCACCTGCAAGACATGCAAAAAAATTCTTGGAAGAAACTGGAACATTCTCAAACAAGTGTTTTGAATAATCAAACAAATGAATGAGACGGATCTCTAGAAAAGAGCCCTGGACTAAGAATTTCTTCCCAAAATAAGCCATGGGAAGGCTTCATTTAGTTCATACACAGGAGCACTACAACCCACAAACTGCCTAGATTGGTCCTGATGAAAAAAAAATCCCAGCATGATTTCTAACTAAATAGACTGCAAACAGCAAGTGACGGTTTTTTTTTCTAATCCCAGCATGATTTCTAACCAAATAGACTGCACACAGCAAGTGACGGTTTTTTTTTTTTTCCATAGACAGTCTGAACATAGATTTCTCATCCCACAGTAGCTTCCAATGCACTATTTGCATCCAGATGCATGGGCAGTTCATATCATTGATGTGACAGTCTGTTCAGTCCAGCAGTACACTCTTCATGGTCACCATGCAAAATTCCAGCCAGATGTCCCTCTCCACCTTTATCATTTGTTTCTCTTCTCCCGACTTGCATCTACAAAAGACTATCCCCTGATGAACCACTGGCAGCATTTAATAGTAGTTTGCCAGCAGCAGCTGCAATGCTTGAAAATGGCCTTAGCTACTATTCATGTTGAGCTTTTACATTCCATGCATGATTTTAGCTATATTATGCATGTGTTTCTGTGTATGCCATGGATTTAAGAAATGGTTTCATAGTGCAACTCCTGTGGGTACCAGCACCAGCACAACTCACTGCCATATCAGCATGGTGACTCTTTTTCGGACCGAAATAGATATGACACAGATAATACGATATGACATGGATGATACTGATTTGTATCTGACAATTTGAATGGGCCCAAGGCCCAACTAGCAGATAATTGCCCACATGTTATGTGCCAATGACTTCCAATCTCCAAAAGGTTGGCCCAACCATGACAATTGCCTGGTGCAAAATCAACGTGATCTACTATTTAGGTGGGCCACGTGTACTTTGTATCTGATCGGCAGCAATACATGATCTTCTATGAGGTGAGCCACATGGCAGATTGCATTAGGCATTCTTCACGGTGGGGCCAACCTTTTGCATGGGTTGGATACTGTACACACTTGACGCTTATGAGCTACTTGGACGTGACTAATCATCCAACTAGTTACCCTTGAGACCCCGAAGGCCATATGCAAGAAAGTAGCTGATGAATATTTTCAATTGCGAATGGAGCATTTCTTCTTCTTTTCCCTTGGGAATTAGTTAAATATTTTGATAAGATGACATTAAAACAATTGGTCTGATGCCATTGGATTGGTAGAGTGGTTTTTCCATTGCATCACACATTAAGGATATGGATCATACAGATATGGTTATGCTCACAGCTATGGAATGGGTGACTTTAGTAGCTACTGAACATAGTTGCAATCATCCAACTAAGGATATGGGTAGGAGTATGCCTACGAATACGGGCAGGGATATGTTATAGGCAAGTATATGCAAAAGTCACATAAATACCCAGTCCGTATTCAACTCCAGATCTGCATTAGCCACAAACGGTCACGATTATGAAATACCCACGAGTGATCATTCTCATCCAGTTCAAAGAAGATGAGTACCAAAGATACCTGAAAGAGTACCTTGATTGGTATTATTCTACTATGACATGAGCACATTATTACCGATATGTGGAGAGCAGTACTATGGACACCCTAGTGAAGACGGAGACAATAACTTTGAGCCACTTCATATCTCTATGTAGATCTGAAGCAGAGATGTAAAGGGCAGTGGGCATAGATGTATTTTTGCTTCTTTTTATGGATTTTGAATATATATTTTTTTCATACTTGTATTGTATAAAGGGGGAGTCAATCAGTGGAAGAAACTGTGGGGATAAAGGATCTTATCGTGATTGTATTCTAGGTAAGTCGAGAAGAAGAGGAGATTGTGTGGGAAGGGGGGTCCGGCTCAATGGTAGACAGCTTCTGTTTCAACACTGAGATCTAGGGATCGAGTGCCCATGTGCTGTGGTATGTGTGTGTGGTGTGGGTGTTAAAAAGCGAGAGAGAGAGAGAGAGAGAGAGAGAGAGAGAGAGAGAGAGAGAGAGAGAGAGAGAGAGAGAGAAGGGAGGAGGGATCAGTAGTGGAGTCAAAATGATGAGGCGAAAGGGTGGGAGATGGAGATCAAATTGCAATAGGGAGGGAAGGTGACCACCAACGCTCGGTAGGAAGCACAGTAAGTGACAGGCCAAAAGCCATATGGGTTTGGCATAATTGGTTCCAGGGTAAGCCAGCGATCTCTATTCACCCAGAGATGATCAAGACGATAGCCATGTCCATGTCCTTCTATTGGTGTTTGGTGGCAAAAGTAGGGAAGGGCTTGCAACGAAAAAGTGAGTCGGTAGCTTGAAGCAAAATGTAGAGTTAAGGCAGTGAATCGTGTATTGAAGCCCTTAAACTGCTCGGAAATTCTTATTTCCATGAGGCCAAAAATGGAGGCAGATTGAGTGGTGCTCTTGGGGAACTTTTTCAGGGATGGAGTGGTCAAGGGTTTGCAAGGGTAGGATCAGTGGTTGATCCTTGGCTTTGAAGGGAGTTGGTTTGCTTTTAGGGGTCTCCCTCTAGGGCTATGGGTGAAAGATGTCTTCATGGAGGTGGGTGCTTGTGTTGGGGAGGGGGTGATGATAGACCCTTTAACGGAGCATTTTGTTAATTTCAGGGTAGTTCACCTGCATATCCAAAGAAATCGTTTGATGCCAGTCCAAGAATCAATGACAATTGACAGTTGTGGTCGGTGTAGTGTCTCACAATGCTCATGGAGAGGGAGATGGAGCAAGTAGAGCTTCAACCCAACCAGCCAACAAAAGGCCAACCAGAACCATCTAAGAGCAACAGAAGGGGTGGTGATGATGTTCGATCCCCATGCTCTGGCAATCCACCAGATAGTACGTGGCAAAATATGATGCAAAAAGGGTACGACTCGGGTAAGGTGGTTGAAGGAGACACAACTTCTCTTCTCTCACAATCTAAATGTAATAGGGAGGAGTGGAAGGAGAATGACAGGTGGAAGGATGGGGTAGAGGCATTTATTGGTCATCAAGCGCAAGCACTGCCCGATGACAAAGGCGACCTTTAAACCCATATGGCAGGCCAGGGGATGCACGATCACATGCAATGGTTGAACTGGCCCAACCAGATGCAGCATGATCAACTTTATGATGTACTACCACTTGGAAATGGCATACCATAAGTCAATTGATGCATCAAATGAAACAAAAAATGATAACTCCCCTAATAAGGTAAATATCTCTATACCCATTATCCACACATTCATCAAGCAAGCACACACTTGACACTGCCGAACTTATGCTTAAAATAACTCCCCTAATAACCAATCAAGTAATCTTTAATCAAGTTGCAGGGGAGTAAAGCAAACACTACTAAGTTTATTTTATTTTTATATTTTTAAGATGACGTGACAAGAATCACAAGAGAGGAGAAGTCTCTAATATGTTCAAGACTTTAAATAGAATAAAGCAAACATTGTAATTTATGCAACTCCTCAGGTATGTAATATTGTAATGTAGAGTAAATTATGAAAAATAATAGCAAACACCTACACACGTGAGATATTTTGATATTAAATTCATTCTAATATCAAACACTGTAATTTATGCAACTCCTCAGGTATGTAATATTGTAATGCAGAGTAAATTATGAAAAATAATAGCAAACACCTACACATGTGAGATATTTTGATATTAAATTCATTCTAATATATCTATCATTGGTATTAGATAGGACTGAAAGTCGAGCGGGTTAGGTCGGGTTGGTGCTCAACCCTAGCCCAACCAAAGGTTCTTTTACCTCAACTCTAACCCAACCCAACCCAACCTCAGGTTGGGAATTCTCAACCCAAGCCCAACCCAAGCGGGTTCGGTCGGGTGGATACATGCTAATATTTTAATGATTGCATTAGTTTATTGTATTTTAATACACATCTTATTTTTTATATTTATGATTTTATTAATTATATATGTAGTTATTTATCGTAAAGAACTTCCTTTATTCTAAACAAACAAGCTAAAATATAGGACAACTACTCATTTAAAACTCGTGTTGTATAGCACACAATATATTTGGAGAGAGAAATTCAACATTTCTTGTTAGCTTGAGTCATCGGAAATGATGTAGACCAATGAGACCCGACAACACTGGAATCTCCTGTCTTCAACACATACGATCCACACTCAATTATAATTTATAAGTTACTTATATATTGATCGGGTTTGGGTTGGGTTGGGCAACCCGAGCCCAACCCAAGATTTAAGCCCAAGCCTGAGATCGGACTCGATACATCTTGCCCAAGCCCAACCCAATGTCGGGTCGGTCACACGTCGGTTGGGTTCAATCCGCCCAACTTTCAGCTCTAGAATTAGATAGTTAGAAAATTAAATATATGAGTTTTGTAGTCAATTCTAGCCTGTCAGGTTCATAAATTCATCAGACAATCCGATATAGCTTTCTCACTAAAGAGTGGACCGTTACACCACCATAAACATGTTTAAAATTACAAATGAATGCATATTTGGAATATTTAGAATTTTTTGAATTTAATGGACATTTTTCGAAAAAATAAAAATAAAAATTTAACCGTTACAGGGGTGTATCAGCCGTTATGGGACCGTAACGGCCGATATGGCCTGTAACTGTAACAGTAGGCACCGTTACGCCCAACGTTACCGCAACGGTACACCTTGGTTCCCAGACGGTTGATTATTTATTTAAATTGTTAAATAGTACAGTTGAAGAGGTAGGAAAGGAATATGTTGTTCGAGTTATCACAGACAACATAGCTAATTATGCAACTATCGATCGCTAACTTATGGAGAAGAGGTGACGCTTATTTTGGACACCATGCACGACACATTGTATCAATTTAATGTTAGAAGGTTATATCTTAAAGTGATTGCTAGGGCTAGGAGAATCATATTTTTTTGTGTACAAGTATGCCCTTCTTCTCCATCAATGAGAAGCCACCTTACACCCAACGAGGTTTGGGTGAATGGTCTTCACCGTAGGTTTGCTCCCTACTGGTGAGGGTTCGATTCCCCTCACTAGTTTTACCCGATACACGTGATTGTGGGTGATTGCGTGTATCCGCAAGGATTAGTTTCACTTCAAAAAGAGGTGGGGACACCCTGTGTCTTCAATAATAATAATAAATGATAAATGAGAAGCCACCTTAGGTGCAAGTTGCTTCGCCCAGCTGTGACCCAATTCGCATCAACTTTCTTAACACTACAAAAATTAAATTCAAAGAAAGTTGAACTTAGGCCATTTGTAGTGACAACCAATTAGAATAATGAATCATAGTCAAAGAAGGCCAAAGGAAAGTACGTCCAACAAACCATTCTTTCCACTCAATTTTAGGCTCAAGTGGTAAAGGCTTTAAAATCATCAGAACCCTTAGTAAATGTGTTGCGACTGGTAGACGGTGATGAGAAGCCACAAATGGGCTACATCTACGACGCAATGGAGAGGGCTAGAAATAGAAAATAAAAAATAAAAAATGGAACACTTCAACTATCAAGAACATGATTATCAACCCATCCTAAATATTATAGATGTTAGATGGGGCAGCCAATTGTCCTCCTTTGTATTCAGTTACTTACATCCTTAATCCAGCCATATTCTTTGAGACTGCTGATCGGATTGTGGTAGTTGCATTTCATATGGTCGGATTTCTTAACGCTTTAGAAAAATTGGTTCCAAACAAAGATGAACATGATAGAATTTCTTAGAAGCTAGACTTCTGCCTGAAGAGTGCGGGGATTTGGTCAAGAGAGATTGTTATTAGGCATGAAGTGTGAAATTGCCAAGTATGCAATTCTAAGAAGTCTTACAACTTACAATGTAAGGAGTCTAAGTGAGAAAGTGTTTGTCTATGTATGGAGTTGACCCGACTAGGAGGGACCCAACACTACAAAAGTTGGCCTTGAGAATTCTTCGGCTCATGTGTTCTTTGGGCAGTTGCGAGTGCAACTAGAGTACATTCGAGTTGGTAAGTTTTACAACTTGAAGTTTTATAATTCACTTCCAGTTTCAAAATTTAATGTTAAATTGCTAATACACATTTTAAACGTTATGCAAATTCACACGAAAAAAAAAGAAGAAGCAATCGCTTTGAACAAAAGAAACTCAACGACCTGGTCTTCGTTCGGTATAACCATAAGTTGCAATAAAGATTCCCGACTAAGAAAAAAGCCTGGATTCTATGATCCTATCAGCCTAGATGATTTGAAGGCAAATAGTAAATGGCTTGTGGAGACAGGATACAGTCTTTGCCGGCGAATCCCTTACATGAGTCCAAGTCGAAGATGCCGCTCATGGATTGGCACTAGGCGAAGGTTCTCAACGGCAAAAAAAAAAATGAGCTGGATGGGTAAGCAATGCCACGATGCATGCTAGTAGTTAAGGTCCTCAAGGAGAAGATGATATTAAGATTGAAGAAGTACAAGAAAAATATGCTCAACCATTAAACGTGGATGAGCAACTTGTGTGGACAGATGATGAAGAAACATAAGAAGATGAAGTGTTCGTTAAAGAATGAGATGACTCTGACGATGATGACAATGGTGATGGTGATGATGTGCCACAATTGGAGAGGGAACGATGCATGTAGTAGATTAGTAGTTTTTACTTGTAGATTTTATTTATCAATAAAAGTATTAAATTTTTATTAATAAGTGGAGTTGTTGTTAATTTTTAATTTTTTACACAATTACATCTTATGATTAATGTTTTGACTTAGTTATTAGTTATTTATAGCTTAGATAGTATAGCAATTTTACACAAATTAATTAGAAACTTGATGGGAGTAGTTAAGTCTTTATGGGCAAAAAAGATTTTCCCATTTTTTCTGAATTTTTTCTTCTTTTTATTTAATTTTAAATTTTTCAAAAAGAAAAATTGTTGTGCAATTGTTTATGCGATTGTACGATACATAAGCGATCACACAACTAGGACCGCATACAATCGCTTAGTTGATTTGACAACATTGCATTTGAAATTTTTTTATCATTAACTATTACTATATTTCTAAAAAAATTTGGGTTATTATAGTTTTACACCGCACCATGCATCCTCCAATAAGAGTATGCGTTGACCTTCACCAACTAAGAACGATGCTCTCACTTTGCATAGGATCCACCGAATGTATCACCTTCTGCAAACCAGATGCCTTATATCGGGAGGAGCCCTTACCCACCACCTTCCATCTTGGATTCCGTACTTGTTAGCAATTTCTTCTCTCTGCATTCTCCCTTCTTCAACCGTAAACCTCCACATCCACTTTCCTAAAAGCGTCATATTCATAGACTCCAAGACCCTTAATCCTCCACCCCAGCCAAGAATGATACTTCAGCTTTGAATAGGAGCCACCGAATATATCACCTTCCACAAACCGGATGCCTTATATCGGGAAGAGCCCTTGACCCACCACCAAAGTGTTTCGTGTCCATTACAATACAGCCGTAAAAGCCAATACGTATAGGTAACGGTTGTGACCGTTACACGATACGGGTGTGAAATGAGGCAGTTGGCTTTTTAGGGTTGTATCAGCTGTTACAGGGGCCGTAACGGCCATCAAATGGCATGAAGACAGTTACTCCCATAATGGTTGAAAAACTACCACATCTTTTTTTCTATATAAATCCATTTTTCCTCATTTTTTTTCATCTTTCTCATTCCAACAACTCTCCTAGATTATTCTAAAACAGATTTTGATCACTCGCACTATAGTTTTTAGGGTTAAAATAGTATTTTGAAGCAATTTAGGCTCCAAAGGTCATTTTTTCAAAAAATCGAAAAAAAGTGGTATATATGCATTTTTTCCGCTTTCTAATTCTAATGTTTGATTGTGATGTGTAAACATTAGAGACGCATAACCATGTTCACAAATCCACCAGACAACCCAGTACAACACTCTCACCAAAGAGTGAACCGTTACGCTACCATATACATGTTCAAAACAACAAATGAATACAAATTTTGAATATTTACATTATTCTAGTTTTTCTAAATTTTTTCAAACAAACAAGCTTTTTTCAACTGTTACAAGGGTCGTAACGATTGTTTACACCCCCGTATCGGCCAGTACAACTGATACGGAATACCTTGCCCACCACCCTCCATCCTGGATTCCATACTTGTTACCAGTGTTCGAGTTATCGGTATCGCTACAAGTTTCGCTGACTAGAGATAAAGATATATTATCGTTATCGCCGATAATATCGCCAATAACCGGAAATGCGAAAAAAAAATGACGAATAATGGGGAAAATGATGGAATTTTTCAGTAAAACTTCAGGGCATGCCTAAATACACATATTTGCATATTTAGGAATAAAAAAATTACAAAAAAAAAAATACATTAAATAATAAGTTTTCATTTAATGGGACCCAAAAAGCATATGCTGCTATAAGAAATCGCTCCAATTGTAATCAAAATGAGTTCATATAATACAAATGCAATTAACATATAATAATTAAGACATGTAAAAGTTAATGAACTAAAAAAGTACACCTTTTTTGGGACATGGAATCTATATATTGGTGTACTTGGTGATTGATGGCTTGGATATGGCACTTGTTTGACATATTGACGCATCCATTCAATTTTCCAGATCATTTTATGGTATAAGCCCAGAAAATAGATAGATCCAAATCTCAAGTGAACCACATCACAGGACAGTGTTGATTGAATGCACACCATTAAAAACTTCTCAAGGGCCACAAATTTTGTATCAAACTAGTTTGTATAACGTAATTAACAGGTTGGATGTCAAATAAACATTACATTGAACCCTGGGAGGTTTTTAATGGTGGACATTCAATTGCTACTATTTCTTGTGGTGTGGTCCACCTGAGAGTTATATATGCCTGATGTTTTGGATCAAGATCTAAAATGATCTGAAAAAATAGATGGACAGCATGGATCAAATAAATACATCATGATTAGGCCCACATAGCACCAACCACTAGCCATCTTGACAGTGGCAACGTCACTAGCCAAATCAAGTCCTCCAGGTGGTGTAAGGACTTTGTGGTACCCACCGTATCCCATGTGTTTTATGATGCTGTGAATAACAAGGTGGCTACTGGAGAGTGTTCCCTGGGCCCACCATGATATATGCGAGAAATCAACTCCATTAATCCATTTCAGCATATCATTTTAGTACATGGTCCAAAAAATGAGGTAGTTCCAAATCTCAAGTGGACCACATCAAAGGGAACAACAGCTATTAAATCCCACCATTAAATTAGAAGCGCATTCCATTCCCTTAAAACTGGAAGCGGATTGGCTGGTGTACCACACACCAGCTATATAGCTGCTACAGGTTCATGTAGTGTGAAGACGTGCACTGATGCTGCTCGAGCTCCGAGTTGTACAACGGTTCAAAGGAGATCAAAGTTACATGAGCCCCACAGTGATTATTTATTATATCTACATCGTTCATCTATTTTTAGAGATCATTTTAGAGCATTATCCAAAAAATGAATCATGTCCAAAGATCATTTGGACCACGCCACAAATAGTAGCGGAGATAATGATTTTCACCGTTAAAAAATTCGTAGGGCCCACCATAACGTTTATTTTCCATCCAATCTGTTCATAAGGTTACAAAGACCTGAATGAAGAATAAAAACAAATTTCATATTGATCTAAAACTTCTGTGACCCCAAAAAGGGTTTCAATGGTAGACGTTCAATCTCCCACTGCTTTTTGCAATGTGGTCCACTTGATAGTTATATCTGTTTTATTTTTCGTCTCAATCCTTAAGAGAGCTCGCCAAATTGATGGACGGTTTTGATATAACAAATACCTTGTGATCAGACCCACAGAACTTGCTTATGTATACAGCAGCTATACAACGGGTGTGAGAGGACGCAAATTAGATGGATACTAACAAGTTGAGTAGCCAGTCGGCTACTGAAGTGACGTCACCAAGTTATGTGGCCCCACTATGATGTATATGTTATATCCACACCGTCCATCCATTTTTAGATATCATTTTAGGGTATGAACCAAAGAATGAATCAAATAAAAATCTGTTGTGGACCCCACCAAAGAAAACAGCAGGGAGAGTGATTCCCACCGTTGAAACTATCCTAAGGCCCATCATAATGTTTATTTGAAATCCAACCTGTTCAAAAGTTAAAAAACACATTAAATAAGGGAAAACACAAATATCAGCTTGATCTAAAACTTTTGTGGCCTTTAGAATTTTTAATGGTGGGTGTCACTGTCCCACTGTTTTCTGTGCTGGGGTCCACTGGAGCTTTGGATTTAACTCATTCTTTGGATATTGCCCTAAAATGATCTCTCCAAATGAATGGAAGGTGTGGATGCAAAACATACATCATGGTGGGGCCCACGGAACTTGCCGGCATCACTTCAGTAGCTAGTCTCCTGACTCAACCTGTGAGTATACTCAACCTGTCAGTAGCTAATCCCCTCCCGGACGTGAGAGATTTCGTTTTTACGAAATTCTCTCTTCTCCGGAAAATCACAATCAATCTCATCTTCCGTAAAAAATCTTTCCAGAAATTTATCTTTTTCTTTTTCAAATCCGAACCGAAATCTCCGTAAATCTCGGTGAAATCAAGTTCTCTTTCAAATCTCTTTCTTTGAAGAAAACAAAAGGGTTTTCTTATCTCGGATAATTCAGAGCTATCAACAGCGATTTGCCCACTAAATCTAGCCAAAATCCACTTCCGCGGGTAGATCGGGAAAAAAAGAAGGTAAGAGATCTTTTTTGTATATATTTTTTATATTTATTTCAAATTTTTTTCAATAATAATGAGAACGATAGCTATTTTTTCGATAAAATCGAAAATATCGCCAATTTCTCGTCGATATTTGAAAGAGAAACAAAAACTTGGGGTTTCGGTATTGCCGGTTCAGCGACACCGATAATATCGCCGATATTATCGATTTCTCGTCTACAATTCAAACACTGCTTGTTACTAATTTCTTCCCTCTGAATTCTCCCTTCTTCAACCGCAAACCTCCACATTCACTCCCCTTCTGATTTCATCCTAGAGGAAGATAAGTTTGATATTAGTTGGAAATTTGGAAAACCTATTGAGGAAAATACATACAGTTTAAGTGTAACCACTTTGTATTTGTACATGTGTCAAGGGGTGGAGTGTCAAAGTTGAAGGAGCATTTGGCGATGGTGATAATTACGGTGATTGCTTAATATCCACCGATTGGCATACTGGTGCAGTTCTCTAAAGAGGCTTAAGATCAATGTGAAAGAGATAGAGAGCACACTACCTCACATCATCAGCTCATTAGCTGGCACAATTTTGCAGTCATGTGGACCAGGAGTATTATAGCTTCCTAGTAGGGATAGGAACAACAACTTCTAATCGCCTCATGACTCCACATGTATTTGATGAGACCACATCTTTCTTTTTTCTGTTCATGTGTATATTCTAATCAACTCCATGTGTATGTTCATTCATGTTCTTTTAGTTTTTTATTGTATTCTTCATGCTGTATTACTTGTATTATACATTTTTTTTTCTTTTTCAATAATCAATAATCAAGTATTTAATGACATTTAAATGAAATGGACTCATCAGATATAATTGCATCACTATGGCTGACAATGCATAGTTGTCACCTAAACAATGGCAAAGTATTATGCATAGTGTGTGTGTGTGTGTGTTTTTTTTTTTTTTTGGCAATGTTTTGAGTTACTTAGCGTGTAATTATATTTTTAACATCTTTCAAACTTTCCTGAAAAATTCCACTAATTTCCTAACGTTTCCCTCAAACTATGACATGTTATGCAATGCACATGATATTTCCCGATGTTTTATCCTAAGGGTGCGATGCACAGTGCAATACCGATACAGAAAACATTGGACATGCCATAGCATGAGCTTACACCCATGTTTTGGTGATTAAACATTGAAACTGAAAACCAAATAATACATTGGATTTACCTTTTGAAGCATTGATGGATTGTAGATCCATCTTCCAAGAGCTGGGTCAAGCATTTCTACATCGGAGAAAGACTCAACACCATCTCCACCACCGATTGCAAAAATTTTGCTATGTAGAGTAGCTCCTGCTAAACATCCCTTTCTACGAACCAAGGGAGGACATAGCGTCCACATATTTTTACTCGGACAATAACTTTCCACTTCACATGAATAAAATAACAACATGAACATAGTAAGCAAGATAAACTTTTAATTACATCAGAAAAAAAAAAAAAGAACAAGTTGTTTGAAGAGTGAATATTATTACCTGTGTCATACCATGACCGCCCATCTCCCCCACCAAAAATGTAAAGGTTGCCATTCAATGTTGCTGCAGATGCATACGAACGAGCGGAACTCATTGGCCTAAGAGATGTCAAAATGTCCTTGGAAGGAGAATAAGAATCCAATGCTGACAACCACGAAATGCCATCATGTCCTCCTAATAAATATATTGGACCCTCATGATCCAAATTGAGCATATTGATTGACGCATTTAGTGATTCATCAACGAGTGCTAATGATTCATGTAGTGATTCATTAACGAGTGCTAATGATTCCAATTCCTTGACACGTTCCTTCAATTGCTGAATTTCCATGTCTGATTCAACCTGATATTAATAATTTTAATGTAAGCACGAGGAAAGATGCAATGTTTTACCAAAAAAAAAAAAAGTGTATGTACCACAACTTTGTACTTTTATTTGTTCATAAACATTGCTACCAAGCTACTTTAATATATGACATGGTGCCTATAGACACCTCATTTAGCATGGTATGGCAATAGTTATGGTTATTAATGCTAGAGTATGATGGCTTTCATTGGGCCATGACTATTGGAAAGATTTGATCTCTAGAACTAGTGTTATCTCTCACAATCGAGGAAATCAACCATGGACCCATCCATATCCCTACGAAGATTAAGGCCCCACCTGGCACAACATCTATATCTAAACTCCAAAATAGCCCATTTCTCAACCTTGGGCTCATTCTCCAAACTTATGATCCTTTTTTCGAAGCAAGCAACTAAAAGATTTTATTAAGAGAAAGCAAAGAGGAACTGAATTTCTGATACAAAAATTGGAGCAGCCAGCTCCTAGAACTGTTAAAACTAAGGCCAAGTCATTAGGCCCTGACTTTTAGTGACTAAACTTATGGTCCATTTGGGCCCATTCCCATACCAAAGCACCCTATTAAACCCATCTCCCATCTCCAAAGCAAAACTTCAGTCCACCGCCTTATTCTAAGCATAAAATCCATTACCTACGGAAATCTAAACAAAGCCCAAGACGGAACCTAGCTTCACACACGATCACCTAAGCCCATGCTCTAGCCTAACCCATAAGCCTTCCTTGCCAAAGTCCATTTTCAAAGCCAAAACTAAAGGCTTGACAAAGCTATCTCTCTAACCCACCTTTCCACCTAACCCTGACTTTCCACCTCATATCCAACTCACATTGCCACGTCCTCCATACTTTCCAACTCATCATCTAACATTACTGTCCCATGTGATCCATGATTATTTTCTCATATTTATATCTCATTATGTTTATAGCCCCATCCGTCCTGATCCATCATTCCTCTTCCTCACCTTACATCACCTCAAAATGCCATCCCTCATCACCCACCACCACCTACCAAGCTTATCTTCTCCCTTTATTTTGAAATCAAGGGTCTAGTTATGAGGGAGGTCAAAGTGACCATTCTACCTCTAATGCTCTACCAATATCTATAAATAGGGCACCATCTGTCATTCTTAGTTAGTGTCATTTCCTTATGTAAAGAAAGCAAGAGTTCATATTATTCATGATAAGGAATGCTAATCTATGAAAATCATATCATATAAAACATGATTATCTCCCATGGTATGTAAATTGTGAAATGTGGTAAACCCAGACTTCATCCAGGGGGGAAGAAGCAGTCAGCAGCTGCACTTTGCCTGAAAATTTTGGACTCAGCAATCAAGTGGAACATGCAGCATGAGCATATGAAGGGAATCTCCAAATCGATGTTTCAGCAGATTGGGAGGAGCTCATCCAGAGGAGCTATCACAAGTCAACGATCACAGCTAGATGGTCTCCACCTTCGAGTGGCTTCTTCAAGCTCAATTTCAACAGTTGCTCACTCAGCAACCTCGGACCCTCTCAAATGGGTGGCTTCATATCTGTAGACAGTGCAGGCATGGTGCACTTGGGCCCCTTGGGCATCTAGGATTCCAGCTACACAGCAGTGGTGTCCTTACTTCAGGACTAAAGCTTGGCGGCAAGCTACAATTTTTTAGCCCAATTATAATCGAGGGAGACTCTAGCCACGCCATAGTTTGGAGCCATGAAGGGCATGGACCATGGAGACTAGCAAATCTCCTGGATGAGATAGAAGATCTCAAAGGCAGAATCGATACATCTTTTCAGCACATTACATGCTCGTGTATAATTGGATTCCCTAGACAAAGAAGGCATCACTCGAGATTCTCTGGCGACTGTAGATAAGAGACTGAGTCAGCTTGATGTAGCAGAGTAGTTTATTCCGCTGCAAAGCAATGTATACCTGCTACCTACAAGTGGAAATTGCTAGAAGCTTCAGTCCAACTCATCTAATATTTCATCTTGTGTATGCTTGCAGTCATGCCAAGTAGTGGATAGGTAATCTTGTGTCAATGCATTTATTATATTTGGGCCATTGAATGGAGGAAATGAATAAATCCTACTAAATCTATGTTTCAAAAGTCTTTCCTTTTTAAGACATGCACTGATGGTTGTTAAAACTTTTCCCCCTTGTGAACGGCAACTTCAATTTATTAAAAGACACCCAAAGAGTCAAAAAAGCCAAACAGAAGAGAGGGATGATGAGGAATCATCTGATAAACAACAGAGAATTAGGCCATTATGAACCAATAAAGGATAAAAGATTACAACTGACAACAACTTTCAAAATCAGTGCCCAAGAAATAGCCCAGTTCCAGGCCCTTTCAAAGATTTCCTGCCGAGAGCTGGAAAAGTTGCAGAAAGCTCAATTGTTCCATTCTTTCAGACAAAAATAGAACCTTGTCTCCTCCCTTTATAAGCACCAATCCAAGCCAAAAATCGACTTGAAATTTCGACTGGCATCACCCATTTGACATCGAAAAGCTGTAGGAATCACCACCAAATACCGAAACGAACTCGTAGTGCATGAATAGATGCTCGATCGATTCACTCTCACACAAGTAAAGGATGCATGCATTGGGGATGATCCAATTCCTGGTTCTCAAGTGCTTTATGGTAAATGGTAAGCACCCTATCCCTTCAGACAAGCCAACAAAAAACTATCACCCTAGGAGGGGCAGGAATGCTCCGGAAGGTCTTCGAATATAAATCACAACGCCCAATGAGTCTGGCATAGAAGGATTTGACTAAAAACATCCCATCACTACTCAAGGACCAACTCCAAATATCTCTTTGACCCACATTCGATTGCTTGTCTCACAAATCGGTTAAAAAAGATGCAAAGCCTGCAATTTTTGCTTCAGATAGGGCCCTTTGGAAGTGCAAACACCATAACCCTTGGGCTACCCATACTGATGAAAACCGGTGAGACCTCGCTGCCACTATCTGCTGCCACCAATAAAGGCAAGGATAGACCTAAGACAAAGCCCTTGACCCATGCCATATGTTCTCCCAAAATCTCAACCGTGAGCCATCCCCCAATATGTCACAACCTCTGCGAACTCTTCTTCCATGCCATAATTTCTGTCCAAATATGAAAGGCCCTAAAAAGCAACTGTTTAGTGAACCAGCCACCATCTTCCACCCCATACAAACAATCACACACCTCCACAAGTCTTCATCTTGTGTATCTAAGCGCCAACACCATTTTCCTAAAAGCGCTACATTCATCACCTTCAACAATTGTATTCCTGCTGCTCCCATAATTTTCGGTTTACATACTTCATATCACTCCCACAGGTGATATTTATGCTTATCACTGGATCCTTTCCGAAAAGGAAAGTCTCTCTTGAACTAATCTAACTTTTTTATGATAACCGAAGGGCATTTGAACAAGGACATAAAGTAGACTGGCAGATTTGAGAGAACTATGTTAATTAGAGTGATTCTACCCCAAAAAAATAGATTCCTGCACTTCCATCTGGATATATTTCCCCACCTTTTCCACTATGGTGTTCCAAAGACTAATCAAAGACTTGCAAACAAGCAAAGGAAGACTCAGCTATGTGAAGGAAGTGACCCTGCCTAGCATCTGAATCTACCTGCCAATTCCACCACATTTTCATCTGACAAACGAATACCTAAAGTTTCATGTTTGCCCAAATTAATTCTCAGACCTGAAACTGCTTCAATGTACATGACTATAATATGAAGGTCTTCCCTAAGCGATTCACAACATATAGCAGTAAAGTGTTGTCAGTGCACAAAAGAGAAGTCACTTGGAGCAAGTTATTACCCAAAAAAAAAAAACTGAAATGGGCTCAATTTCATCAGCTCTCAACTGCATCTCACTAAAAGCCACCACTACAACCACAAATAAGAAAGGTGACAATGGATCCCATTGCCTAAGACTCCATGAACCTTTGATAAAGCACTTCGGAGTGACATTAGTCAATATTGAAACGTGGACCAAACTCACACATTTCCTCCATCTAATCCCAAAGCTGAGCCTACAAAGCATATAGCGTAGGACTTCCCAATTAACTTGATCGTAGGCTTTTTTTCCAAATCAAGTTTACAGATAAAACCCAATTTTCCTTCTCTGGATTTCGATTCAAGACATCCATTAGCTGCTAATGCTCCCTCCATAATTTGCCACCCTGAATAAAAGCCCCCCCTAAACAAACAAGGCAATCTTCCCCAAAACAGTCTTCAACCTAGATGCAAGGATTTTAGCTAGAATTTTATATGGCCTCCGATTAGACTTATCGACCTAAAGTCCTCAACCTAGATACAAGGATTTTAGCTAGAATTCAATAAGAAGGAAAGAAATTATAAACCAAGCACCCAAAGTGTCCATCTCTACAAATAGGGAGCCAAACAAGAGGATCACCAAAATTGCCACAGTACTAAAAGTTGTTGGAGGATCATCACTGTAATGACAATGAGTGGAACCCCCATTACTTTAGCCCGCTTAGCAATGAAGAAGGAGCAGGAGGAGGAGGAGGAGCAGAAGGAGGAGCAGAAGGAGGAGAAGGAGCAGGAGGAGGAGAAGGAGGAGCAGCAGAAGGAGGAGGAGGTACTGTGCTAAAACTCCTATTGACAAAAGAAACATAAACATAGTTATGGTACTGTGCATGACTACAAAATGTACATGATACATTTCCATATATCTCTGCATATTACACTCGTTGGAATTCAGAACACCAAACTGATTTTACAGTACTAATATATACATGTGAAAGTTTTCGGATTGAACATGATTCACTAATACATACTATTCTGCATGATGTCCCAAGGAGAGGATACATGTTGAAGTTTTCAGATTGAACATGATTTACAAAATGCCATAGGGAATTAACATAATTTTCGTGCCAAAATAAAAAAGGAAAAAATACCAATTACCAAAGAATTACAGCATGTAATATACATTGCCAGTCAAGGAGTCCAACTGACGGATATTTGTTCAACCACTTCAAGAAAGCGAAGAAAATGTTAAGGGAAATTTGACATTGAACTCAAGTTAAATCTGCCATCGGCGTTGTCCGAAGAATGCAAAAGGCTAGTATAAGAGATAAGTCCAAACTATTGAGCAATGTCAGGTGTGCAGTAGTAGTAGTACCAGCTTAGTCTCCAATGCTCTGGTCCGTTGAAGCTGTTGCAGTGCAATATTCTTTAGCTCGTCCATCCCTTTCCTCAACTACACAATGCATAAAACAACAGATATTTCTTTCCAAAAACAAGCAAATATTGACAATACAGAAAATAGACATATAATACTTCCGAATAGTTACAAACTTTAATTACCTGAGCTATGTCAAGATGAGGATCAGAAGAGATTGACAAGATCTTTTCATACTCTGCTGAATCAGACGGCTGCCCTGGAAACTGTTCATCATCCTGACGAATGCCTCTTATCACACTAGGGCCAGCAATATTATCTGAGCAATCCTTATTCAAACGTTCACGATCAGCCATCAACTGTTTCAGCTTAGACAACACTGTATCCACATCTTTTTCCCCTGCCTCATCAAATGTTTGGCTTTCTCCATTCAGACTAGGATTAGCACTTGATGAGACAAAATCCATATTGACTTGTTCCGGATCATGCAAATCCCATTCTGATATAGGTTGATTACACTCCCCATCTTCATGAGTGCTGGATGAAGTTTTACTTGAGCTTCCACATTCATTATTTCCCGCATCATCCCAAGGCAGTGTTTCATATCTATTTGCTTGCACCAGACCAGCAAGTGGCCTTGAATCCTTTTTTGAACCACTAGTGTCACCGTTCATCCTCTCACTAGGAAAGCAAGTACTATTCATGCCTCCAATTGGCTGCCATTTACCAGCAGGCAACACATTCAAGAGACCGTTTCTCTTGGATGTAATTGGTGAAGAAACAGCATTTCCAATAAACGGTGCAGGTGTGAACAGCTTGATTAAACTCTCCACCTGAGAATGGTCCAATTCGAACCAAAAATGGCTCGCAGTGAAAAAATTGTCACTGATTTTAGGACGAAACTGCTTTTCCAATAATGGCTGGCATTGTGTGCGGATACAGATGCGAACCTTAGAAAAAGCAAATGGCATACAATCAGAGAGGGATGCTCTATCATTGCCAAGTAAATTGCAAATATTTCCATGAACATATAAAGTAGATGCAATATATAATATATAAAGAGTCTTATAGGCAATACCTGTGCAGGATATGGTGTTCTTTCTGAACCATCTTCTGTCCATCCATATGGGTCAATATTCATCTGCCCTGTGCTTGCAGACTCAAAGATGCCATGTAGTTTTCTATCACTATAGTTAAATAAGAACAACGGCAAACCAGGATCGATATTCCTCACATACGCAAAATGTGGTGCCGGCAATCCTGTCAAATAATTGGCAAATATTTCAAGCATTCTTGGAAACAGAACTAATAAAGTAATAATACTTTGTGTAAAAATGATATTAGATTACTCGATGAAGAAAGAGATTGTTCCAAAACAGAGGTGCTCGACAATGACTAGGGATAGTTCCCAAATCAATTATCCATGAGAAAATTTGTTTGCCTTAAAAACATAAACCATAAGCCAAAATTTATTACGGTAAACAGCAGCCCATCAAAGACATTTAATTGGTACTAGAAGATCAAGATGTTTCTGTAAACTTTAAAGAAACTAATAAGAACTGCAGAGAAAATTAACCATTCTATTTAGTAACATCACACAACCTGCATTTGAAGTTGGATGATATAAATATTTATTTATAAAATTACACTCCTTTTCTATCATCGCAAAATAAGAATGAACTTAACACCCATCAAGCTAAAGAACATGCATCCTCTGAATTTTCTCAAATAAAAGGCAAAGCAGCATTTATTGTTACATTTAGGACATGTTGAAATATTTATTATATTAAATATAAACAGACTGTTGTAAAGCTACTCCTAAATACTGCTTGAAAGATATCAAACTTGGTACTTGAACTTTTGGCCCCTTTCATTGCCACGATGTTGCAAGGTTTTCCAGCAAACTGTGTCGACAAGTAGGAGCTTATTTGAGGATTATTCCTTATTCCCCACCTTGTTCAATGCTTAGACTGGGGAACAGAATGTTGTACTTTATTTAGCTTGATTTTAGTGCACCAAAAAATGTGCTTGCTCAAGCATTGAAAATAAAAGTTCAGGCAAACATTGGATGATTTATGTATAGATCCTGAATAATTTCTGGCATTGATTGTCCATCCGTATTTGCAAGCTATGATAACCCAACACTAACTGTCCAAAGGTCCAAAGAAGAGTATGCCATATGAGGATCTTATTCAGACCCAACATGTTATATATTGGAAATGATTCAATGCAAATGCTTTCATCGAGAGGACAGTGCAAATGTTTTGCATGGGCCCACTATGATGCATGTGCAAAATCCACTTCAGCCATCACTTGCTTGTTTAGCCAGGGCCCAAAATTCAGTCCAATCCGTGACTCATGTGGGCCACATGACAAGGAAAAAGTGGAGCTGGAACGCAACCCTTGTTGAGTAAACAGCCTATCATGTCACGTATATGCCATCAAACCCATCCAGATGGATGGGTTAGATGGCATATGCGCAACGTGATGGGCCCATTTTCACTAAGGGTGGGCATACTACCTGGACTGTTTACTTTCATGTGGCCCTTAGTTTTCAATTGGACTGAAATTTGAGCCCCTAGCTAAAAGAGTGAGGACACCTCTGATGGATGGGTCAGATGTCTCACATGCATTACAGTGGTCTCCACACAAAAAAGTACTTTTTTTTTTTTTTTAAAGGACATTTTCACTGTTCTTTTCGGGAAAACAATTGTGTTGAATCATTTCACATTACATAAATACATAAAGATATGTGTGTATGTGTGATGCGTGTGTACGTGAGTACACACACATGTGCGCGCATGCATGTAATTCACTCACTCTAACATTCTTTAATTTTCCATAACAAAGTCCTTTGTGAAGTAGATTGTGTTGCAAGGATTTCTTTACTACACATTACGCCAATAAAGATACTTCCACCAACCCGCATGAATAAAACAGAAAATGGTTATTCTTGTTGCTTGTACGGGTACGGTTTGCTTTCTTGGATCCAAAGGGTGAGTTGTGTTTCTCAGCACTTTTGATGCTACCAGATTGGATCTGGTCAACCATTGTCACCCGTGATCAACCTACAACCAATGGCCCGACTACAACAAAAGAATATTGAATTTTTCTTTTCATTTCCTTTCTCCTTTTTCTTTTTTCTTTTTTGAACGGTAGAATATTGAATAATTCAATCTGCTAAAGAGAAAGGTCACACACATCATGAGGAAGAGGGAAGAGGTGAGCAAGCTCCAAGCCAAACTACACACTATTCATTAAGTAACATAACAACATTCAGATTTAGTTCTTCATCCTGCATTATCAGCTTATAAAGGGTACAACTGGAAGCATACGGCAAATGGGTTAGGTGGAATGCTTCCCCACCAAAGTACTCACTAGTTTCGTGTGCAACTTGAAACATTCAAAATATTGGTTTTGTTATTTGATTTGCATTTTGTTAGGAATTAGCCCGACTCCAATTAGTTGGGATAAGGCTTAATGATGATGATGATGGACTTGATCTTATAAATATTTTCTGCAAAATGTACATAAAACGGTATATAGATTGTTAAATGGCTTGTGGACACTGTTAGGCTGGTAAATTAGTGAAACTCAGTTTTGCTAGAAATGCTTTCATTCTCATATGAAAATCGTAAGATATGAAACTTGTTATCATCGCAAATTTGTTTTAGAACTTGAAAATGCAATAAATGAGTTTAGAGTGATATAATGAGCTAGTACTTACAAATAAAACAGTGAGAAAGTTTGTGAGATCAGATTACAGATACAAGCTAACTACCTTCGTCATGTGGGCAGATTCCACTATCCTAAAAGAATTCACTAGCTTAAAAATAAGGAGAAAAGGTCATGCTTGCAACCAAAGAGAGCAACCAACTAAAACAGATATGATAAATTTACTACTGAAATCAATTGCAGAAGCTACCTTACTATGCAAACAAGGAAAGTGGGCAGTAAACTAACCAAAGAGCTGCTTAGAGAGGCATTCCATCATTGTGTTGTTCTTACAACCAAAGATAACACCACCAAGATCATTTTTTCTCAGATGCCTGGCTGACACACTGGCGTTCACGGTTGTTGAAGAAGATGGAGGTCTTTCATTTAAGGTCAATGTTTGAGTTTTCCTCCCTGCCCCCATTCTATAACTCCACAACATACTAATCAGTACAGTCCTGAATTAACATTAACCACTATAAAAGAATAACTAGAGCTTAACATCAGAAGCAAATTAGAATCCATCATAAACAACAGATATTGATGTTCAATGTCAGTGATTAACTACATGTGCCCACCAGAAACATGTGTTCATTAGGACACACATGATGAGTCAGACATGGCAACCCAAGAAATGAAATAATTAATGAATCCATACAATGACATTAAAAATTAAAGTATACACTTCGAATATTAGTGCATATGTAACAAGACAAAATATCCTGATATCGAAATATGTAACTAAATTTTTTTTGGAGTGGCTATATCAATTTTTTTTAAGTACTAATACTTCCCGAACTTGTATTTTCTTTAATTTACAGTGCACAAAGCTGACATTGTGACTAGAGAATCAACATAGCATCATCTTTTTGCTTACACTGACCATAATGTGACATTCTTTTTGTTGTTCTTTTTTTAATTTCCGGGGAAAAAGTCAGCATGCAGTCGCAATGTTTTGTGCATAACTGCATACTCATTATCTGTGCACAAAAGATAGATTTTTAAATCTGATGTTTATTTTCATCACTCATGGAATCTGAGTAATGTGGTATTGCGTCTCGATGGCTAATAAATTTGTTAATAACCATCAAAGATGCGGAGATTGATGAATCCTCAGTTTTTACTACACGTGTGTAACATTGTAGGAGAATAGGATACAAACCCACCCACCATCGCCTGAGATTGAGGTGCAGACAATTATTCTGTCACGAAGGACAAAGTAATTTCCAGAAACAAAATCAGCTATTCATGAAGAAACTTTAATGGATAACATTTTGTAGACAATTGATCTTCCTCTTGGCAGCACTTCCTTTGGTCCAATAACCAGGCTGATCCAATCATGACAAGAATTGACCTGCTCCTAACTTCAGGGAATCAACATCTTTATGCACAAAGCATTGCAACATGTGCTTCCACAGCTACCTCCCATCATTGTCT
The DNA here is from genome assembly GCA_030180095.1 of Magnolia changhungtana. Classification (NCBI taxonomy): domain Eukaryota; kingdom Viridiplantae; phylum Streptophyta; class Magnoliopsida; order Magnoliales; family Magnoliaceae; genus Magnolia; species Magnolia changhungtana. Next base: position 3,054,520 of record JASAUF010000094.1, read on the forward strand.
CATTCTTTTATCTTAAAAAATGGAGTGGGGCCCAACTCCATTCTTTTATGGGCTTATGTGGCTTGAAGACAGCTTGCTCAGAAAATAAGGATAGGTGGAGAACTTTACAAGTGGAAGGGGGAGATGATAGAACATTGGCGTTGACTTAAAAGCTCTCAAGTCCAAAATCAAAGAATGGAGGAGCACTTTGGGAAGATTGAGGAGGATAGTAAAAAAACCTGAAATAAATTCAGGACCTAGCTAGGAAAAATGTGAAGACAGCTATCTAAGGAGGTCCAGGAGGAAGCTAAGAAAGAAATTACAGTAGAGTTCAATGGAAGGTACAAGGAGGAAGAAATTAAGTGCAGACAAAAATCTAGGCCATTGTGGCTTAAACAGTGATTAAAAATACCAAATTTTCAAAAGGATCGCCAGCACTTGGAGAGGATTAATCCAATCCAATGCCTCAAAGTCAACAAGAAGATATCAAGAATCCACAAGAAATTGGTGGTGTCGTAGTTGAATTTTGTTGCCATATATATTATAAGCCTAGGAAGAGTTGTGCATGCCAAGCTTGGGAAATGTAGGTTTAACCAGATTAGCAAAGGTGATGTCGACCTCCTCAAAAGATCAATGGGAGAAGCATAAATGAAGGAGGTTTTGAACCAATTGGACTTGAAAAACATCCAATTTTTGTTTGCAAAACCCATCCAGAAAAGGCATATGATTGCAACTACAAAATAGTGGAAAGAGAGATGGAATAGAGAAGAAGAAAGAGAGAGAGAAGGGGAGAACGTAGAGAGAAGAGAATGGGCTGAAGTTCAAATACACCTTATATTCAAGGTGTGCCGTATCAGTATCGGTAGGCGTAACGGTGACCTCCAAAACCGATACGGATACGGGGGCGTAACGGCGATACGGGGGTGTAACGGCCTGTAACGGCGCAAATTTTTTTTTTTTGCCAAAAAAATATGAAAAAATATGGATTAAATCCGGAATATTCTAAGCATTCCAAATATGCATTCATTTATAAATTGGAACATGTTTATGGTGGTGTAACGGTCCACTCTTTGGTGAGAAGTTGTATCGGATTGTCTAATGAATTTATGAACTAGATAACCTGAATTTGACTACAAAATTCATATATTTAATTTTCTAACTATCTACTATCAATGATAAATATATTAGAATGAATGTAATATGAAAATATCTTACATTTGGTGTTTGCAATTATTTTTGAGGAATTTCTCGAACATGTGTAAATAGAAAAAAATATTAAATGGCACCCCAAATCTATAAAATGCACATTAACATGTTCTACTATGATTAACACATCACATGGCATGATTAAAACAGCAAAACAATCATTAAAAAATGATTATTTGAATTTTTAAAAAAAAGGCCATAATTAATGCGTAAATAGAAAAAAATATAAAAAAATTATAATATGGCACCCAAAATCTGTAAAATGCATATTAACATGTTCTACTATGATTAACACATCACATGACATGATTAAAACATCAAAACAATCATTAAAAAATGTTTTTTTAATTTAAAAAAAAGGGCCATAATTAATGCGTAAATAGAAAAAATATAAAAAATATAAAATGGCACCCCAAATTGTAAAATGCACATTAACATGTTCTACTATGATTAACACATCACATGACATGATTAAAACATCAAAACAATCATTAAAAAATGATTTTTTGAATTTTTAAAAAAAGGGCCATAATTAATGCGTAAATAGAAAAAAATATAAAAAAAATATAAAATGGCACCCAAATGTAAAATGCACATTAACATGTTCTACTATGATTAACACATCACATGGTATGATTAAAACATCAAAACAATCATTAAAAAATGATTTTTTTGAATTTTTAAAAAAAGGGCCATAATTAATGCGTAAATAGAAAAAAATATTAAAAAAATATAAAATGGCACCCCAAATCTGTAAAATGCACATTAACATGTTCTACTATGATTAACACATCACATGACATGATTAAAACATCAAAACAATCATTAAAAAATGATTTTTTGAATTTTTAAAAAAAGGGCCATAATTAATGCGTAAATAGAAAAAAATAAAAAAAAAATATAAAATGACACCCCAAATCTGTAAAATACACATTAACATGTTCTACTATGATTAACACATCACATGGTATGATTAAAACATCAAAACAATCATTAAAAAATGATTTTTTGAATTTTTAAAAAAAGGGCCATAATTAATGCGTAAATAGAAAAAAATATTAAAAAAATATAAAATGGCACCCCAAATCTGTAAAATGCACATTAAAATATTCTACTATGATTAACACATCAGATGACAGGATTAAAATAGCAAAACAATCAGTAAAAAATGATTTTTCGAATTTTAAAAAAAATGGCCATATTTAATGCGTAAATAGAAAAAAATATAAAATATATATAAAATGGCATTTGTTGTATATCCATGTGGTCCATCCTTTTTCCCCACTTATTTCAGGGCATGGACCAAAAAATGAGGCTGATCCAAAGCTTGGGTGGATCACAAAATGGGCCTTAAGAAGATTTTAACGGCGGGCATTCAATCCCAACTGCGTGGTCCAATTGAGATTTTGATCCCTTTATTTCAAGGATCATGCTTTAAAATGAACTTGAAAAATTATGAATGGCATGGATTTACCATACATAAATCAAGGTGGGCCCCACCGCATGCAATAAAATGGCGAGTGTGCACCATGCAGCGTGCACTGCAGATTATACAAAAAAAAAAAAAAAACAAACTGCGTGGCTCTGAAACAGCCACGCCATTGTATTCGATTTTGCTGGAAAAAGAAAAGAAAAAAGAGGGAAATGAAAAGAAAAGAGGGAAAACAAAGAGGGCCTAATTGCTCGGCACATTGCATAGCCTTGAATACAATCAAGAATAATCAAGCAATGCAAAGCAATGTTCAGTAGTGGCCGCCGCAGGCGTTAAAGAATGAAGAAGAAGCCTAGTATTTAAAAAGCAGAACGGAAGAAGAAGAAGAAGAAAGAGAAGAAGAAGAAAAGAAGAAGAAGAAGAAGGTACGTTGTTTTTTTTTTTCTTTTTTTTTTCCTTTTTTTTTAAGGTCTCAGAATGTAAAAGCTATTCTGGTCCGTAACGGCCGTTACGGGTCCGTAACGGCCGTTATGGCCCGTAACGGCCGTTATGGCCCGTAACGGCCCCGTAACGGCCGTTACGGTCACAAAATTTCATAACGGCCGTTTCGACCCCGTATCGCGTAACGGTGTCAGCCGTTACCGTTACGTATCGGCCGATACGGCCGTATCGTAACGGATACGGCACACCTTGCTTATATTATGAAAGTTTCATACTTACAAAAATGTCATTAATAAGAAAAGCAATAATCCCCTCTATGTCCTAAAGCCAAAATAACCTACCTAAGTGCATCTATGTCGGCCCATATGACATTCATTAACACTCTCCCTCAAGTTGGAGCACAGACATTATCAATGTCAAGCTTGGAATATATGTGTACACTAAGTGGAACGAAGAGCCTTGGTGATCACATCAACCCATTGGTCCTGAGATCAAACATATGGAGTAGAGATTTTACCACTCAAAACTTTCTCACGTATGAAGTGACAGTTGAATTTGATGTGTAAAGCAGCCCGATTGACACAAAATAACTATATAGGTAGGTGCACTATAAATCCCATTTCTTGGGACAATTCCTTGATCCGCATCAACTCGTAAGAGGTATGAACCGTTGCTTTGTAATCTGCTTCGGCATTCAATCGGGCCACCAGACTCTACTTCTTGCTCTTTCATGTGACTAGATTTCCTCCCCTAAATATATAATATCCATTAGTGGATCATTTATCTACTACGAAACCTACCCAGTTTGCATTTAATATCCCGTGACCCGAAGATAAACCATTCTATTTATACAAAATTCCTTGACATGGTGATCTTTTGAGGTAATGCAAAATTCAAATAATTGCTTCCAATAACAATAATATCATCCACATATGCTACAAGCATAATGAGACTTGAGATACCTTTTTGTACAAAAACGGAATAATCAACGTGACAAAACAAAGTCATGGTTTAATACAACCCTGTTGAACTTGTCAAACCATGCACGTGGAGGCTCTTTTGACCCATAAATTGTTTTTCAATTTACACACTTTGTCAAACTTCCCCTAAGTAACAAATCCAGGTGGCTACTCTATATAAACTTCATCTATAAGATCACCATGAAGGAATGCATTTTTTATGTCAAGTTAAAAGAGGGGGCAACCATGATTAATAGTTACAAATAGTATAACTCAAATGGAATGCGACCTCACTACAGGAGAGAAGGTTCCATTGTAATCAATACCAAGTGTTTGAGTATGCCCCTTAGTGGCTAGACAAGCCTTCAACCTTTCAACTGTAGCACCAGGATGAAACTTGATAGTCCAAACCCATTTGCAACCTAAAGTGCGTTTACCAATTTAGAAGAGTGGTAAATTCCCAGGCGTCATTCAAATCAAGTGCATCCATCTCTTCCTCCATAACCTGCTTCCACCCCTTATGTAACAGAACGTCCTCATATGACTTGGGAGCAAAGTGAGAAGACAAGGATAGGGCAAAGTTGAGGAATTTGGAGATAAGCAATGAAAAGAAATGATCATCACATGTACGCTTACTTTTTCTTAGGGAAATAGGAATATCATATGTATCTAGAGAACTCACAGAACCACAAGTCTCTAAAGAAGATATATTGGACGGCATATCATGATTAGTTGTACTATTTGTCTGTTTTCGTCAGGAGTAAACCTTCAGCTTAAGCATGGTGGGAATGGAAAAGAGAGTAGATAATAAAGATTGGATACCTTCGTTGACAACAACAGGTATAGGAACAAGTTCCATATTAAGATATTTGCTATCTTTTGAGAAGAACGGAGTAGACTAAAAAAAGTATTTATACACACTACACAAACAGTCTTCGAAGTGATAGACTATAACAACGATAACCCCTTCATGTGCAAGAATATGGAAAAAAAAAAAAATACCTTTTAACTTCTCAAGGATCAAACTTACCATGACTCCAACTAATGGACAAAATAAACGCATAAAAAAACTTTAAGAGGTAGAGGAAACAACAAAGTATCTAGGAACAAAACTTGATGAAGTGATTGACCCTTTAAAGCAAATGAGGGCATCTGATAAAGATTTATCAGAAAATATGTTATGAGAATTGCATCACTCCAAGAACTCTTAGGGGTTGTTTGATTTTTAATTTCCCTGGTAAATACACAGAAATAAGTAATTATTACTTACTCCACCTGTTTGAAATTTGCCGGGAATTACGTTTTGAAAATCGGTCCAAACAAACCCTGTTATTACTGATTTAAATGTGGGCCCCACCATGATATATGTGAGTTATCCACACCATTCATCCTTTTAAAAAATACATTTTAAGGCATGAGCCCAAAAACGAGGAAAATCAAAAGCTCAAGTGGACCACACCTTAGGAAACAATGATCATTAAGACGTCAATGGTTGAAAGTTGTTTTCTCCCTAGGGCCCACATTGATGTTTATTTGTCATCCAACCTGTTCATAAGGTCACACAGTCATGGATAAAGTGGAAACAAAAATATCAATTTGATCTAAAACTTCTAACGTCCTCAAGAAGCTTTCAATGGTAGGAGTTCAATTCCCACTGTTTTCTGTGGTGTGGTCCACTTGATCTTTGGATCTGCCTCATTTTTCGGCTCATGCCCTAAAATGAGTTGGCTAAAGGGATGGACGGTGTGGATAAGACACAAACATCATGGTGGGCCCCACGATTTAACATTTTTCTCCTCGGGTGATGTGAGGAGTGCTATTAATGAAAGGTGGCCGTCAACATCACCTTGGAAATCCAACCAGAAATACAAAGGTAAATGATTATTACCCATTTACCTTGAATTACCTCTATAATTAGAAAATCAAACAGGCCCTTAGGAACATTCAATGAAAAGAGAGCACGAGTTATATCAAGGAGGTGGTGATTTTTCCATTTTGCAACCTGTTTTGTTGTGTTGTGTGTGCGCATAACGTCTGATGTGGGATTTATGTTTCAAGCAAAGAAAACTTATTAAAAGCTTGTGACATGTATTCCTTGATATTATCATACCAAAACACAAACACTTTCAAATTAAACTGACTTTACACTTCCATATGGAATGTCTTAAAAATAAAAAATAATTCAGATCTACAAATGTAACAAAATACTTAAGCCCAAACTTACTAGATATTTTAACTAGACCCCAAACATCTAAATGAACTGAGGAGAAAGGAACTAAACAATGCTTCTCAATAAATAAAGCGTCATTTTCGAACAATCATCAACAAATGTAACAAAATACTTCAACCCAAACTTACTAGATATTTTAACTGGGCCCCAAACATCTAAATGAACTGAGGAGAAAGGAACTAAACGACACTTCTCAACATGTGGTGAAAGTAGTACGGTGATGCTTACTCAACTCGCACACATCACACTCTAGACATGACATCGACAACAAGGAATGACTCTTGAGAATCTTCAATGATGGATGATCGAGATAGTAATGCCGTAGGTAAGCTGAGATGTCTCTACGTTGTTGCACCCACAAAGTCATGATTAAGATAGTACTACCTGTCATGCTCATGATCTTCAATCTTCCTCTTTGTTTTATGGTCCTCAAAAACACAATGTGAAGGATAGAAAGTAACACAATAGTTAATGGATTTGGTAAGTTTGCTAACAGACAAAAGGCTCAAAGGAAATTTTGGAACAAATAAAACAAAAGATGATGAAATAGAAGGACTTGTATGAATGGTATGCATTCCACATACTTTTGATCAGGTACCATTTGCCAAAGTGGGAAAAGGGCCTGTTAATGAGCCATCAATAGACGAAAACACACTAGACTGACTTGTCATATGGTCAGACGCTCTAAAGTCAATTAACCATGGAGTATGAGACTTGGATCATAAACAAACCATACCTTAAGTCACAAATGTAGCCATAGGGGTGGAAGTAACTACAAAAGTAGTAGGAACAAACTAATTTTGTAGATTGCTTAACAATATGGAATATTTTTCTAGAGTTAAAGTAACCATCTCACCAGTCATACGTGTCTGTGGCGCAGTAGATGTAGAATTAGCCAGAGGAGGCCTGTTGCGCATTAGCCCATGCCGGCTTCCCATTGAGGTCCCAACATTTTTCAACAAAATTATTGAAAAGCCCATGGCGCGTGTACTTCCTAGGTTCGCAACCTTTGCCATAGCCACCTCTCTTGTCATCACGACCACCTCCACCACCATGGCAACCACAGCGGCCCCCACAAAGAATGATACTAGAGTTGGGCTATCATTAGCTCCACTTATAGAGCCCAGAGATACACATTGGAGGCGTGCATAACCTCATTTGAATATGGCACATCTCTGCCACTCAAAATCCATGTATGAACCAGTTCATACACATGTTTCAATCCAAATAAGAACTTGGCCACTCAAAACTCTTCACATTGCTGACGTTGTGTTTCCAAATCCGTAGTGGAATGTTGGTACACCGTACACATTCAGTTCCTTCTACATTCTTTTAAGTTTTGAATAATATTCACCTAGGGATTTCTCCTTGTTGAAATCCAAATATTTCTTCAAATAATTGGTGCGTACGAGAAATGTTTTTATCAGATGAATACATCTCTCATAGTGCATTCCAAACTTTGCAGTATCCAAAAACATTATGTTAGCACTGATGGATGATTGCATACTATTCCACAGTTATATCATAATTTGAGCGTTCTCTTGAATCCATTGTCCATATGTACTAGAACTCTCATCGGGTTTCTCCACGCTCAAGTATTTCAATTTCCCATCTTTTGTTAAAAATACTTGAATGAACTTAGATCATCGGAGATAGTTTGTTCTATTTTATTTAATAGAGGTCATCTAGACCCCTAAAAAATCGGATGGATTAATGAATCCAGTTCTCAAATCACTTCTCACTTCCATTTAGGATAGGGGACCAAAATATATACCGCAAGCTTATATGAACACAAGCTAACCTTTTGTAAACAAAAAAGACTCAACTTGTACACTTCACACGGTACAACACCACATTGGAAGAGAATAACTAGTTGACATGACCACACATTCCAACCAATCATAAGAATTGATGATCACGAGCACAACATCTGACAAAGGCAATCAACCCACACGTTCACACATCCCATAAGAGGCAATGATCATAAACATTTCATCCCCTTCTCATGCACGGAGCATTACAAAGGGTCAGTACGACAAAAAGAAAATAAATCGTAAGTTTCTGAAAAGATTTTCAGTACTAAGGGATGGGAGAGCGTAAAAATAAAAATAGGAAACAAGGAATAGGGTAGAAGGGATGAAGATGGATTAGACAATAAACAACTTCTCTGATAACATGTAAAATAGTAGAAAGAGATGGAATACAGAAGAAGAAAGAAAGAAGAGAATGGATTGAAGTTCGAATTCACACCTCCCTCTCCATCTTTTATATTATGAAAGTTTCATAATTACATAAATGCCTTTAATAACAAAAGTAAAATCCCCTCTGTCTTAGATCAAAATAACCCATCTAGGTGGGCCTATCACATTCATTAACAATAACAACAACATTGGCTTGACACTTTCTAGATTACTTGGTGAGCAGGATGGGTTTTAGGGTTCGTTGGAGAGGTTGGATGCAAGAATGAGACAGGTCTATGAAGTTCACGAGAGTTGAGGTTCATCGATGGATCTCCTAGGTTCTCCGAAGGCTAAAGAGGGATCAGATTTCTTTGTTGTGATCGCAGGAGAACTTGACACTAAGTTGGAGAAAGCTAAGGACTGTTTGATTGAAGGATTCAAGGTGACTAGATCTTAGCTCCAAGTAACTCCTATGCAATTTGTAAATGACACATTGATCTTCTATGATGCACGCTGGAAGCAAGTCCTAACTTTGAGATGCATTTTGATATACTTTGAGCCAATCTCTGATCAGAAAGTAAAGTTATCTAAGAATAAATGCTCGAGCTGCAAATAAGAGGTTGCTTGGATGTCCAAAAGTTATCTTACTAGAAATTTCTTCCGTGGAAGTTGCCAAGTTATGGCGTTTGGATGACTCTTTGGTGGTGAACCTCTACTTCTTGGGAGCTCAATTTTCATGAAAACAAAGAAAGTATCTAATTAAAAATATATGACAAGGCTTCCACAGATGGAGATTTCCATCCGCTCATCTTGGTCTCACCTTGAGTGAGAAAATCCTCCACGAGATTGTGGGACAATGGTTCTAAATATCATTATTGGGTGCTTGTATTGGCCCGGTTGAAAAACGATCCAATATGGACATCAAATGTTGGTCGAAAAAAATTTTTAAGTCAAGGGACTAAGGAAAAATATCAAATCGAGGGAAAATGATGAGATATCCAAGAAGTAGTCCTCTGTATTTTGTATATGTATATAATGGTGTATCAGACCTATCTTTAATAAGCATGTTGTCTATTGGCTTGACATGTTTAAAGTCAACCAAATGGGCCCTAATTGAACACAGATCAAAAGGATTTGGTGAATTACAGCCCATTACATTGAAATACAATATATATATATATATATATATATATATATATATATAAAGAGTGATGGTTTGCACTTTATCTTATTTTCCCATAATGGTCCATTCCACTTTGATTCGTCAAATCCCACTAAAATCTTTCTTTTGATCCCCAAAATAGGCTTAGATCTAACATGATTTTTTAAGCTTCTTTCATGGCTTAGATGAAAAAAAAAAAAAATTTGAAGGAACAAAAGGAGAGAAATTTTGGGAAAACTTTCACATTTGGGCCTTTATGGCTTGCCTGTATTAGGCCAGTATTGATGCCGATACGCCTCATATCAGTCAACATAGGCCAATACTGCCCTTGTTTTAATTGGGGCAGATACAACCCCATAAGAAGCATCATATTGAGCCGATGCAAATACGCCCATATTGGCTAATATGATCCAGATATTTCAATTCATGTGTGGGACCCAGTGATTGTGAGAATGGAGAGAAGATGTCAGCTTGAAAGGAGGTATATCTATTCTTGGAGCGTTGGATCACTATCATTAAAACAGCCATGTCTGTTCTTTTACTGTATTTCTTGTCCCTGTTTTAATGTCTTATGAGAATTATTGGCAAATTGGAAAGGTTGCATAGGGATTTTTATAGCAAGTAGCAAAAAAAAGAAGTAGAAGACCCATCTTTTGGAGTGAAAGAAGGTGTTCAAACTAACAAAGCAGGAAGGAGCTTGAATCAAATTGGTGAAGGTCATGACAATGCTTTATCGGGAAAATGCTATGGAGATTTAGTGCTGAGGTTGATCCCTTAAGGAAGAAAGTAACTGTCGCCAAGTATGGAATTCAGGAGGATGGATGGGATACTACTAGCTCAAGATAAATGAATTCAGGGATGTGGAATTTTTCTTAGTACGGAGAATGTTGTTGGACAAGGCATGGTATTTGAGTGGGGCGCTCACAATCTTATCAAAATTTGGGAGGACTGTTGGTGCAGCAATGGCAATAATCAATTCTTTAGTTCATTCAAAAACCATTACAACTTAGCAGCATACAAGGGGGCAAGTAATAGATTGATCGAATGGTGTGGCTCCACTTGTTCAGAATAAACTTGAGTGAGAAGCATCTACTCAAGCATATTGAAGAGTGTATAGATTGATCATTCTATGCATGATTGGAGAATATGAAGTTTAGGATCCATGCTAAAGATTTTCAGTTAAATCCTTTTACCAAAAGTCCCCAATCCTCTTAGTTTTTCAGTTAAATCCTTTTACTAGAAATCCTTCTTTTAATGGTAGAGCTTCCGCTCTAGTCGAATCCCCAAAGCATGCTAGAGCACTAAAGGTTTGACAAACAACCCCATTATCGTCATGGATAAAACCTGTGCCATAAAGGGGCCAATTACCAAAGGAGGATTCTTTTGGATTTGAGTTTCCACCATCCAAGCAAAGGCAAGATTGCTTCATCTTAGGATTCTCCTCTCTTAGCTTCACTAGAAATCCACACATCCCAACTACTGATGAACTCTCGAATTATGACAAACTCTTTACTCAAAATGGCCAACTACACACTGACTTGAATCCAATCAATGAGACTATTCATAGGCCTCTGTGTAGTTGAGCATTCTTTCACTTCTCTTCTTCCAATTTCCCAAATGATGGCCAAAGTGCTCTGCAACACCCTTACTGTATAGCTTTGAAGGGGTCATTTTTCCCAACTATCACATACCTCGTCAATGAATTGATGAAAAACCCAATTGATCCCATAGACTGAATAGATGCACCCAAATACTCCTCACCACACTACTGGAATAAACAGGCGCAATCCAATCCCCCTCCTCTCCACACCTCACACCTAGCAACCATTCTAGGCCTCCTCTTCTTCAAATTGTCAACCATAAGCAACTGAAAGCACAATTTTTTGCTCCCGTATTTATTTCTACAACTTATCTCCATAACAAGTTTGTTTCGACTCCGAGCCTGTACCAACGTTTCCCATGAAGCAACAAATTCCTAGCTTTGAGATTCCCTATGGCCTATTCCAACATCTCCAAATCTATTAACCTATTGAGCATTGGTCCACTTAATTAAAGGATATGTTTTCTTTACACCACCAATCAGTCTGGAGTTTCTCCAATTTCATAGCTATCTTTCTGATAGTTCAAATAACAGATGAATAAATATTAAGTTTGGATAATGAGGCCTTAATAAGGTTAATCCTAACCCCAAAAGGGAGGCAACTTCTTTTCCACCTCACAAGTTTGCCTTCCATTCCCTTGATGATCAGATCCCGAGGAGAGGTAGAATTTCTTCTGGCCACAAGAGCAAGGTAAAGAGGGAAGGTAACACCCTTACACCACCACATTTTCTCAAGAGATTCCAATTGGGTACCCTCCATTTCTATGCAACTAAGATTATTTTTCAGCCCCAAAACTGCTTCAAGATATCTAAGCACCCCACATGATTTCTTGATTTGGTCTTTAGAAACATCGTAAAAGTAAGAATGTAACATTCAATGCACTCTAGGAAGGGTGTTCAAGGGACATGATAAGTGAAGGACACAGGCTGTCCATTACTCATGGCAGAGATCAAATAGGAGGAATGTTTGGCACATTGCCGATTGTCAACCAAGTGTGTCATCTCTTTGATTGTATGCATAGTCATAATGGATACTGTACATTTTTCTGTCTGTAATAAAATAGATTGTTGATGATAAAATAAAAACAAAAAAGATTGTCATCTGCAAATTGAAGATAATAAACAAACACACCTGCGTTGCCCAACATAAAGCGACAAATAAACCCATGATCAACATTTTACTGAGGCCTTCCATCACATATGTAAAAGGGAAAGGGGACGAAAGGTCCCATAGCCGAATACCACAAGAATTGCTAAAGAAGCCCATAAAACAAGAAGAGAAAAGGACACCTGAAATGCATGCTTCGATCTATATGTACCACCTCACTTTAAAGCCCATATGGCAAAAACTATAGAAAATTCCAATATACCCAAACCTTATGCCTTCAGCCCTTCACTGTAAATTTTGCACAGGATCCCTACTTTCTTTTTCATTTTCGTCAAATACATGCATCTGTCCATGGTTAAGCACCCATCTACAATTTGATGGCCCACAATGGAAGCCCTTGGAAAGTGGAAATAATAAAATGAGTGGGAGAAAAGCAAAAACAATCAAGCTTCGGAAAACTCGTAATACTAAGTCTCAAACTATCTGTCTACAAATTGTTTGGAAGGAAAATTCCAGTTCGATTCAGATTGGTAATATGTAATAGAATCAAAATTACAATCCAAGGAAAAAAGAGACAGATTGGTCTAATCAGACATATAGAAATTCCCTTGAGCATGTTCGTTGAGCTGTTATCAGCCTATCACCCTATCTCCCTTTGTTTGTAGCCCAATAATGATAAACATTGAAAAGATTAAAAGAAGATTTGATTGTTCCGATGCAAGCAAGGAAACAAATACAAAAAAATGAAAAAGAGATGGACATCAAAGGACACTAGGTGCAAAAGTCTAACAAACCCAACAAGATAATAGCAAAAATGAAAATCAAATTAATAACTACAGAAAAATAAGACCTACAAAACAAGACTTCCGCAGCTGAAACCTCCACCTTACAGGAACTAAAAATACTCCACCACCCTTATTTATAGTTGCAAAGAACAAGCATTATAAGCAACCCAATCCAAATTCAAACTACCCAATACTTATTCCTAATGCATATTGAGTAAACCCTATCCCAATTCAAAATCAAGCTACCATATTCCTAACATGTAGCCCCTATTCACATGAAGCATAATCAAAACCAAATCCCACAATAGATAGAAAGTAATACATTACATTTTGAGTCCTGACTCCTGAGACAAAGGGGGAAAGGAATTGAATTTCATTAAAGGCGGAGACGATATTTCCGTGACCTATATGGATCAAATAGTACACATTCGACCATAGTTACCAGATTGACGAACGAATGGAGAGAAACGATGAGCAAGAAACAGATGTGGAAAACATCTCGTTTTGTGACAGTTGTCACAGTAGTTAGCTGGAAGAGAGAAATGGATGTGGGATTCGGGACACGAGAATCATAGCCGTTTGCTGGTAGAAAGGGTTTCCCACTAAATATGCATTGGACATCATGATTTTATCCAGTCCAGACCATTCATCAGATGGGCATGACTGTAGATGGTCCATACGTCAAAAACCACACCAATCAGACGATCATATCCATCTGACCAGCCAACAATGAACAGACACTAGAGACAAACAACTAAAATTCCATATTTAACGGACAGATGTATTCCCTCTCACGGATAAAATCATCCAATCAGTAATCTTCCAATAACAGCCCATCTGAAGTAGGGTCCACCAGATGGTAGGACAGTTAAAATCGTCTGATCAGCCTGATTTTTGAACTACAAGGCACTTGACATACGCCACACTTGATGAACGCTCCAGATCACGCACATTAACGCCACCTGTGCTCTTTTTTACTGACGACGCAGAGCTTTCTTTGTCGACTATTATGAACATACAGGCACATACCTTCTTTACCTTATTCATCTACCCCAAAAATACTACATTTAACGTAGAAAAAAAAACCGTAAAAAACATGACATTCTCTGCAATTAAAGAAGAACTCAAACTAATACATTCTGACATGCAATCAAGAAACACCGGACCAAAACAGTCAAGAAAATGCAAACGAAACAATCAAGAAAATGCAAACGAAAGAGAGATGAAAAGAGAGACAGAGGAGCGATTTCAATAGAGAAAACAGGAAATAGGACCCTCAAATGTCACCGATACGTCTTCAGATGTCTTAGCACTGCAAATGTTTGTAGAAACGCCTAAACGGAGAATGCCCGAAATGGAGAAAGAGGGAAACTGAAATATGAAACAAGAAAGTTGCAGTGCAAACGGTAGAGAGAAGAAGGCTGTCCTGTTTTATATTTCCTTTTTAAATAATGACATGACATATATAAATACCTTCATGAATGCTTGCTAAAGAGGCGATCGTAAGAAACGCGCCGACCTGGCATACGCGTGCAGGATCGGGATCGTTCATGAGGTGGGACCGGCCGTGAACATCCACAGAACAAAAAAAGGGGCCGGTCGGCCTGGACCGAGCTCCTCCACCCTTACGTGGCGCGATTTGATTACTTGGCTGGCCGCTGTTAAGTTAGAAGGCGAACGGATTGACTGCTCCCCCTGACATCAGCCATTTGCCCGTGGTCGGTGCTCTGTGTGGCCACCATGATGTATACGTATCATCCATGCCGTCCATCTATTTTTATATATCATTTTATGATATATCATAAAATGAAGTATATCCCAATCTCAACTGGACCACATTACATGAAACTGTGTTGAATGAATTTTGATCATTAAAAATGTTTTGGGGGCATATAAGTTTTGGATCAAGCTGATATTTATTGTTTCCCTTCATCTGGGTCTTTATGATCAAATCAACAGATTGGATGTCAAATAAACAATACAGCGGGCCTTAGGAGGATTTTAACTGTGAATATCTATTCATTATTTTTGTCCTGTGGTGTGGCCCACCTAAGACTTAAATCCCTATATAATTTCTTATAAAACCCTAAAATGATCCGTAAAAATGGATGAATGGAATGGATAAAGCACATATATCATGATGGGGCCCACAGAGCACCGACCATCAGCCACGGGGCTGGTGTCAGGGGGAGTAGCCAATCCGTCTCCAGTTAGAAGCCGGTCGAGTAATGAAAAACTTCCAAACGGACGCGGATTGAGCGGGACGCCATTTCGTGCCAAAGCCTTCACCAAGAAGCTCATGTTGGGGCCCACCGTGATGTTTGTGAGAAATCCACACCGTCTATCAGTTTTTTTTAATATCATTTTAGGATATGGGGCCAAAATGATCTGGATCAAATACTAAAGTGTTCCGAAAACATGAGGATTGAACGTTCACAGTTGAAATATTCGTGGGGCATCAGAACTTTTGAATCAAGATAATATTCTTTTTTTTTCAGTTCATCTCAGTGGTAATGATGTTATGAACAGTGTGGATGGCATGTAAACATCACTGTCGACCCAGGGAGGTTTCAACGGTAAGAATTTTTCTACCCACCTTTTCCTTTAGTGCGGCTGACTTGAGTCTTGGACCCTTCTAAATTTCATTTTCATGTCCTAAAATGATCTTAAAAAAAGGATGGACGGGGTAGATTTCTCACAAACATCACGGTGGGCCCTACCTAGGTTTGCATCGCAGTAACTTCCCGCGAAAGCTTTTGCAGGAAATCCGCGTCCGATTGAGTGGGAACGCGGTAACCAGGGATATTATATTCCTGGTGACCCGACCCGACTCTGTGGGGACCACCGTAAAGTAGGTATTTCATCCAAGCCGTCCATTCGTTTTTAAATATCATTGCATGGCATAAGATCAAAATTTAGGTAGATCCAAACCTCAAATGGACCATACTACATGAAACACAGTGGGATAGAATGTTTACCGTCGAAAACACCTTGGGGCCACATAAGTTTTAGATCGATCTGATATTTGATTTTTCCCCTTCATCCATGTCTATTTGACCTTGTGAGCACGTTGGATGGCTAAAAAACCTCACAGTAGGCCTCGAAAAGACTTCAACGGTGGGTGTCATTATACCCACTGTTTCCTATGGCGTGGTCCACTTGTGGTTTTTATCTGCCTCAATGCTTGGCTCGTGGCCCAAAAACGGATGGACGGCGTGGATAAAATAAATAGATCACGATGGGCCCCACAGAGTCGGGTTACCCCGCACGTGCAGGCGTATGAGACAATAGCCGGTTTCTGAGCGGTGCCCAATGTGCCCCGCACGTGCAGATGACTGGACACAAAATCAGAACAGTCGGCTTCTGTGTTACTGGGTGGCCCCCGTGATTTTTGCTCATATCATCTGCACCGTCGACCGCACCTTTTCACGGCTCAGATTGCCCGTAAATGTGCCTGTGGGCTGTGGAGAGGGTGCACTCAAAGCTTTCCTTATTGATCGTTGTACCATTTTCATGGAGTATGGCGTGTGCAATGCATGTGCACTCTAGCTACCCGAGGTGGCATGCACTTACCTCAATCCAAACCGTCAAAATCATAGTATAACTTCGGATGGGCATACCCTACAAATTCATAGATTGGATTATCCTAACCGTCCAAATACCAGTCTTTCTGGCAACATTTGATTTTGAACCCTTGGGAGCGGATTAGGTGCGGCCCGGCCTCACCACACACGGTGCGGCCCTACCTTGATGTATGTGTAGTATATCTACACCGTCCATCCATTTTTCCAGATCATTTCATTGCATGAGCCAATAAATGAAGCAAATCCAAATCCAGGTGGACCACACTACAGGAAACAATGGTGAATGACCCTTAAAAACTTCTTGTGGGCCAAGAAAGTTTTGGATCAAGCTGGTATTTGTTTGTTCCCCTTCGTACAGGTCTACGTGACCTTATCAACAGGTTGGAAGGCATATAAACATCACAGTGGGCCCAGGAAGTTTTTAACGGTGGTCGTTCAATCACCTCTTTTTTCCTATGGTTTCTATGGTACGGTCCGCAGGATATTTGAATCTACTTTAATTTTTTGAGCTCTTTCCCTAAAATGAGATGGCAAAACCGATGGACGGCATGGATACAAAATATGAATCAACGTGGCCCTACAGTGCAGTGACGCACCTAATCCGCTCCCTGAACCATTGGCTATCGTTTCCTTTCACAGCTCTTTTGATGGACAATGGACGGACGAGATCGCATGCTTAGATTTCGAAATATTTTGGACCGTTTGATTAACGTACGTACATACCATGGATACTGTGTAGTCCGTGTCTGCTTGCATTATTATTGTTATGCAAGAGTACGGTATAATTCTTTGTTTTTTCTTTGACAGACAGTACCGGAGAAATTTACGACTGTGGGCCCCACCTTTTATCCATTGGATATTCTTGAGGCAATACAAACTTAACATACGCATTTAGACCTTCTTACACGGACGACAAATTCCAGGACGAAATTACCCCTCCTTTTTCACAGAAACAGATTGGCTACTCTGCTGCCACCCGCCAATGGTGGATCGTCGGTAGTCTTTGGGCCCCACCATGATGTATTCTTTCCATCCATTCCGTCCATATATTTTTTTCAGATCATTTTATGGTATGAGACCAAAAATGAGTTATATCCAAATCTCAAGTGTACTGCATTACAGGAAACAGTGTTGAATGAGCGTCAACCATTAGAAATCCTCCCTGTCTAAGTTGGGGCCCACTGTGATGTTTGTGAGAAATCCTCCCTATCTAAGTTCATTCATAGGGTCACAAAGACCTGGATGAAGAGGGAAAACAAATTTCATAATGATCAAAAACTTCAATAACCCTAAAAGGGTTTCAATGGTAGACGTTCAATTCTCCACCGTATTTAACATTGTGGTCCACTTGATAGTTAGATCTGTCTTAAATTTTTTGTCTCAAGCCTTAATATGAGCTCGCCAAATAAATGGACGGTTTGGATGTAACACAGACCTCATGATGGGACCCATAAAAGCAACACATTAAAAAAAATAATAAAATTACAGACTACTACGGTGCTACTGCAGGTTCGACGGCGGTGCCGCGGCAGTCTAGCAGTCTGTTTTTTTTTTTTTTTTTACGAGGAAAACTTTATGTATTAGAGAAAAATGTGAGGGAGAAAATTCTCTTTGTAAAAAAAAGTAAAATTTGCTAGGTAGAATTTTTTTTTTGCTTTGTTACTTTTGTGGGTCCATCATAAGGTCTTTGTTATATCCAAACCGTCCATCCATTTGGCAAGCTCATATTAAAGCTTGAGACGAAAAATAAGAGATCTAACTAACAAGTGGACCACACTGTAAAAGGAAGTGGGGAATTGAACATCTACCATTGAAACCCTTTCAGGGGTTCATAAGTTTTGAACCATTATGAAATTTGTTTTTCCTCCCTCCAGGTCTTTGTGACCCTATGAAAGAACTTAGACGGGGAGGATTTCTTACAAACATCACAGTGGGCCCACCTGAGTTCTCATTCCCGGACCGTCCGTCAGCGCTCGTCTTTGCACGCCAGCTAGAGGAAGGCGTAGGAGGAGGTCCTGAGTATGTATTACTTCGTAAAAATCACTGAATAGAAGGTGGGGCACAGTCGTAAATTTCTCGACAGTACCGTATGGGGGGTGGTGATTTCTTCCATCATCACATCTGAGGTAAAGTGATGATCTGAACTGTTGGTATTCCTAGTGCTGCCTTATGGAAGCCATGATCTTATTATCATGTTTCAGTGATGATCTGTGTTTTTTCTGTTGGATTTGAATGTGAGCCATTCAAAAATCACATTTCATTCTTTCAGATTCACCTTCATCTTCATAAACAATCAACAGTTCAATGAATTCTTTTTAATATGGCTCCTTTTAATTCTGTTAGATCATTGTTGAAAAATGCATTCTAATGTTAAAAACCCACCCCATGTGGCAGATGTGCACCATCTTCTATCAAAACAACATTCCTTTTTAAACATTTCCCTCCTTTTCTCTTTTCGGAAACCAGTTGCTAAAAGTGGAGTTGTGTGGTCACCATACCACGAGGAATTGGTATCCCGCGTAGATAGAAACGGTGGATTGGTTGATGTGATGGGATTTAGGGTTGGGTAGCGCTACGACGCGGATTTACTGCGAATGCCTATGGAGGAAGTCACTACGATGGAAACCTAGGTGGGGCGCACCGTGATGTTTGTGATCAATCCACCCCGTCTATCCATTTTGTGAGATCATTTTAGAACAGTGAGTGAAAAATGAACTGGATCCAATACTCAAGTGGGCCGTAAACATGAGGATTAAATGTCCACAGTTAAAATATTCATGGAGCCACATAAGTCTTGAATGCTTATATATATACGTATTTACATAATTATGTGTTAGAAAAAATGTAAGGAGAAAAAGTTTTCTTTGTAAAAAAAAGTAAAAGCTAAAATTTTTTTTTGTACTTTTGTGGATAGATAAATTTTTGTTTTCAGTTCATCCCAGTAGGAATGACACTATGAACGGTATGGATGGCATGTAAACACCACAATTGAGAACTAGGGAGGTTTCAACGGTAGGAATTTCCCTACCCACCTTTTCCTTTAAGTGTGACCCACTTGAGTCTTTGATCCTGCTCACTTTTGGGTTCAAGTCCTAAAATGAGCTCAAAAAACGGATGGACAGGGTGGATGTCTCACAAACATCACGGTGGGCCCACCTAAGCTTCCGGCCCATGAAATTCCTAGCACTATTTACAATAAGCCCATGGGCCCACCTGTGGCTGATGGCCCACGTGAATTTTTCCTTAAATATCTCGAGATGAAAATTGATTTTTCCATCCTTTTATAGTTCCAAATTTGAATTTTAAATTGGAACTTTATACTGAGAGTTAGATGAGACAGGAATATGCCTTATTACAACCAAACTCCTCTTATTCCATAGAATTCCTAAAGAGGTAAGGGAGAGGAGTATCTATAAATGCTTATTTTCCATTGAGCTTACTCTAGATAATTTAAGCCATTAATAATGTTTGGAGTCATTAACCGTTACATTTGAAGACTGACTAAATCATGTCTACTTCTGTGATGGTTAGGTGAATCATTAGACATGGACGATACGTCTTTACTTTGTGCAAAGGTCTTTAAGATAACGTAGGTGTCATAAGATCATATGTGTCCTCTCACTCGGGCATTTTGAAGTGGTATCAAAACAACATATAATAAATATTGAATATTCGTAGATGACAATTAAGATAAGAGACTGTAATTATCTGGATTTTGAGGGCCGAGTAGATAATCGACTCCTGATATCTTGAGTGTCACGTATGTTTTATAGAAATTAGTCTTATGATTCATTTTGCTTGGCATGTAAGCATTTGAGGAATTAAAATGGATCATACAACGTACATTGAAATAAATGTAACTTAAACTCAAAATACGATTAACAAGAATATATATATATATATATATATATATATATATATATATATCCAATGTATGGACCATATCCGAGCAAAATATATACGATTCCAAAATATAAAATGTCTCGGCCCTGAAGTCTCATTACTAGCCCTAAGGCAACCTATAATGGCCCGCCTAGCAGCTGGAAATACAAGAGATCCTCCTCTAAGTCCACTGTAACATCCTAGATTTTCACTGTTTTAGATTTTCAAAAATCCTTGAAATTTCTTTTTGTGTAATTAACTTATAATATCACTTAATGACCATTAGCACTCAATGTTAGTATATACAGGGGTGAAACCAGTAAAGAACCGCACAAGTTAAATTAATCAACCGTAGGAGGCCAACGAATTCGCCCGATCACCTGAACATCAGGTGTAGCCCCATGATTTACTCACATAGGACCCAAATCTAACCGACTCATCGCTAACTAATCAAGACTATCATGACTAAATTAAAGATCTAACCGGGGCCAAATCAGATAAGGCCCAGATCTTGACTAATAGACCAAATCAACCCCATTACTCTTTTAGCCTAAAACCGACGGTTTAGAGTAATCATGACCAAATCTCTACTTTCACTACTTATAAATAGGTCACACTATGAATATAGTTAATCCAAACCCTAATCATTACCCACGAGAAATCTCAATACCTAATTCATTCCAGAAATGCCCTGATTTTCCGAACAAGCTCTAGACCGCTCGTTAGCGGGCCACTAGTTCCAAAATTATAGAGTAATGTCCATCTTACTGGGCTCAACGTCCATCGCGGGAGTCGGACCTGGGTAGTACCCAGAACCGCTCAACTTAAGTCAAAGGACGAGTGCATGAGAAGTGCAAATACCCTAAAAGAATGAATTGAAACTTAAGTGAATTGGGTCGTCCACTCTTATGCAAAGTTGAGGATTTTGGACCGTCGGTTTACGACTAAACTTTACCTGTAGAGTAAGGATATTTTCCTGCTCATATCCGTATAGTCGCGGCCCCGATCGACTATCGGTGACCGTTGAACAAACTTTTAATCATATCTGTCGATCGACGCATCTAAATGACGGGTCAATCATATACATATGTAGATCATCATTAGGGCCAACTATCCAACGGTGGGTGTCGACTCCTACGCCCCATAATGGGTCCTAGAGCTTAGAAAGACCCTCCCATAGGTCTAGTATAGTAAAAAACCTAGCCCTTAGGGCCATTTACACCAAATCTGGCATTATAAAAGGGTCTCATTTGGGCACCTCCTCTCCCCATACGATTTTTGCCCTAGAGAAAAGAAAAAGAGAAAGAGAGAAAGAGAGAAGAGAGAAAAGGGAGAAAGAGGAAAGGAATAAGAGAAGAAGGGAGAGTGAAGAAGGGAGAGAGTGTTTGTATGGGCGAGGAAAATCTTGATGCTTATAGGGTTGATATTTCCTCAACCAAAATGGTGGCCACTACAAAACTTCCACCAAACCCACCCATGCCAAGAACCGACGGTAAGAATGGTATATTTTCTCTTCAATAGAGCAATCTAGTGTAGATTTCTATGCATTAATGTTGTCTTTCTTGATTTGATTTAGGAATTGGCAGTTTTACTCAAATCCCCAAACCCTAAGATCTCAAAGAATGAAAATCTCCTCTTAAGGTGCGGATTATTGTTCTTAGGTGGCCTAGCACCAATTTTAATATGAATTTAATGATTTTGTTTGTTGGATGATGTATTTGGGTAATCTAGCAAAACCTAGCTTACACTTTAGATCCCCCAAATTAATGTGGAATGATGATGGAATGCTGTTGTGTTTCAAATATGATTGGATATGTTAATGATGATTGCTTGTACATTCATTGCTTGGTTCATGTATGATGTTTTCCCCATAACATGTTTAAGGCACTAACCTTTATTTATATTTTGGTATTAGGAGATATATGAAATGCTTGCCTTCCACACTAACCCACACAACACTTGCACCTTTATTTCATGATATTGTTAGCTTTTGCCTTGTAAAAATCTAGATTCTATGATGAGAAATATGAATGCATGCTATTACCTATGCTAGTTGATAACCCATGTTAGTCGGCATGTTACACATTACCACCAAACCCTTGGGTTGGTCAGGAACATGAGGAGAGCGAAGGTGGTCTCATTGGTAGGATTATCATGAGGCTAAACCCATGAATTTGGGCGTGTGCGTGTAAGCAACAGTATTTAGACTACATGGGTCATTTGTACCTGATGTCGTCTATCACGTGCTTACTTGAAGTCGTGCGGTCTAGCCTATTTACTGACCAACCTTGATTGTTACCCCTGTGTTGCTCACATATGTATGGAACCTGGAACTCCCTATAACCATTGTAGCTCATCGATAACCAGATTGAAATCGATCCACCACCTCGTGAGCCGGGCATGGTGGAATGGGACACTATATTCGAGCTGTCGGCCTACGCTGGGGTAACGCGTCTCCCCGTAGTGACCGCGAGCGATCCCTTTTTCTCAGCACTCCCTATGTGCTTGAAGTCGGAGATAAGGAATCTGACGGGATCAAGGATCACGAGGTCTTGGCCTCACACGTTGGGAGGCCTTGGCCTCGCAACCAGTTCAGGGCATTGATACATGGGGTGTATCAGTTTTTCCAACCTACTGGATGAATGGAATTAACTAAGAACTTAGCTAACATTATCATCGCATCGCACTAACTAGGTTGGTGACTCGGCAGTTGAGGTCGCTCTGAGGGAGTGTTAGTCATATGTGATTGTTAGATGGAGTAGCTCGAGGGAGTGTTATGGCAAGGGCATGCATCATATCATCTATCATGCACATGCATTAATAAGATTTGTTAGATGCTTATAATGATTGCTTTTCATTAAATTCATAATATAACTGATGCTTGTTACAACTTAAGATTAATAGCATCCACTGAGTTGATCACTCACTCCCACTCTGGGATGGTGTTTTAAAATACTAACCAGACTCTCCCATAGATGCAAGTGACGCAGAGTACGAGGAGCCTGACCCCGCGAGTCTTGACGAGGAGGACGAGCTGTTCTACTTCCGGTTGATAGACGGCTCTCCATCGGCTTAGGAGACTGGATTCTGGATCGCTGAGTAGTGGATTCAGCGCACCATTCTTTTAGACATATGATTCTTTTTGTGATTTTATTGGGCAACGCTGTGTGTGACCCATTTAATATTCTTTTGGACCTGTATATATTAATCTCTTTTCATTTCAGCAAATTAGTTGTGATTGTGCTTCATGTTCCAAGTAATTCCACGCTGCGCATTTACATCTGATTAAACGCAAACTAATAAAAGTCGGATATAAGTGATGTCTTGGAACTCGGGAGTCAAGCATATGCATGACCCCCAATTTTCAGGGCATTACATCCACGGATGCTTCCTCCAATGTGTCGGACTTCATGGTACCTACATCTATGATAAAGTCGTATTTTAAAACACCGTTCCAGAGTAGAAGTGAGCGATCAACTCAGTGGTTCCATCAACATCAAGTTACACATGTTATCAATTCCACAAGTACAGTTAATGATAAAGCAACTTAAACATTCAAATCCTATATACTCTTATTAATTCACGTGCATGTTATTATGAGATGATTCATGTCCTCGCAATCTAATGCTCTCTCATAGCAACTCTAATGCCTCATTCATAAATGCCAACACTCCCTCATCACACGACCATAACTCCCAAGTCATCACAGCTTAAACTAATGCGATGCGAGGAATGTTCATGTTAGCCGAATGACTTAATTAAGTCTGTTCATCTAGAAAAATTGGGAAAGCTGAAATACCTCAATTTCGTCATTAGTCTCATTCGAATCACTAGGCATGGGGCACCCGTAGCGACTCCATGCCTGTGTCCCTTGATCCGTATTCGGGTTTATCACCCAGGCGACAACTCTCCAATCAATGTGAGTCTAACACTGGCCCGACCAATCACTAAAGACCCAAATGACACAGCCTGGATGCACAGGGTTATGCAGCCCATCGACGGGTGGAGGACACCCACAAATATATAAGAGTCGTCACCCAAACACAAATGTGGAGCGGTTGCGTCATTATTACATTTTGATGTACTAGGCTCATATCCTTCTTGGTTACTCATTGGTCACTACGGAGAGGCTCGTCACCCCAGCATAAGCCAACAGTGCGGACATGGTGTCTCATGCCACTATGCCCAGCTCATGAGACTTGAGGATTGTACCGCTAATGGTTATTAGTAGACTTTTCAAATGCCATGGGGTATTCTAGTGTAATGTCTTTAATTTTTGTTATTTTGAATTTACAAAAATTCTTAAAAATTTTCGATATAACTAACCTACATTGTCACTTACTGACCCTTGACGTTCGAGGTGAGCCTATACGTGAGTGACTATTAAATAATTGCACAAATCCGATTAATCAATCGTATGAAGCTAACGAATCCGCCCGATCACTTAAACATCAGGCTTAGCCTCGTGATTTATTCACATAAGGCCCAAATCTAACCAATCTATTAATGACTAATGATCAAGACAACTGCATCTAAATAAAGACTTAACAAAACCCGAGACAAGTAGGGGTCAGCTTTTAATTAACAAATCAAACTGACTCACTATCCTTTTAGCTTAAGAACCAATGGCTTAGGATAATTATAATTGAATCGTCATTTCTGCTAGTTGCGAATAGACCACACTATGAACTTAGCTAATCCAGACCCTAATTATTACGCGTAAGAAATCTCACTATCCAATTCATTCCAGAAATGCCTTGATTATTTAAAGGAGCTCTAGACCGCTCATTAGTAGACCACTGAACCTGAGACTATAAAAGTACGTTCATCTTAGTGGGCTTGACGACCATCGTTGGACATCGAGCTGAGATCACGTCTTAAATCGTTCAACTTGGACTCGTAAGGTGAGTGCTTGGGTTGTGCGAATACCTTATATGAAAACTTAAATTTTAAGTGAAACTAGCCCGTTACTCTTTCGTGAAGTTGTAACTTTCGGATCATTGGTTCATAGCCAAAGTCGGGGTATCGACCAAAGATATTTCTCCAAACATATCCGTAAAAGCTGTGGTCCCGATCGACCATCGATGACCGTTAAACAGGCTTCTAATAATATCTATCGATCGACACATCCAAATGGTGGGACAATCATATCCATACATAGATCATCATTATGGATAACTATCATATGGTGTATATCAACCCCTACACCCCATAGTGGGCCCCAAATGTTAGAAACAACCCCCTTAAGGGTTAATATAATGAATAAAGGGTCATTAGGGCCACATGCACTAAATCTGGTGCTATAAATAGGGCATTTGTGAGCCTCTTTTTCTCCCATACGAATTTCATACCTTATAAGAGAATAAGAAAAAGGAAAAGAGAAAGAGAAGAAGAGAGAAAGAGGAAGAGAGATTGTGAGAGAGAGGGAATGACTTTGGTGCTTGGGGGTTAGTAGTTCATCGATTAAACCCTTTAGCTTTCGAATCCTTCTCCAAATCTACTGTCGCTTGCAACTGGAGGTAAGACTTTCTTTCAACCCTTTGATTTCACAACTTATACCTACTTTACTTGTGATTAACAATGCTTCCTTTCTTTACATTAGAAATTGGTGATTTCCCCCAAATTCTCAATCCTAGGAGCTTAAAGATTGGAAATCCCCTCTTAAGATGCAGACCATTATGCCTATATTTCCATTTATCGACCCTTAAGGGTCTCAGTTAATGATTAGTTGCTTGTATATGAATTTGTGCATACTAATATGTTAACATTTTGATTTTTACTATAATATATATTATTGCTTGGATATGGATGCTCACATGTTTGATAAAATGTCTAAGTAACGGAATATCTTACTTTGTCGATGCTCACATGCTTGATTTAATGCTTAGGCGGTTGTATTACTTTATGTGTGTTCATATACTTAATTTAATGCTTTAGTGAACGTAATACCCTATGTATGCTCACATGTTCGATGAAATGCCCGAGTGATTATGTAGTGAAACTTATGTTATAATTGTGTGATATAGTGTTAGTCCATAGCAATACTTGAGATTGTTACAATGTTGGGTTAGTTGGCTAACCGCGTAAACTGGGGTGGCCCAAGTTAGGGCAGCCACCCTAGGCTTGTTTGATAAACTCGAGTTGAACATGGACGACCAACAGTAGTTAGATTACATGGGTTGCTTCCACTCAATGTTGATTGCGTGGGGTTTCTCTTGGATTAATCAAATTAATCTACTAGCCAACTGATCATGTATATTCAAACTGTATGATACAACCAAATAAAATCTAGGATACCCTGTTCCCAATAGATGAGTCAATTCATAACCGTTAGTGTGACACGATCCCACTGAAACTCATAAGCCGGACATTGTGGTATGGGACACCGTGTTTGAGATATTGGCCTACGTTGGGGTGACGAGTCTCCCCATAGTGACTAGTAAGTACTAATGGAGGTGATAGATCATTATTCGAACGACCCCATCAAATTACTCGGCCGATGGTTCCATGTCAGAGAACCATTTGAATGACCTGGACATGAATGAAATTGGGTGACAAGCCATTTTCCTTTGTTGTGATTTAGTTTTATATGAGAAGCCCACACTTCATAATTGAGTAATCATACTCGGTGTTTGGGTGGCGACCTATACTGGGTTGATCCTCATGCCTTTGGATATCATATCATACTTTGGAATTATTGATTAATGATATAAATGGGTAATACCTAAATTTGGATTATGGGATACTAGTGAGGAGCCGTTACATGCTGCAATGAGCCACGTGATCCGGATAATGACTTGTGATATAACGTCAGTATCCTAGCTTCACCAACATGCTAGATGAATAGAACTTAATAACTACTCGTTAGATAGGATTTTGTGACTTGGGCGTTGTGGTCGCATGTTGAGGGTGTGTTGGTATTTGCGAAATAGGAGTTGAAGTCGCTTTGTGAGGGAGTGTTGGACTGTAAAGCGCATGCATCATTCCATAATCTCATTCGTACATTTAACGAAAGCATTTAGAAAATGTTTGATTATTTATTAGTAATTGCACTGATTGAATCAATAACATGTGTAATTTAGAACTAATAGAACCACTAAGTTAGCTACTCACTCCCACGTGGTATATGTTTTAAAACAACAACCAGGCATTATTGTTTATGCAGGTTCTATCGAGGCCTCCTGTGGGTAAGCTTATATCGGCTTGCACTTTTACCGTGATGCCTTAGGAGCGTCGGACGAAGCTAAAAGACTTTGCTTTTATTCTTGTTTTATGCATATATATGTTATAGTCCCCAATCAGGCATGCTTTATGTGTAAGTTTTATTGTATATTTATTGTGGCTTGTATAATCCCCATTTTGGGCGATCACCACTACTGGAGTTGTATTTTTGACCCTTAGCCTTATATTTATGGATTTTTGTTATCTCTACATTGCTTTGTGAAAAGGCGAGCTTAAGTAGTCCTAAAGGGGGGGTGAATAGGACTATGCCAAATAATCAAATAAAGTACTGAATAAATAGATAAATCAGATATCTCAATCGTACTAGTATTGAAACATTAATTCAAACTAATTCGTAGAATAACCATCATACAAACAAGTTAGGCAAGACAACATTATTTCACGAATATGATAAGAATTAAAATTTCAAACTGAGCAAGAGTAAATAAAATCATCTATTACAAACATTCACCACTTTTGCATAAAAGAAATTTCAACCATTCACCACAACACCAAGAATTATAGTGGTTTCGTGTGTCAATAACTATTCTCAAACAACCATACCTACTCCACTTCCAATATTACTAATCACGTAATCTTGGTTTTCACTATGAATAAGGTTTTCACATGGTCACCTTAAAACCTGATACTCAACCTACAATAAGTATAAAAATCCAAATTTAAATTGGTTTTGAAAGCACCTAAACCTAAGGTCTTTCTAGGGTTTATAATACCTGTAAGTACCGAATTTCATAGGACTAGAACTTCACAAAGGAGCTTGATCTTCTACTAGCGCTTCTAGAAGATCTAGCTTGGTTTTCAACTTAAGCTTGAGCTTGAGCTTAAGTTTGAACTTGAACTTGAATTTGAACTTGAACTTAAACTTGAACTTAAGCTTGACTAGAACATGACTTGTTAAGTTGTTTTGACAAGATGAAATTTGACAAACTAGGTGTAACATGTGCTTTATACATAATAGCACTTACGCTTTATATTTGATAAGTTGAATTACGCTACTTTGATTATTTGTGTGTAGAATAAATGTGAATTTGAATGTGGACACATGTGCATTTCATTAAGTTAACTCTTAGAAACTCGGGATCGGAGTCTATGTACTCGGGTGTCGATTTTTAGAGTGTTACATCTAGATTCAGGCAATCATAATCAGACATAGTGAACATACATGGTTAGTTGGTTATTAGACGAATTCGATTGACTCGGGCGAACATCGAAGCAATTGGCATTGGATGCATGCATCTTGCGTAGCCTAGCTACTGTAGGTCATCCGTGTTCAGCCTGGATTAATCGAATGAATCAGGGGTAGTTGACCAAACTAGGTCCACCCCCGTATTCTGCAATTTGTCGAATAACCCGACTACTCAAGTAGTCTTAATCATTCGATATAACTAGTTAACCCATAATAGTAATTTACAAGAATGAAACATGAACAATAAATCTAGCAACTTACTCATTCAGGCATTTCATCAAACATGCAAGCTTCACCACATCGGCAATAACAATCAATGAAAAGAAAATCAAAATATACATATACAAGTTAGCATGCATTCATACATTCACAAGCATAAATCATTAATTAAAGCATAAGACTCGATAAACGGCAACTTATGGATAATGGTCCACACCTCTAAGAAAGAATCTCCAATTTTAAGCTCATAGGGTTGGGGATTTGAGGAAAAATCATCAATTCCTAAATCAAAATCAAGAAAAATACCATTAATGACTAGAAATCTACACTAAGTTTCTTAATTGAAGGGTAATATATAATTCTTACATCCGATTCTTGGAATGGGTAGGTGGAGGTTTGGTAGTAGCCAAAGGTTTGGTTGAAGAAATAACAACCCCACAAGTCTCAAGATTTCCCACAGTCACACACACACACACACACACACACACACACACACACACACTCCCTTCTCTCTCTTCCTTTTCTCTCTATCTCTCTCTTTCTCGTTCTCTTCTTCTTCACCCGAGCTAAGGCGTGAAATTCGTATGGGAGAAGGGGGTGCCCAAATGAAAGTCTTGTATAGTTCCATAAATTGTGCATATGGCCCTAAGGGCTAGGTTTTCATTATACTAACCCTATGAGAAGGTGTTTTTAACCTGTGGGGCCCACTATGGGGTGTAAAAGTTGATATACACCGTAGGATAATTAGCCCTGATGATGATCCACGTAGGGATATGATCAGCCCGCCATTTGGATGCGCCGATCAACGGATATGATTAGAAGTCTGTTCAACGGTTGCCAATGGTCGATCGGGGCCATGACTATAAAAATATGTGTGGGAAAATATCTTTAGTCGGTACCTCGATTTTGGTTGTGATCTAACGGTCGGAAAGCCACAACTTCGCGAAAGAGTGAGGTTCATTTTACTTAAGTTTCGGGTTTCAGTCTTAGGTATTTGCGTATTTCAAGCACTCAGCCTCTGACCTAAGTTACGCAATTCTGGGTATTATGTTGATTTGCCACTAGCGATGGATGTCAAGCCAATTAAGATGAAAGTCTTTCTATAACCTTGGATTTAGTGGCCCACTAATGAGCGGTCTAGAGCTTATTTGGATAATCAGTGCATTTATGGAATGAATTGGGTAGAGAGATTTCTTGTGCGTAATGGTTGGAGTCTGGATTAACTATGTTTATATTGTGACCTATTTGAAATCGATCATTATCACTTTAAATTGTTGGTTCATAAGATAAACAAGTAAATAGGTTGACATGGTTCATTAATTAAGATCCGGACCATAACAATCTCGGCTTTGGGCAGATCTTTAATTTAGTTATGGTTGTCTTGATTAGTCAGTAATAGGTCGGCTAGATTTGGGCCCTAGATGAATAATTCACGAGGCTAGACTTGAGGTTTAAGTGATCAGGCATATTCGTTGGCTTCTTATGGTTGGTTAATTGAATTTGTGTGGTTCTTTACTAGTATCATACATGTATAGGTTCACTTTGAACATTAAGGGTCAATAAGTGATAACCTAGGCTAGTTATATCGAAATTTTTTAAGGATTTATGAAAATCGAAAATAGCGAAAATCCAAGACGTTACAGAGATCATTTTCCATTTAATTTTTTATGCCTCTTTATTTTTATTAAATATGTTGATAGTTATATTATTCCCATTCATGAAAACAACACAATTGGCTATTTTAATTTCATTAATATGCAAAAAAAAACGTATCGATATAAATCACTACTGAGTAATGAGAGATGAAAAATGGGAAAGGAGAAGAAAATAAGCCATTAACAAAAAAAAAGAAAAAAAAGAGGAGAGAGATAAATAAAAGTAAAAATAAAGGAGAAAGGGGGAAGAATAACCATAATATGCTATTTATGGGTATTTCGACAATAAATTTGAGACCCACATTAGTGCATAAAACAAAATGAGCCCTGATCAAAGTTCATAATATTTCAATATGAAAGGTTAAGTGGATCTTATTAAGAGCTTTAGTGATTTGTAGGCTAATTCAAGCCATGACTTTAGAAGTGACTAATAGAATTTTGAAAAAAAAAATTATCTAGTGGCATGGTCCATTTTAGTAATCAATGGTATAAATCACTTGTGATGAAATATATTAAAATAAAGGCAATTAAATAATAAAATTGTAATGAAATTATATTGATTTTGATATTATGATTATATGTAATGTCTCGAAATTTTACTATTTGAATTAAAAAAAATTGAAAATTTTTCGTTATAATTAGCTTATGTTGTTGTTGATGGAGAAATCTGGTTAACCTTCCTTGGACCTTCGAGTACTTACACAAAGAGCGGACGAAGGAGACCTTGGCTGGTGTAGGAGACCCTCCAATGCCTAAGTTAGGTAGGGAATCTAGGTCTGATCGTGAATAGGGCTTTAGGCTTAAGATTGTGTGTCCATTTTACCATTTGAGACTATTATTTATAGTTGAGGAGAGGCGGTGGCACAAGGGAGACTTCTTCACTTCAACTTCAAATTCTCGGGCAGATCCATGTTGCGGCTGCCTTCCTTGACCCTCGGCTGGGATCTTGGGTAGACACCGTCAGGATTAGGTCGAAACTAGTGGAAGAGGGGTTATGCCGACCTGGGGTTATACCGACTTGACTCCTTTGGCGAGTAGTAGTTGAGTTCCTTTTGGCATCAGGCAGATCAATGGATTTTCCAACCTGCTCTCGAGGACTTATGAGAGGCCGAGTTTGACGTCATTTTCTACTTGGTCTGGGGCCATAGGTTGAGTCTTTAGTCATATCTATCATTGACCGACCTAGCGAAGTGCACAGAGTTCCAACCTAACCTTATCTTATTGGTTAATCCATTTTTTCCAAAACAGTAAGTCCCCTCCTTTTGAGCTTACGTAGGGAGCTCGAGAAGTAGATCGGTTTTGGTTAGGTTAGACTGTCTTGTGCCAGGGGTGTTGAATATGCTTGTCATTAATGAAGGATAAGGCGGTGTGCGTAGGGATTGGGGCATATATGGAATCATGATGAGGCGTACTCGAGACAATGTGCACTACTCGAGGTCACATGCATTGGCGGCACGCCTGCTCGGCTTCTGACCTACGGGGTGATGACGTGTGGTGCTTCAGGGGGAGTCGAGTCGGCCAGTGAGTGGAACCGTTCCATGTGTCTATGCATGGTTATTGTAACACCTTGAAAATCGACACCCGAGTACATCGACTTCGATTCCGAGTTCTCAGGTGTTAAACAAATGAAAATACACATGTGACCTCATTCAAATTCAAATTCATTTCACACATGAGCAATTAGAGTAACACAATTCAAATTAGCGGATCAAATGCGAGATAGAGATAACAAAATTCAATGAATATAGGGCTAACAGTCATGGTACAATTAAAAGTGGTGTTCACTTAAATGAGGATTATACAAGCTACAATATACATACCCAAGACGATTAAGTGTAAAGTTTCAATTTTCGTTATATCCTCCAAAACATAACGATGGTGGCATAAGCCGATGAATGCCTACCTGTTTGAGGTCTTGTTAATACTTGCATTTAGAGGTGGGCATCGAGTCGAGTCTAACTGAGTTAGGTCCAACTCAACTCGATCCGGTATTGTCAAAACCCTGACCCAAACTTAATCCGACTCGGGACCGAGTCCAACGTGCCTGACTCGATCCGAACTGGATCTTAGCTGGGCTAACCCGAATCGAGTCTGACTCGGTCAGAGATACCGAGTCGAATCGAGTTGACTACAGTTTGGATTAGGTCAAAAGCTCAAGTAGATCGGGTAAAAAACCGTTGAGATTTTTCCGGGCCCCACAATCTAGTCTAACTCAACTTGATGCCCACAACCCACCTCGCTACAGTAAGGGTATTTACATGGTAGGGCCAATCTGATGGACGGGTTGGATGGCTTGGGTTTATCTCATGCATGCAAATGTGATGATGTGTTAATGGGTATTGAAATTGGACTTTAGCAATACCAAACATTCATTATTCATACAAGTATAGTGAGTACTGCTTAGGAGAAAGATGATGGTGGAGGGGGACAAATGTTCCCACCTCCGACTGCTTCTGTGCGGGTGGGGGTAGGAGCTGAGAATAGAATAACTTTCATTAGACCGGAATCCATGACCGAGATCATTTATCTTAGTCATGGTTCATTATTTACTCTTAACATTTAATATAAAAAACTTAATTGATGTCGACAGATCAAAACATTTCATGCCACATCGGACTAAGGTTCCACTGTCGATTAGACCAAACACTGTTGATTAGACCAAACATTTCAACTATTAAAATATCACGGATCTAACTTCTAAGGATCTAACTTCTAAGGTAAATAAACTAAGTCCATAAAATGAACGAAGTAAACAAACTCTGTCAAAAATTAAAAGTAAATAAATCACGTCCACATACAGACAAATAAAACTTTCATTTATTCAATAACCTCTATATGATGAATGCATTTGTGGCATGTAACTAGAGTAACCTTGTCCATTATAGTAACCCCCTCCTCCACCTCCACCCTCGTCACCAAAATTATTATTTGGTTCTCTTTTTACGGCTTTAATTGCAGGAGAACTCTGGGCTAACTCCAAGATGGAGGTGTCCAAAAGATGGTCGTTTACTTTTGCTGAATTGGGTGGTGTATATATCTTTCCATCATCATCCTTCATAAATTTAACAAGTTTTCTCAGCCGCTTTTTATGATCTGATTTGTACGGGATTCCCAGCCGCCTATAGAATGCTGTGAGACATTTAAGAAACTTTGATAATTTACTCGTGCCTGCTTCAGCATCATGTTGTCTTGGAAGGGGTGGATGTTATTGTCTGGTTCTGGATGCCATTTTCAAGCTTTCTTTTAAGACATCTTTATAATCGTGTTCTTCTTGTTCCCTTAAAATTCACTCATTTTCTTCTTCTCTACTAACTGTGAAGGGCCTGGAGGTAGTTCCTCTGCTTAACCCTTTTCATTTATAATAAGCCTACTTTTATATCTTCTGTAACTGGTTGTATTGGGTATAGTTGTAGGGGGAGGGGTGGAGAAAGTCT
Source organism: Magnolia changhungtana (assembly GCA_030180095.1). Taxonomy (NCBI): domain Eukaryota; kingdom Viridiplantae; phylum Streptophyta; class Magnoliopsida; order Magnoliales; family Magnoliaceae; genus Magnolia; species Magnolia changhungtana. Next base: position 3,088,804 of record JASAUF010000094.1, read on the forward strand.
TTGTATTTAAGTCGAGAATGGCTCGAAATAAATCCCGGACTTCCTGAGGAGCTTTGCTATATAGTGCAGCGTCTCCTCCCCAACAAGCTAAATGTAATTTCAGGCGATTTGTTTTGTTTATAAATTATTTTCCACACTTTATCTTTCTGTCCCGAGAGTAGACTTGGACTTCATAATCCCAAATATCTGCCAATGTATCATCTTCCGATGACATATTTACAAGTGTATATTTTAAAAGAAAAATATCTGGTTAGGTTAAGGCAACATTAAAAAAATAAGATATAGTGATGAATGAATGCAATTAGCCAACCAAGCTCTAAGCAACATTAACTAATTTAAGAGTACAAATAAAAAGAGAGAAATATCCATCCGCCCATAAAATATTACAATTTAAGTAATGTAATACATATTAAGCTAACTATATAATGCACAAAAATAAGATAAGTAAAAAAAAAAAATAAAAAAAAATGTAATACAAACATATTAAACTAATTATCTAACGCACAATAATAAGCTAAGCAATAAGCAATGTAAACTATAATTCTAAAAAATTAACCACTAATTATATAATTCAAATAAATAAAACACATTAGTAATTTAGGTTTTACAGTTTAGGGATTAATGTTTAAGGTTTATGGTTTGGATTTAGGATTTATGGTTTAGGGTTTAGGCCTTAGGGTTTAGGGGGTTTAGGGTTTAGGCCTTAGGGTTTAGGGTTCGGGGTTTGGTTTTAGGGTTCGGGGTTTAGTATTTATGGTTTATGGTTTGGATTTAAGATTTAGGGTTTAGGGTTTTAGAGTTTCGATTTAGAGTTCAGGATTTAGTGTTTAGTGTTTAGGGTTTGGATTTAGGGTTAGAGTTTAGGGTTTAGGATTTAGGGTTTAGATTTTAGGGTTTAGTGTTTAGGGTTCGGGGTTATGGTTTAGTGTTTAGTGTTTAGGGTTTAGGGTTAGTGTTTAGGGTTTAGTGTTTAGTGTTTAGGGTTTAGGGTTTAGGGTTAGGGCTTAGGGTTTAGGGTTTAAGGTTAGGGTTTAGTGTTTAGAGTTAGGCTTTAGAGTTTAGGATCTAGGGTTTAGGGTTAGGGTTTAGGGTTTAGGGTTTGGATTTAGGGTTTAGGGTTTAGGATTTAGGTTTAGTGTTTAAGGTTAGGGTTTAGGGTTTGGATCTAGGGTTTAAGGTTAGAGTTTAGGGTTTAGGATTTAGGGTTAGGGTTTAGTGTTTAGGGTTAGGATTTAGGGTTTGGATTTAAGGTTTAGGGTTAGGTTTTAGGTTTAGGGGTTAGGGTTTAGGATTGGGTTTTAGGATTAGCCCGACTGCACTTAAGCCAGGCCAGATACACTACAGCGAGGCCGATTGCACCGCACCCAAACTAGACCGATCCTAACTCGGCCCAGATGCACCATGGTCCACAGCGGGCCAGGCTGCACCGCACCCGAGCCGTGCCACAGCAAGCCCGGCCTCACTGCCCCCGAGTCAAGCCAGGCGTACCACACTCGATCTGAGCAGAGTCCACAATGGGCTAGGATGCACAACATTCCATAGCGGGCCAGGCGGCACTGTACTTGCGCTAAGCCAAGCTCACCAACCCAATTCGAGCAGAGTCCACAACGGGCCAGGATGCACCACAGTCCATAGCGGCCTAGGCCGCACCACACCAGAACGCCCTCACCGCACTCGCGCTAGGTCAGGCACACCAAACCGTTCCGAGCAAGGCCGGACACACCACGGCGGGCCAGGCCAATCCCAACTTGGCCCAGATGCAACACAGTGGGCCAGGCTAATCAGAGCCATCCATTTTAAGTAAAATAATAAAAAAATACATGAAGAATCGAGCTCAAGAATAGGCTCGGTGGCTGGACCGATGCTGCTGTGTGGATGGGTGGAGGGGAGAGAGAGAGAGAGAGAGAGAGAGAGAGAGAGAGAGGAGGAGGAGCTCGAAGCCGGAGAAGGGGACGCTGGGATCAGGTTGGGTACAGCGGTCAGTTGCTAGGGTTAGGGACTTGGGGTAGAGAGGGGAATGTGTATTTTTTGTTTTGTATATATAATACTCGATTACCGGTCCAAGTCGAGTTTCGAATCGAATCGAGTCCGACCGGATTAGATTTTGGATTGAGTTGGGTCGGGTTACTATGTAACCCGAACTCGACTCAGTCGGGATTCGGATCCGGGTGGGTCTACTCGATTCGAATCCGACTTTGACATTCGGTTCGGGTCAAGTTAGATCCGACCGAGTCAGTCGAGTCGGATTCGCCGAGTCGAGTCGGGTCCTGCCCACCTCTACCTGCATCAATAATATTGCTTGGTTGGTGTTTTAAAATACCGTCCCAAGTGGGAGTGAGTAGCTAACTCAGTGGTTCCATTAGTTCTTAGTTACACATATTATCGATTCAATCAATGCAGTTAATGATAAACAATCAATCCAGTATTTTCTAAATACTCTTGTTAAATACATAAGTGAGATTATGAAATGTTGCATGCACCTTACAATCTAACACTCCCTCACAAGCGACTTTAACTCCTATTTCACAAATGCCAACACTCCCTCACAAGCGACTTTAACACCTATTTCACAAATGCCAACACTCCCTCACAAGCGACTCCAATGCAAAATCGCAAAATCATATCTAATACAATGTGGTGAATGTGTATATTAATCGAGTAATTATTAAGTTTCATTAATCCAGCGTATTGGTGAAGGTAGGATACCCTCATTTTATCATGGTCTCAACTGAATCACTAGGCTCGGGAAGGCAGAAGCAGCTCCTTATTTGTGTCTCTTGATCCGTATCCAGCTTTACCACACAGATGACAACTCCCCAATTAATGTGAGGCTAACACTGGCCCGACCGATCACTAAGGACCCAGATGACACAGCCCGGACACACAAGGTTAGGCGGCCCATCGACGGGTGGAGGGTGCCCACAATTGATATAAGAGTCGTCACCCAAACACAAATATGGAGCGGTCACGACATCATTTCAGTTTGATGTATTAGGCTCATAGCCTTCTTGATTGCTCACTGGTCACTACGGGCAAGCTCGTCACCCCCGCGTAGGCCGACAGCTCGGACACGGTATCCCATACCACCATGCTCGGCCCGTGAGTCTTGTGGATCGTACCACTAATGGTTATAAGTAAACTCATTCAATGGGAACGAGGGTATCCTAGATTTTATTTGTCATTATCATATATTATGAACACACATGGTTAGTTTACTATTGGACTAATTTGATTGACTTGGAGAACTCTGTCGCAACCAATGTTGGGTGCGAGTATTCGGTATAGTCTAGCTATTGTTGGTTGTCCGTGTTCAACCTGGGGTCAATCGAATAAGCCTATGGTAGCTGACCCAATTCGGGCCACCCCTTTAGTTCAGGTGGTTAGCCAACTGACCCAACATCGTAGCAATCATAAGTATCGCTATAGACTAAGCACTACATCATGTAATTATAGTATAGGTTCTACTACACAACCACTTAGGCATTCCATTGAACATGTGAGTATCAATAGAAGCAACATACATACTTAGGCATTTTATCGAACATGTAAGCATCATTAAAATAAAACATCCACTTAGGCATTTTATCAAACATGTGGGCATCAACAAAATAACACATTCAATTAAGCATATGAGCATCCATAAATAATACATTTAATCACCTAGACATTTTATTAAACATGTGAGCATCCATATCCAACCAATAACATATATTATTAATTTTTTTTTTAATATATTAGCATGCACAAATTCATCCACAAGCATTTAATCATTAATTGAGACCATCAAGGGTCGATAAACGATAACCTAGAGATAATGATTTGCACTTTGGGTTGATTCGTCGAATTCGGACTTACTCCTAGGGCAAGGACTTCATGGGACGGTTCATCGATGCCCTATAATATCGCATTTCTCTTGTAAGGATCCATGTATTCAACCTTCAAGACTAAAACCTTAAAAGGGGATTTATTAATTACCTCCAATAGTCGTCAGGCGACTCCGACGATGTGGTGCGGTCGCGGCTATGTTGTAGGCTAGCAAGGACGGGGTGAATCCTCCAATCAACCTCCCTCTTACACTTCCACCCCATCTTCTCCTCTCTCTTCCTCTCTTGTTGCAAGTAAAAATTCGTACGGGAGTGAGAGAGTAAGAAATGGAGGCTATTTATAGTGTCAGAATCTACGCAAATAGCCATGGTGTCCATTTTTCCATTAAACTTGCCTGGGGGAGGTTGCTTTTGACTTACAGGGCCTTTCTGGGGGCCCATTGGCTTATCTACGCAAAGGTACAGGTGTCCCACTATGGGATCTACATTTTATCAGAACAGAACAACAATCCAATGCTTCGATTAGCTGTGAGGGCCCACTTACGATTGACAGTCGTCGGTGCTCTATTGGGGCCACGACTATACGGCTATGAGCAGAGAAATATTTTTAACTTGTACCTCAAGTTTGGTTGCGATCTAACGGTCAGAAAGTCACAACTTCGCGAAAGAGTGAGGTTTATCTCATTTAAGTTTCAGATTTCAACCTATGGTATTCGCGCATTTCAAGTACTTGGCTTCTGGCTCAAGAGTAGTTCCGCGATAGGCGTCAAGCCCAGTGAGACGAACATTATTCTACATCGTTGAAACTAGTGGCCCAGTAACGAGTAGTTTAGAGCTCGTTTGGATAATCAATACATTTTAAAATGAATTAGGTATCAAGATTTCTTATGCATAATGATTAAAGTTTGGATTAGCTAAGTTCATAGTGTGACCTATTCGCAACTAACGGAAATGACGATTCATACATATCACCCTAAACCATCGATTCTTATGCTAGTCGAGTAACTGAGTCAATTTGGTTCATTAATTAAGATTTGACCCCTAATCATCTTGGATTTAAGTAAATATTTATTTAATTATGGTTATCTTGATTAGTTAATGATAGGTCAGCTAGATTTAGGTCATGGATGAGCAAATCACGATGTTAAACTTAAGGTTTAAGTGATCAGGTGAATTCATTGGCTTTCTATAATTGATTAATCAAATTTGTGCGATTCTTTGTTGGTACCACCTGCGTATATGCTCACCTAGAATATTAAAGGTCATTTAGTGACGATGTAGGCTAATTATAGCAAAAAAATTTCAAGGGTTTTTGAAAATCCAAAACAGCGAAAATCCAGGACATTACAATTATTGAGGTGCTGCTTTGGCCGCTGTAATGAGTACGACCATTAAATGCAGCAGAGTCGAGTTGGCTATAAAGGGGGGTGCCCTAGCACATGACATTATTTCATGGATTGGATGACTTGATAAAATGGTAATTTTGGCTAAGGAGATGGGCATCAGAGTAAATACACCTCATACACACACTTGAGGTTTGAAAAAGGAGCAACCCACATGCTTGAGGGATGCTGCTCGAAAGAGGGGGAGTTCATGTGGCCGGCGACAGCTTGGTTGCCACCAGTCCCTACTTGGACTCCCTGTTTTGGCAGAGAGCATCCTCCAAGCATGTGGAGGCTTTGCTGTGAGGGTTGGTGGTTTGAGGTTTCAACCACATCTTTGATTGGACTTGGAATTAGGATTGGGTTTGGGCTTGACTATATGAGTTGATTGGGTTATGGGTTTGGGTAGGCTGACTAGGTGAGTCGACTCAGTGAGTAAACTAGGTGAGTTGACTCGTCGAGTTGACTCAAGGTTCTAGAGTTTTAGGTTCCTAGGGTTTCAGATTGGGTCGATCGGGTTGACTGGGTTGAATAGGTTGGATGTGCTGAGTTGATGGTTTAGGACTGTTTTTCCTAGGGTTTAGGCTTATGGGGTTAGGGTTTAGGATTGAGGTTCTGTTGGGATTAGGGTTCCTAGGGTTTAGGCTTTTAGGGTTAGGATTTAGGATCAAGGTGTGGTGGTACATGATCTGTTCAAACTCTATCTTATTATCAGCTTGAGGTGGGGTGTCGACAATAGCCTGCTAAAAGTAGCATGACTTAGAGCCATGCACATGTCTATGGTCAAGAAAAGAGAGACATTATGTGGAGGACACGTGACTATCACACGAGTGGCATGTGTGATTAAGCAACGTACGCACCAAGTTCAATAAAGACCCGCTGATGCCATATATCTGGCAATCCAGGATACACATGGCAAGGCTGTCTTACAATCATACCAAAAAAAGGAAAATCCCAAAGATGATTAATGCTTTCACAACGATTATGAAAGGCTAGAGGGTGGATTCTTCCAAAATTAGAAGGATATTAAATCACAATGGCATAAAGAATCTAAATCCAATTGGAATACAACCAAGTCACCTTTGAGGATCGGCAAGGAAACCTCGACTTGGCCATGCCCTTCCAAGCTTATATAAGCAGTACTCGATGAAGAGCTCTGGCCCACACCCCACATAACCAATCAATTTCTACAACGCAATGCTACATATCCTAATTTTAGCTTCTTAACTTAGATATTTCACTTTTATCCAGTTATGCTACAACAAGTCTGAAATCCTTAGTTTAGCTTAGATCCGCTACTATTTGGCCTCGTCACTGCAATACGTCTCAAGAGTAGATTAAATATTTAAGACCTCCTTCCTCAGATTCCACCGATCATCAAGTATTTATTTGGTAGATTACACCAGTCACCTCCTATGGACTACACACCTTAGTTGTTTTGTCCAAACAAGCAGTCGTAGGTAATTTTATTTGTTTTCTCTACTTATTTTAGTTTAGTTTAAGTTCGCTGATTGTATTGTTCTTATATGTAAATCAATAAAATTAGTAATTGACCTTAATTTTTAAGATTATTTATCGATCATTACATTATTGAGAAACTTAAGACCCCGATACAGTTGAAAGAAAAAGTCTTAGCTCAATGCAAAATGATCCCATAAAGGGCTAACCATCATCTTCTAAAATACTTAATATCTATAATATTGATGGCTGAACAGCCAGATCAACCGTCATAACCTTCATGGGTCTAATTCTAACCTACCTAGTTTAGTGTCGGGCAGTCGCAAGTGTTCAGTCAATCTGAATTGGATATAACTCTGGCAGGCACAATCACATAAATTTGATTAAAGAAAATTCTTCATTAACACGTGTGCCTCATGTCTGATTCAACAGCCTATCCAGATATGGCCTGTGAAGTTCCCTACAATGCTAATTTAACATTTTGAATATTTTGTGAAACTGTGTAGCCTTTTCCGAAAGTTAGTGGGCCTTATACTTCACCCCCCAACTTTTCCCCACAAGAAGGTTGGCATGTTGTTAGAAACAAATGAAGGGCTAAAAATACTTATTTTTTCTCAAAAATCTACTTATTTTGTAACCTGTGGCCCACCTAATTTGTGGGTAAGAAGGGCATCTACACCATGTAGATGAAAGTAGACCTACCCTTTCTTTCTTTACCTCCCTACGCCATTCCTAGCCATCCATGTCTAAGGTGAAGACTGAAGTGCACCACCAATTTGGATGGTGCAGTTGCCTGGTAAAACCCGCTGTGCTAGTTTTAGAATTCTAGAATCATAATGAGATTCGAACAGATCGTACCAAAAGGGAAATCATACGGTCAAAAACAGCCTGGCCATAAAAACAAAAGGCCAGATCCAGTGCGTCTAATACCATTTAGTAAATGTATCCCCACTATAATTGATGAGATTAAAGAATGTGTTGGTCAATCAGAGCCGACCAACCGATTGGTCACCTGGTAGACAGGCCAATGGTTTAAAAAAATGCAGTGATTGGATGTTTACAACCATTTGATTATAGACTTCTCAACGCACGGTTCCTCTAAACTTTTTTTATTTTTAAAGGGTATGATTTTAGATCTGTTGGCGGAGTTGTAATGTGTGTGGCTCATGGAATAGGTGGTCCGCTAATTAGACGGTCCGGATCCATCGCTAAGTATACAAATCGAAGGGTTCTTGTTGTTGATAGTTGATATCTTAAATGGTATTGGCGGCACTCGAGGCTGTCAATCGAAAACGAAGATGGTGGTCCACACCATCATGATATCAGTTCGGTTTATTCCCTGAGCTAGTCACATGTCCCATCTAAGCTTTCATGTGTCAATGTTGTGGATGAAACGAAAGGCACTTAGAAATTGCATACGTGGATTTCAAGCAATTCAAATGCAACCGTCCAAAATTCCAGCTACTATGTTGGATGTAACATGACCAAAAATTAATCTCATCTGATTAACTGACTGTCAGATTGGTGGACATTTATTGGACGGTTAAGGATGAACGATGTACAACGGTCTTATTTCAGCAAACAAGTGTCCATCAATCAGAGGTTAGGGTTGTTAAAAACAAATCTGATGTTTGGACCGTAAATAAGCAACGGCCAGTTTCATAATTAGTTGGTTTAATTGGAGCTGATACATGCCACGTGTTGTGGTGTGTGTATATATATATACCCTCATTCAAGTGGGACACACATAATGGATGGGCTGGATTTGCAAACCACATCTCGGTGGGCCAAAAAATGATTATGAATATTTTAATGGTGCACGGCCCTCTCAACTTCTGTATGTGGTGTGGCCCACACAAGTCATGGATTAACTTGATTTTTGAGACCTAGGCCCACGATGGAATGGTGCATCTGACTGATGGGGCGGTCGCCCGTGAGGTCAAGCTGGGGTGGGCCCCACAGTGATTCCGTTCGAAGATCCACACCGTCCACTAGATGAAACGTCCCATTTTGGGCCTAGATGGCCCAAAATCGTCCGTCCACCGTGATTAGGTGGGCCATAATATCTGAAAACATAAGTATACAAGCAAAAACATGTAAAAGCACTTGGTGGGCCCCACTTGAGATGTGGATACCACCTGAAAAGTGGTTTAAAATTACTTTCAAGTGGGACACACATGATGGACGGTTTTGATCATGAAGAAACCTCTCGAAAGGCCTCCACAACTGGTTTTGAATGTTTCAATGGTGCATGGCCCTTTTCCACTTCTATACGTGGTGTGGCCCACAAAAGTAACGGATTAAGGTGATTTTCAGCTGTGTGGGCCCCACCTGGGATGGTGCATCTCGGATCGAGGGGTAGATGTTGACGACATCACGGTGGGCCCCACACCAACTCGACCTCATGGACGACCATATGCGCTCGAGCGCATAGTACCTTTTCCATATATATATATATATATATATATATATATATATATATATATATATATATATATATATATATAGGAAAAGGTACTATGCGCTCGAGCATAAAGCGGTCGTCCGTGAGGTCGAGCTGGGGTGGGCCTCACCGTGATTTCTTTCGAAGATCAACACAGTCCACTAGATGCACCGTCCCATTTTGGGCCTGGATGGCCCAAAATCGTCCATCCATCGTGATTAGGTGGGCCATACCATCTGAAAACATAAGTATACAAGCAAAAACATGTAAAAGCACTTGGTGGGCCCCACCTGAGATGTGGATACCACCTAAAAAGTGGTTTAAAATTACATTCAAGTGGGACACACATGATGGACGGTTTTGATCATGAAGAAACCTCTCGAAAGGCCCCCACAACTGGCTTTGAATGTTTCAATGGTGCACGGCCCCTCTCCACTTCTGTACGTGGTGTGGTCCACAAAAGTCACGGATTGAGGTGATTTTTAGCCGTGTGGGCCCCACCTGGGATGGTGCATCTGACTGAGGGGGTAGATGTTCGAACGGCATCACAATGGGCCCCACACCAACTCGACCTCATGGACGACCGTATGCACTTGAGCGCATAGTACCTTTTCCCATATATATAATAATAATAATAATAATAATATTATTATTATTATTCTTATTCTTATTATTATTATTCTTATTGTTGTTGTTGTTATTTTGTTGTTGTTGAGCTTAGCCAGTGGATCTCCTTTGTAAATTTATGATATGATTCTCATTTTAGTTAATAAAAACATGTAAAATAAATATTACACTGGCTTTTTGTTATTGGATGTTGCCAAGGAATGATACGATTGAATGACTCAGATCTCGTAGCTGGAAACCATTTGACATGAATGACATCCACACCGTCCACCAAATAAATCACCCCCTGTTTGGCAACAATCCAAAAATCAGGCTGACTGAACACTCAGGTGGGCCACCCCTGAAACTATACCCAAAAATTCTAAATTCAAATGGATGGCATTTAAATACGGTGATGTGCCCTACACAAAATCAATCGTAGGCGTCACATTTCAACATTTTCGTGTGGTGCAGCCTACCTGAGTTTTGAATGGTCTTCATTCTTGAAATCCAACGTAAACACGAGGCATACATATATCGTTCCTGATTTACGGATGGATCTCAGGAAGGTTCCATGCACGTGGCGCTTGACTAGTGGAAGTGACTGTGGGGCCCACCGTAATGTACGTGACTACGTCACGCGTGCATCCGTATTAAAAGCTCGTTCTAAGACATGATTCATGATTAAAAGATACAGCAGCTCCAAATTCAAGATGAACCATAGTACGGGAACAATGACTGTTAAAAACTTCTTGTTGCCATGAAAGCTTTATGTTAAAATGATATTCTTACTCTCTTCATTTCAATGTTTGTGACATTATCAATTGGTTGGATGTCAAATAAACATTTCGGTGGAGTTCATAAATTTTTTAATGCTAGAGATTCAATTGTTACCATTTCCTATAGCGTGTTTTGTTGTAAAATAGATGTCTTAAATATGGTTTTATCGCGCTGCTCGACTAGTCGAGGGGTTGGCTCGACTAGTTAAGGATCCCTTCGACCATTCGAAGCCCATTCGACTCGAAGTCCAGAACAATGTATTTAGGAATTCCGGGATGCTTGACTAGTCAAGGGACAGGCTCAATCGGTCGAAGGTTATGCAGATGATGCGTGGATTCTGTGCAGACTGCGTAAATTTTAAGCTGTTTCAGAGAGGTGCGTAAGTGAAATTTCCTAAACTATAATAGGGGTCCCTAGGGTCCCAAGGATTCCTAAAAGGGTTTTAGGGTTTCCAAAAGGTGTAGCGAGGGTGAGATTCGAGGTTGTTTGAATCAGGTAAATATTTCTCTTTGTAATTTCTATTTTCATAGTTGAATTTTATCGCTTTGTGCCATGGTTTTTTCTCCCAAAAGGGTTTTCCACGTTAAATCTTTGTGCTCTTGGATTGCTATCCTAGATCTAGACCTGTGTGATTCCGCAGCATAAATCCCCAACAAGTGGTATCAAAGCAATCGTTGGGGCATAGATCTAATTTGCAGGATTAACAATAATAGGAAGCACTAGGTATGTAAGACCTGTACCCTAGTCCGTACAATTTCGAATGCTTCCGCGGTCCTTTCGGTCAAATCTCGGCAATCCTCGACCCGTTTCCGATGTTTGTGCACGATCCTAAGCCGAGTCCTGCATACTGAAGTCGACTCGAACCGAAACCTGTGCCTTGGCGATTGCGTCGTCGCCGCGACTCGCGCATCGAACCGATACCCAGGGTAGAAGATGTAGGCCCACATTCATTTCAAGGAAAACGCCGCGCGTTGCGGACTTCGAGGGAATCTCTATGGAATGTCACATCAAATCAAGTCAAGTACACCACCTTACCTCCATGCCACCTCACCAACAACAAGTATAAGTGGCCTCTCTCCCTTTTTCCACAAGTCAAACCTCTCTCTCCCCTCACCATTCCTCCTTTTTACAATTTTCAAACATAACCATACTCCTTTTACAAATTTTCAAAACTCACCCATACCCATCCATCTCCCATCCTTACAACACCACTCCATCTATCCTTACACCCATTATTTCTATCTCCCTCTCTCATTCTCTAGCAAATATCCAAATCCCATGAGAAATTCCATACGTCCAACACTCTCTCAACTCCAAGTGTGGCCTACCCTCTCATCTTTCATCCCCACTATAGAAACTCCATCATCCACCGTTAAAAGTCGAGCATAGGAGCTTACAAGCCTACGGGAGCAAGAAGAAGGCTTAGAGGTGGGTGATCCACCATTGATTTCAATTTTAGTACCCACTTGTTGTGGGACCCACATTGATGTATGCAATGTAGAGAGGGGCTCATAGTGGCGGGGTCCCTCTATCTCACCGTTTCTCTCTCTCTCTTTCTCTCCCTCTCTCTTCCTCTCTCTCTTGTATGGATGGTGTGTGTGTGTGGCCCATCACGAAGTATATATTATATCCAAGCCATCCACCTTTTGGGACCCACCTAAAGGATCCGTTGGATGGAAAAACACAAATATCGGCTCTTCGTGAGCTGGTGGGTTCCGTAAGTGGGACCCATTTGGTGACGGATTGGCTAGTGGTCGTTGCAATGTGGGCCCCACCTTATTTGAGGTATGAGATTTATCCCCACCGTCCATCAGAAATGGTGGGATTTCACCATGAAAAATGTCCAGCACACTGGACTATCTTGTTAAAAAAAATAAAAATAAAAAGGAATGTATATGTAATATATATATATATATGTATATATATATATATATATATGATGAGGTGGGCCACACGTGTGGACCCACCAAGATATATACCTCATATAAGCATCGTCCAGATCATGAGACTATCTGGACGGTGGCTTTTGTTTTTTTTTAAAGTCATCTTATATTATAATATAATATATTATATTATAGGATATGATATATATATTATATTATATAATATAATATATGCTATAGGTAGGCCATGAGCGTGGGACCCACCACTGATGTAAATTTTTATCCACGTCGTCCACTCATCAGACGGGTAGAGTCCACCGTGATGTAAGTTTATATCCACGCCGTCAATTCCTCGGTTGGACGGGTGGAGTCCACCGAGATGTATATTTGCATCCACACCGTCCGTTCATTTGCACGAGGCCTCACATGATGTATGAGTTCTACCTGTGCCGTCCATCCAATTGTAATCCAGACCACCAAAATGGACGATGGGCGCTGACTTGCTGATCGGCCACACCAGTTATATAGCTGCTGTTTCCAGCAACAAGTTTTGTGGGCCCCGCACGATGTACGTGCTTCATCTATACCGTCCACCAATGGGCACCATGACATCAGTAACTTCTATGTGGCCTACACCTGATATATGTATTTTATCCATGTTGTTTATCAAGTGGACCACACTGCAGCAAAACAATGGAGGGATTGAATGTCCACCATTGAACCCTTGTGGGAGCACAGAAGTTTTGAAGTAATATAATATTTGTTTTCCTTCTAAATCCAGGTCTTTGCGACCTTATGAACAGACCTGATGGGAAATAAATACTATGGTGCGGCCCATTGAAATTTAACTGTGGAAATCATTATCACCACTGTCGTTTGTGGTATGGTCCAGATGATTCTTGTATATGATTCATTTTTAAATAATGCTCTAAAATCATCTCTAAGAATGGATGAAGGGTGTAGTTGGTACGGTTCATTTGTATCGGTCCAATCGATTCGGCCCATTTGATTCGGCCCATTTGATTCGGCCCATTCGACTCGGGCTATTCGATCGGCCCATTCGATCGGCCCATTTGAATCGACCCTTTGATTCGGCCCAACTGATCGGCCCATATGAATCAACTCATTCGATTCGGCCCCTTTGAATCGGCCCACTCGACTTGGCCCAGTTGATTTGGCCCATCGTTTTGGCCATTCTATTAGGCCTGATGTGATATATGAGGCCCGATGTTGAGGTCCACCTAGATATATATGAGACCCATGTGATGTAATTAGAGCCCTTGGGTCGAGGCCCAACGGGATGTACATAAGGCCCATTGCAATGTGTGATTCCACCATGGTTTATGGCAGGCCGTGCCTTGGGAGCAATGATGGTTTGACGTCCACATTGTAAGGATAATGTTGGTTAAATGTCCGCATTGTCGCTCTCCTTAAGGCCCACTGATAGGCCCATATTTGTAGTGAGTAAGCCGTCTAGGCCCATATCTGTTATGCACAAAGCCCGTCATCCTATGACATGTTTAGTATAGATCCATGATTCATGATCATACGCATCATATATATGTCTGATATGACGAGTGACTAAGCATAGCATATGCCTTCAGGCGAATTGTTTATGGGCTCCCTGATAAGAGGAGTTGCCCTACATGAGCGCGCGGCGTGTGCAAGATTGTTGCATGTTTGGTAGGGTGATTCATGCACTTGCATTTGTATGATCATGATTATTGTATGCCTTTGCGACATCAGGGCCATAGCCTCCACAGACACATCGTGGGTGGTTGGATTGGATACCGAAAATGTTTGGTTCTAGCATACGGGCGCCATAGATGTCCCTAGGTGAAAATTCCTAAACTTGATGGTACCAGAGGATGACTCCAATGTCGAGACCAAGTGGATACACGAGCGCATGAGGGCCGTATACCAGTAGGCCGCGTCTCCCACTGTGTCGTTGTCAGTTAGAAAGGGGTGTGACCTTACCCGCCTGAGTGAGGGGGTAATTTCTAAGTTGAGTTTGACCAGCTTGAGGAATAGGACCGCTATCGATGTGCCGGGCCCGATATTGGCAGGAGGATAGTAAGGTCTCTTCCACTCTCCCAGTTATGTGTTTGGATAGGGACGACAAGCTGGCTTAGAGTGTACTAAACCCCGGTGATTATCCAGGCTGAGAACCGTACTGATTTGATGCTCTAGTGAGGAGCTGCATTGATATATGGATGTGGATTGGCATGCTTGACTTGCATTCTACATCGTATGGTCGTGTTATGACCGATAACATTCATATCTTGCACCGCATAACCTTGGTACGACTGATTGCATTCATGTACTCATCAGCACGATTCCGCATTACTCTGACCTTGCATTTCGAGCACGCTTATATGCCGCGCACACTTATACCACCCTCTAAGCTTTCTATAAGCTTATGCACGATTGATGCGTGCAGGTGACGCCAGGACGCAGCCGTAGTCTCGCTGTAGTTGGAGTGTGCAGCCGAGCTTCTGGAGTTTTGTTACCTTTATTATATTATATTTCCCTTTCATACGCCCTGTACTCAAAAGTTTTTTATCATAGTAGATTTTGTGATGGTGTTCTTGCGGTTATTATTCGTGAGTTATGCTTTTGGTTATGCTCATTATAAATTAAATTGATTATTAGAAATCCTCTTTGTAGCATCCCAGGATCGAAACCTGGTATATGGGTGCTGGGAGCCGAGAATGGGGTACTACAGAGGCTATCAGCGCAGGATTCGGCGATTGAAAATTTTGTGAGCCCGGTTTCCGAGTTCGGGCCATGACAAGGTATGAGATTGAGAAGTATTCTGGGAAAAATAACTTTGAGTTATGGAAGATCAAGATAATTAGTTCCTTAATCAAGCAAGGTGAAGATGGTGCTCTTGAGGAGCGAAAGTCTACTATGACTGATGATGATTGAAATACTCTTGATAAGAATTCCTTATCATTAATCCGTTTATGTCTTACGGATGAGGTTCTCTACAATGTCATGAGGGAGAAAACTGCAGCTAAGTTGTGGATAAAGTTAAAGGATGTCTATGTGAAAAAATCCTCTGAAAATCGCCTACACTTGAAGCGGCAGTGGTATAACTTTAAGATGGCAGAGGGTGAAAATCTTCAGGCTCACATCAATAACTTTAATAAATTTGTTTGCAAATTGCTGGATATGGAGGAAGTAATGAAAGACGAAGAACAAGTATGTATGTTGTCAAATTCTCTTCCGATGTCGTATGAGTCATTTAAGGACACAATGTGCACCACGAATAAAACCCTGAGTGTCAACACTGTTATCTCAGCCCTTCAAGGGAAGGCCATGAGAAAGCTTAACGACGACATGAAGACATCTTCTAATGCACTGATTACGAGGGATAATAATTCTGATTAAGGTATAGGATCTTTAGGGTCAAGATCTAGGTCCATGGGCAAAGGCAAATGTTAGTTAAAGTGCTGGAATTATGGGATGGGAGGACATGTGAAGAAGGATTGTATAAATCTTAAATCTAAGAGAAGATTTTGAGGCTTCATATCGGGAGGCCAATGCTGTCACGTCGGATGGATCAAGTGGATGTGATGGTTATGTTTTGTCTGTATCTACGACAAACACTTTTATGATGATCGTAAGGGCGAGTGACTTCTAAACAGAGGGGCATCTTTTCATATGACTCCTTATCGGACTTGGTTCACCAGATACAGAGAGTGCGATGATGGACAGGTATTTATGGGCAATGACAGTGCCTGTAATGTTGTGGCTGTTGGTATGGGTGCGTATCAAGATGCTTGATAGGACAGAGCGTACCCTGACTGGGGTGAGACACGTTCCTGATATGAAAAGACCCTGATTTCTCTCAGTGCACTCGAGGTTATAGGGTGCAAGTTCATAAGTATTGATGGTGCTCTTAAAGTATCTAAGGGGGCACGGGTAATCATGAAAGCACAATGACTCGATAATGTTTACAGGTTGATCAGGAGCACTTTAATAGGTGGAGCTGAAGTGGTTGTAGCGAATTCCACCTCTGCACGTGTGTGGCATGCTGGACATGACCACATAAGTGGGCATGACAAGAAGGCTGAGACGTGCGGACAGAGATACGAAGCAGGTGGAGCAGTCACTTTCGAGAAGAATCACACGACATAATTGCAGGACATCGGCGAGGTACATGAACGACTCCAATATCGCAGGTGATTCGTCCTCTATTTAGATGGCTCTAGGTAAGCCTGGTGCCGAGAAGTGGAAGGTAACTATGGGCGATGTAATGACTCATTGTACCAGATCGACACATGGGAGCTGGTGAAGCTTCCAGTGGGCCGGGAAGAGATTGATGCAGGTGGATCTTAAGGAGGATACAACATCGATACAAAGCGAAGTTGGTAGCGAAGGGTAATGCTCAGAGAGAAGGGATTGATTTCTTAGAGATATTCACGCTGATGGTATAACAGGTGTCTAATAGATTCGTGATTGACGCTGGTTGGTCAATGCGATGTAACAACCTAGATTTTTGCCAACCTGGAATTAGACGTCCTTAGGCAATGGGTCGATCCTAACACCTTATTAGATTGTCAGAACTCAATCCTAAAGTCTAAAACCACTTCTGAACTCATTTTCTTCACAAATCCCACCCTTCACCACCTTTATCTTTCATTTTTCTAATTACTTTCACTCTAGACACTATCTTAAACTAGCTAAGTAGTATAACTTGGATCACTTTATATACAAACTACAAAGGACTAAGTATCACCTCAGACAGAAGTCTTATAGGACTAAATCCTTTAGAAATGAGACAAAGTAACTAAGTGCAAAACTAGATTAGTTACGAAATCCGCTAGAATCACTTTAAATACGATCTGTAAGACCCAAAACTTGTAGAATCATTGACGCTAGGTTACCCTAAAATCTCGGATCAAACTCATTACCCGGCTGCTCTTGGGAGCATCCCGAAACTCCATATCAGATCTGGACCGCACATCGGGAGTCCGAATGATATGAGGTTACGAAATTAGGACCGCCTTACTGGGCTTGACAACCATCTCGGAAATCAAATTCAGCCAGTGTCCCATGGCTGTTCGCTTGAGTCCGGAGCGAGAGAGTGTGAAAACACTTGTTTTCTTTCCAAAATAAATATCTTGAATAGTAATCTGAGACTTATCGCCTGCGGTCGATTTGTAAGCAACCAGACCGTCAGAATCTGACCCAATTACACCCTCGGATCAGGAAAAATTTCATAAACATATTCATGTATTCGGAATCTCCGATCGAGATCCACTGACCGTTGAACTGAAATTGGTCCGCCACGCGTGATCTGGAATCTCGAATGAAACGAAAACTTGACTAAACATAGATCCAGCGTTAGTGATCTTAAGTCCGACCGCACACAGAAAAGGGGCCGCCAGAAGTCCTCCGTTGAGCTGAAACAGAAGCCCTTTGGACAAAACCCAAGTATACCTTGTTTCCAAGTCTATTTCGGTGAAGTTTTAGGCTATATAAGGACCTTAAACCCTCTCTCATTTCAGCTATCCGAATTTGAGTTTGAGAAGAGGGAAAAGAGAGAAAGTGAGAGAGAAGTGAGAGCTTCTTCCTGCCGTTCTTCCCTGCCGTATCCAAGCTTAAACCACTCTGTTCTTATCGCTTTCCCGGCGATCCCAGCTCCGTTTCTAGGTAAGAAACCCTAACCTTAATCTGATTTGGCGTGTTGATAGTTGTAGGTTATGAAATAGCTAACCTATTTCATTCTATAGGTTGCCAAACTGCCGAATACGGAAGCTTAGCAAATCTATCGACTCTGTTACGATTCTACAACAAAAGGTGTGGACTTTAGGTGTATAGGTTATGGTTTTCAACGCTTTCAATGTCAGATAATGATAGATTCATGATCTGCATGCAATTGCACATATATAAAGTGCTTTCTGTTTTCTGTTTCGATTAAAGATGTAGATTATGGAATTTTACATATTCTAGGTATTCATACAAAATACAGTATACATATAAATTTTGGAAATATGTTTGACATGATTACTTGTGGTATGAATATATGATATATGGATAAAATACTTATTTGGCGAAAGGATTCGCCCAAATACATGTTTTACTAATATACACTATGTATGTAGAAATACTGTATTGTAAAAAGTACTGTATCATATATATTTTAGAAATGTGTTTGCCATGATTATTTATTGTATGAATATATTATATATGCGTAAAATACTTGCTTGGCGAAAGGACTCGCCATAATAAATGTTTGCTAACATACACTAAGTATGTTGAAATAGTGTATGTTAAGTGTTTGTGAAAATGCTTGTGTGAGTAAGTGTTTGGATGTTGATGCCTTAGGAGGGTGTTGAGATGGGATTCTCAACTACCTTAGAGACATGTATGATTTCCTCCATGAGGTTGTTTACTTAAACCGCTTACTTGTACAATATATGTGTTGGTACTCCTATTTATGTAGTGCTTTATAACATGCTTTATAACATGCTTTATGACATGCTTACTAATATGCTTGAATTACTTTGTTTATCATGCTTTACTCCACATGCTACGAATAAGGATTAATTGAGTTTGAGACTATGTCTAAAGTCCAGACAATCGGTACCAGATTTGAGATCGTGGCTGAGATTCATGTTGCCACGTAAGATATGTTTGACGGACCTGAGTCGTACTTCAGTTGGCGACAGTGGTTAGGCCACGCGAAGTGCTTATGCACTTCATGTCGTTCAGTTGATTATGTGCTCGAGCTAGTTAGGCCCGTCAAGTAGCCCGATATGTTTAATGTATGTTTACCATGTTTGGTCACTACTGCTTGAACCTAGGGTACCAAACTTACCAGTGGAATCCCGTTAACCATGGTACCTCGATTTGCTAAGACTCGTGAGCCGGGCATGGTGGTATGGGACATCGTGGTTGAGCTGTCGGCCTACGCTGGGGCCACGTGCCTTCCCGTAGTGACCATTGAGCGACCAGACTCGTGAGCCGATTATGGTGGTATGGGACACTATATTCGAGCTATCAGACTACACTGGTGTAGCCTAGTTGTAGTCCCCAGTCGGGTTGCATCCAGGTTCCATTGTTAATAAGTGGACTGGTCGGGCTTCGAAAATAAACTGCCAGTTGGTAGGACGTTAGTGGAGTGACCTCGAGCATACTCTGAATTTGCGGTGATGCGACTAGTTTTGCCGCAGTGTAGAGAGTATGAACTAGGCCTGTTTCTGTACAGTGATGAATCGTTAAAGAGGTGATGGGGGAGTGGTGTAACCTTTGTGCGTAACAGCCCTGACAGCCTTTGCAGTGACCTAGAAAATACACCATCGTCTGAGATTAACTAGGACTGATGACCCTAGAATGGATCATGTTTGAGAATGATACAAGGGAGGTACCTTAGTTTCCCAATCCTGCTGTTTGAAATGGACGAATAAAAACTCGGTAATCATGCTCATCATGCATTACATGTGCCTGAAGATGTGGAGCACTGAGGGATGAAAGCATGCCGCGAACATAAGATGGTGTCGTACGAGGGAGGGTGTAGTGAGGGCATCTATCATGACTGCATTCATACTTACATTAATAAGAGTAGTTAGGAGTGTTTGATTATACTGCTTTATCATTACTGCTTGACAGAGTCGATAACATGTTAACCTATGCTTTATTGTTCCACTGAGTTAGCTACTCACTCCTACGTTACGGGACGGTGCTTGCAACACCAACCAGATTGTCTTAGCTGCAGGTGATGGCAATGCTTATGAAGCAGAGCATGACTACTACTATGATGTTGAGGAGGAGTTCTCCTACACGTAACTCTCTGACAGGTCTATGAAGACCTGGAATTGCTTTGGCGGGGCTATGGTATTTGGGATAGAAGATATTACACTTCCACACCTTGGTATATTTTGAAATTATACTTGTAATTCATTAACTTGGTAACCTTATCACACTCTGGAGACTTACTATAGTTTATATATTTTTATATCTATCACAGTCTTCCGCTTACAATTTAACTGTCTCTGGAGTATGATATGCTGTTTTGGCTTAATCTCACTCATGTTCAATGCACTAATACAGACAACATTCAATCATCATTCATTCTGTTGCACAAGTGACGCGTTGGAACTCGGGAGTTGAGTTTATGCTCGACTCCCGATTTTCAGGGCATTACATGTGATCTCGAGCTGAAAGGATGGATGTGGAGTTAACACTTCTGTACGGAAAATTGGAAGAGCAGATCTACATGATGCAACTAGAATGATTTGAAGTTTAAAGGGGCTAAGAAAAAAGTTGGTAGGAGGTTGTGGTACGACCTGTCGCCTAGGTAGTGGTTTGATTCCTTCATGATGAGTCAGGTATTGTATATTGATGACATGCGGATATGACACGTCTGAAATCAATGTACTGAAGACTCGGTTAAGTGGGACATTCAAGATGAAGGATCGGAGGGCTGCAAAGATGGTTCTCGGTATTGAGACTGGAAGATGAGCAGGTTTTGGTAATCACATGTAGAATACCTTGTGTAGGTATTGATCAAGGATGTGATGGACCAGGTAAAGCCGGAGAGTGTTTCCTACGTGTCTCTCCATAAGTTTTCCATAGGACATGTCCCAAAACAGATGAGGAAAAGCAGGATATGTCTCATGAGCCTTATTCGAATGCGGTTGGCAGTGCATGCCATGGTCTATATTAGACCGGTTATTTCACAGGCTATCGGTGTTGTGAGCAAGTACCCCGACAAGCAATATTGGGTAGCGGTGAGATGGTAAGAAGATTACGTCTTTACTTTTGGGAAGACAGGAGCAAAGGTGGTTGGGCATGTGGATTTAGATCTGACAGACACGATCACCAAGGTCGTTACTTTAGAGAAGTTCAAGTTCTGTTTAACTTCTTTAGGCTTAGTGATGGCGGAAAAGAAGGACGGAGTGTGTACGAGAAGCTATGATGTGATGCAGAAATAAGAGAAGAGATCAAGAAGCTACACGGTTAAAGATTGAAGATATGGTGGAGATTGTTGTAAAACAGATTTCTTAAATCTGGTTTCACCGTGTTGCTCGACTAGTCGAGGATCCCTTTGACCAGTCGAAGCCCATTCGACTCGAAGTCCAGTAACGGTGTATTTAGGAATTCCGGGATGCTCGACCAGTTAAAGGTTACGCAGATGGTCCGTGGATTCTGCGCGGACTGTGTAGATTTGAAGCGGTTTCAGAGAGGTGCATAAGTGGAGTTTCTTAAATTATAAATATGGGTCCCTAGGGTCTTTCTAAGTAATGCTAAGGCTTTGTAAAGGGGTTCTAAGGGTTCCTAAAAGGCTTTTAGGGTTTCCAAAGGGTGTAGCAAGGGTGAAATTCGTGGTTGTTCGAATCGGGTAAGTCATTTCTCTTTGTAATTTCTATTTTCGTAGTGGAATCTTGTCGCTTCGTGCCGTGGTTTTTTCTCGAAAGGATTTTCCATGTTAAATCTATGTTTTCTTATGATTGCTTAGTGCTCTTGGATTGCTATCCTAGATCTAGATCTGTGTGATTCCGCAGCACAAATCCCCAACATGTTCTACCAAGATTTGAGTCTGCTTCATTTTTGGGATCATACTTTGAGAGCTATGGAAGTTTTGGATAAAGCTGATATCTTGTGTTTGAGATTTTTACCGTCGTAAATCTCGCCCTTTACCTACTAGCTTTTTTGAACGCTCCCAAACTTTACTTTTCAAGACTAAACCATTTTGTACGGACATATTATTTGCAGACTAAAATACCCTTGCATTAGACATATAGCTACGGATTATAACTGTAGCAAGGCCGTAGCCATTCGTAGCATAGCCATTGCTTCATTAGATTCGTAGCCATAGTTCTATGGTTATGGCTATGGCTATGGATATAATCTGTATCTATTGCTTCTGTAGCGAAAGGTACATACAACTATAGATAATTGAGCGAGCTTCAAATGAAATTGAACGAGTCTAACATGAAATTGAGCGAGCTTCAAATGAAATTAAACGAGTCTAACATGAAAATGAGCAAGGCGAACAAGAAATCGAGCGAGCCTAGTATGAAAATGAGCGAGGCTAACATGAAATTGAGTGAGCTTTAAATGAAATTGAGCGAGGCTAACATGAAATTGAACGAGCTAAACTTGAAATTGATCAAGGCTAATATGAAATTGAGCGAGCTTCAAATGAAATTGAGCGAGCTTCATTAAACGAGCCTAACATGAAATTGAGTGAGCCGAACATAAAATCGAGTGAGCTTCAAATGAAATTAAGTGAGCCTAACATGAAATTAAGCAAGCTTCAAATGAAATTGAGAGAGCCTAACATGAAATTGAGCGAGCTTCAAATGAAATTCATTGAGTACTTCAGTGAAATTGACCGAGCAACTCATGAAACTAATCGAGCATTACATCAATTTGTTTATAGAAGTTTTCGGTCAATTTTTTATGATTTCTGTATCAATATCATGAATTACTCGGGCAATTTCATCAACAACTCAGGCAAATTAGCCTACAAGTAGGTGAAATGGACCAAGAACTCTAACAAATTGGGAATCAGATTGCTCAATACACTCTTATCATACCGAGGAAACTAATTTGGGCCTACCTTGAATGTGTGTGGTCTATCCACATCGTCTAGCTGTGTTTCCATCTAATTCAAGGGATCGAGCCCAAAATTGTAGCATATCCAAAGATCAAGTGGATCATACCTAGGAACCAGTGGGGATAATCATTTCCACTATTGAAACCTTTTTGGGCCCCACAATGATGTTTTATTTGTCATCCATCATGTTTATAGGATGATGTAGACATTGATGAACGGAAAACATAGATACAAGCTTGATCCAAAACTTCTATGACTCACAATAAATTTTTCCAGTTTAGGGTGTAGGGCAATTTATTGAAATATAACTGTAGTGTGTGCTTTGTTCAATGGAGATACCATTTTCGTCTTGACAAACTAAAGCGAAGGTAAAGAAGTAATGGTTTGGTGAAAGAGTATTCTTATATGAAGAATAGATAATTCAGAAAAAGAGTTTTAGGTAGATGGGTATTGTGAAGATGATAAATGATTATAGAAAATGAGTTTTAGGTAGAAGGATATTACTGTATGAAGAGAAGAGAAGAATCCAGAAAATGAGTTTTTACAGAAGTAGAGAGGAGACAAGAATATAGAAAATGGGTTTGAAATGCAGGGGTATTTTTATCTCAAAAAAAAAAAGCCAATGATTTAGTCTTGGAAAGTGACGTTTGGGAGTGATTAGAAAAGATGGTGGGTGAAATGTGAGATTTATAGTGGTAAAAATCTGTTCAGGAGCGATTAAAAAAGATGGTGGGTGAAATGTGAGATTTATGGTGGTAAAAAACTCTTTGTATTTTCCTTCTCATTCATGTCTGTCACATTATGAACACGTGACGTGTGACCTAATGAACACGTTGAAGGGAAAAAAACATCTTCGTGGGTCCCAGGCAGGTTTCAACGGTGGACGTTGTTATCCCACTGTTTCCCACTGTGTGGCCCACATCATTATCCCCACTGTTTCCCGTGGTGTGTTCTACGTTTAAAACTTTTGAAATGACAACAGAGGGCCGGCATGGATATATACCATGGTGGGCGAAGTTTTCTTACTCAGTAAGCAATTCGCGTTCTCCTGGGGTGACCCATTAAACGGTCCTGAGGCCCTGACCAAAAGAAACGAGTTAAGTTTGTACCTGCTTTGTGGGCCCAGATCGCTCAATCCCAGTCAACACGGTTACTTTTTAGCAGAGAGAATGACATTTTTGGTGCTTTCTTTCTACTTGGGAGCGGATTAGAAGTTACCGGGGGAACACACCTCAGTGGGTGTTACAACTACTGGGCCCACCTTGATAATGTGTTGTATATCCACGCCTTCCATAAATTTATACAGCCCATTTTAGAACGTTTTACAAAAAAAATAAACAAATCTAAATATTAGGTGGACCACACCAAAGCAAATAGTGGTGATTGAGTGCCTCACCGTTAAAAATTCCAAAGGGCCTATCTTAAGTTTTTCGTAATTTTTATTTGAATCAAATCTGTTGGTAGTATCAAGAAGACATGGATGAAGGGAAAATACAAAGATCAACTTGACCCAAAACGTTTGTGTCCATAAAACGTTTTTAATGATCATTCATCACTTCTTCTCATAGTGTGGCCCACATGAAATATTTATCTTCTTAAGATTTGGGGTCTCTTAATAAAATGAGATGAAAAATCAGATGGACAGTTTGGATATACAAATACTACATCAAAGTGGTCCCTACACGGCACTTAGGTGTTACCTGGGTAATAGCTAATCCACTCGCCTCAGAACATCAGTCGCAGAATCTTCTGCTCAAGTGTCACTTCTTCTTGGAATCATCATTCAGGTCACATGACTCTTTTACTATTTATACTCAGCATTTTGAAATGGACAAACCACCTTCCTCACAATACCCGAATCTTCTAGGAAACAGAAGAGGATTTTTACCAAAGTGGCCATGAATGGACAAACCACCTTCCTCACAATACCCGAATCTTCTAGGAAACAGAAGAGGATTTTTACCAAAGTGGCCATGAATGGTCAAACCTAGTGCTTGGCTTTGCTTTAAAAAAATGTTTTTAGCTTTCTCATTACATTTTGAATTTTCAGGGAAAAACCTCCCCTTGTGCGGGTCCCACAGTGATTTGTCTTTTTTATCCACGCTATCAAAACGATTTTGCTAGCCCATTTAGTGCATGACCTGAAATTTAAAGCATATCCAAAGCTCAGGTGGACCACACCACAGGAATGAAGGTGACTTAAACAGTCTAACGTTGAAAAGTTCCTAGGGCCATGGAAGTTTTAGCTTATTTTTGTGTTTTTCCTCCATCCATATCTCTGTGACCTCATGAACAGGTTGATGACATATGAACATCTCTCTAGTTTGTAGGAATGTTTCATCGGTGGACATCATTATTCCCATGGTTATGTGTGGTGTGGTAAGCTTGAGCTTTAGATATATTTAATTTTAGGCTCATGCCTTAAACTAATCTTTAAAACATATGTAGGAGTGGATAATACACATACATCCATGGTAAGCCCTACGGAATTTTCATAGTACACTTATGCATATTGACTTAGGCCCCATTTGTTGAATCTGAAATTTGAAGCTGAATCTGAAATCTGAAGCCTGAATCTGAAATCTGAAGTCAAAAAACTTGTTTGGTAATTATGGCTGAAGTCTGAAAATTAAGTACTGAATTTGAAACAATCTGTTTATTAACAAACATATGAATTGTCTGAAATATGTTGATTTGACACATTTGCTCCTATCTCTCGTTTGGAAATATTTTACATTATAAAGAAAATTTTTTTTATTAAATGAAAATAAAATTATTCTATTTAATTCAAATAAACTATAAAATACTTAATAGAAAATTAAAATATCATTATGCATGAATATAGATTGCAAATTAATGATTTGTATGTATAAGTGTGGTGGAATTTTTTGGGATAGAGATATAAAATAATATGTAAAAAATGAATGAACTGAATGGATGAAACACATACATCATGGGGCTTCACACTGATCATCGCCCACCAGGCTAGTGGTGGGGAGAGTAGCCAATCAGTTGATACGTGGATACGTGTTGTGCGAAGACACTCCTCGAGGTCCACCTTATATGAAGGTTTTAAAGGAGATCAAAGTTACATGGCCCTACAATAATGTATTTATTATATCTACACCGTTCATAAAATTTTTAAGATTATTTTAGAGCATTGTCCAAAAAATGAATCATATCCAAAACTCAAATGGACCACACCAAAAATAGCAGTGGGATAATGATTTTCACCGTTAAAAAATTCGCAGGGCCCACTATAACGTTTATTTTCTATCTAATGTATTCATAAGGTCAAAAATATCTGGATGAAGAGGAAAAACAAATTTCATATTGATTCGAAACTTTTATGACCCCAAAAGGGTTTCAATGGTACACGTTCAATCCCATACTGCTTTTTGCAGTGTGGTCCAGTTTATCTTTATATATGTCTTATTTTTTAGCTCAAGTCTTACGACGTGCTTGCAAAATGGGGGACGGTTTGGATATAACAAATACATCATGATGGGACGCACTGAACTTGCTTACGTCAATACACCAGCCAATCTGCTTCCCAATCCCGTCCCTGACTCGGACGGGGATTCCTCGCGGAAGGCTTTCGCATGAAGTTCCTGCGCTTGGAACTTAGGTGGGGCCTACCGTGATGTTTGTGAGAAATCCACTCCATTCATCCGTTTTGTGAGTTCATTTTAGGACATAAGGACAAAAATGAATTGTATCTGATACTCAGGTGGGCCAAAAATGTGAGTATTGAATGTCAACAGTTGAAATATTTGTGTGGCCACAGAAGCTTTGAATCAAGATAATATTTTTGTTTTCATTTCATCCTAGTATGAATGACATTATAAACGGTATAGATGGCATATAAACATCACTGTCTACGCCAGGCAAGTTTCAACGACAGGAATTTTCCTGTACACATTTTCCTTTATTGCGACTCACTTGAGTCTTAGATCCTTCTCAAATTTTCTCTCAAGTCCTAAAATGATCTCAAAAAATGGATGGACAGGGTGGATTTCTTACGAACATCACGGTAGGCCCCACCTAAGTTTCCAGCGCAGGAACTTCCAGCGAAAGCCTTTCGTAGGAAATATGCGTCCCCCTGACTCGAGAAGGATTGGCTACTCCCTGGTCGGTGCTCTGTTAGCCCCTCCATGATGTATGTGTTTCATCCATTCCGTTCATCCATTTTTACAGATCATTCTAGTGCTTCATCCCAAAAATTAGAGGGATATAAATCTCAGGTGGACCACATCATAGGAAAACAATAATGATTGGATATGCATCATTAAAATCCTCCTAAGGCCCACTGTACTATTTATTTGACATCCAATCTTTTTATTAGGTCATACAGGCCCAGATGAAGGGAAAAAACAAAGATCAGCTTTATCCAAAACTTTTATGGCCCCTAAAAGGTTTTTAATGGTCGACGCTCATTCAACACTGTTCCTGTAATGTGATCCACTTGAGATTTTTATATACCTAATTTTTTGTCCCATACCATGAAATGATCTGAAAAAATAGATGGATGGCATGGATGAAACACATACATCATGGTAGGGCCCACAGAGCACTGACCACCAGCCATTGGCCGGTGGCAGTGGGAGTAGCCAATCCGTTCCCGTCTTATGTCTAGGACGAGCGCAGAGTTCTACGAGGACGCAGATTGCGTAATACCCCCACGGCCCCACCCGTCCCTAGCTCTGAATGAGCAGTTCTGTGGGCGGGCCCACCGTGATGTATCTGTACATTCAAACCGTTAATCCCTTTTCTCATATTATCTTAAGGCATGAACACAAAAATGAGGCAGATCCAATGCTCAAATGGACTACACCAAAAATAGCAGCGGGATAACGATTTTCACCATTAAAAAATTCACAGGTCCACTGTGATGTTTTTTTACCATCCAACCTATTGATTAGGTCATGTAGACGTGGATGAAGTGAAAACACAAATATCAGATTGTAACACCCCATACCTTCAGTATACGAGTGTTACTTCTTAAACTCACACTAAACTAAAACCAATTTGGGTTAACTAAGAACTTGAACTCGACATACACAGGACGGAGATTTCGATCAACGTTAAAGCCATCCGACAAGGTCTCTAAGAGTCAGCACACGCCCTACAACAATCCGGAAGGTGAGGTTACTCGCACACTCTAAGGTTGAAGCCATTACGTTAATAAATATTGTTACAAAACACTTGTCACCAATACTTGAGGATTGGTTGGCAATAAACGAAGCCTTCATCATAACTAGTACCCTATATTAACCGTTGAAAAAGTTTATCGGGCCCACCTGACCAACGGATCATGTCATATGGGCCAGTGATGGTCCAAGGATGTACGTAACAAACCACCTGGGACTCGCCATTGACCCAAAATGGGCCAGGGTCCCTATGAAGGGTTCCCAATGCTGATGAACGGTATGGATTATAGCGTTAACATTCCAGTGGGTCCCAGTATGGCGCATGCACAATAAAAAAACAAGTGTGTGCGAGGTACATCACATCCTCTCCTCGGTCAAGCAGGTCTTGACCGACTCCTCTTGAAAATGAAAATATCTCCCGCCGACGGATATTTTAAACTGATTCTATTTAAACTCCTAGGTGGCCCACCTGGATCACTTTCCGGACCATCGGATCCGTTCAGTCTCTTTGTGGGGCCCGATTTAGCAAAACCGTTTAGCCATGTGACTAGTTGTAAACGGACGGGGAAGATGGGTAGCAACTGTCCATTCCGTGCCA